>VXBC01006336.1:13467-70507 GCA_013399945.1 Ploceus nigricollis
CCCTTCCTTCCTTCCTCCCTTCCTCCCTTCCTCCCTTCCTCCCTTCCTCCCTTCCTTCCTTTTCTCTCTTTTTCTCTCCTTTCTCTCTCTTTTTCTCTCTTTCTCCCTTTCCTTTCTTCCTCAGAAACTTGACATTTGAGCCACAGCAATAAAAAAATCAGAGCAAAAGGCACCACAATGCATTGACAGCTCTGGAAAGAGAAAAAAAAAAATCACTTTCTAAGTCTCGGGGACAGCTTTCACTGTAAATAAAAATAAAAAAGAGCAGAAATTAATGTTTGTGGTCAGTCCCCAGCAACCACACTCTCTAACGCAAAGCAATTGCATTTTTACCTGAAATCTGTGACAGATAGCTGAGGCACTAATGTTTTTCTCTGTTAATAAGCTGGATATGGAACAGAGCTCCTTTAGAATATGTACGGTAAAGTGGAAATGCATGCTTTGGTGACTGCTATAAAGCAGGCCAAAGATATGTCAAGTCCAATTAATGTCAATAAGGAACATCTGTATTTAGGCACCCAAGTTACTTAATGCAAACATTTCATAATTATATACTATAGCACACATGGAGCATTATGAGATGTGGTGTCCCAGTGTGAATAATATTCACATTTTTCAGATCAGTCAGCAGTCTTGGTCTGGCTTTGGCTCAGCTTGCAGTCTCCCTGTAAGAGCATTTCTTTATAATATTGAATTAAGTACAATCCACATTTTTTCTCTTATCTGTGAAATCTTGTGCTTGTGGCTTGACTGTTTTTATAAAATGAAAGATCCAAGTGCATGTAAAGCTGGGGGTTTGGGGGCTTTCTTTTCTTTTTTTTTTATTCCTGAGACATCTGGGTTTTTTCTTATATGCCTGAAGTCTGGAAGGAAAGGTTCAAGTGGATGAAGCAGAGCATGAAAGGCTCAATGTCTAAAAGGATTCTTCATCTCCCAGGCAAAAAACCAGCAAAGGAGCAAAACAACAGCAGGAACCTTTTCCCCCACCTGAATCAGGGGGTGAAAACACCTTAACTGAGGCAGAGGGTTGAAAAGATACCAGCATTTCCAGTCTGGGAATCTCAAAACTTCCTAAATACTTGTAAATTCAAAACCAGCCATGCAGCAATTGTCTGTAACTCTGCTGCCACCCACACGTGGCTCTGCACTCCAGGATGGGTTCCTGGAGCTGGGGGAGGCTGCTCACATGGGGCTCTGCAGATGGGAGTTTGGGCATTTTATTCCCCAGTTTAGAGGAGCTGCTAAGAAAAGATGGAAAATTCATCTGGTGCTTGATGGGAAACACATCCAAGGCAGCAGAGGGGTCTCCTTGCTGGGAGGGGATTCTGCCAGGAGCTCCCTGGAGCCCCCCAAGTCCCAGGGGACAGAAAAGGCTGCAGATGCTGAGGAAGGAGCTGGTCTGAGCCCCCAAAAACTCCCTCAGACAAGGGCCAGGGAAAAGCTGCTGAAGATGTCGTGGTAGATAACTGGGCAGCCTCACCTGATCCAGCAAGTGGAGAAAAATCCAGTCCAGGAAGAAACAGGTGTCAAAATGGACTTAGAGAAAATGGAATATCAGCCACTGGGTGACAGTTCTGCCCGAGGAGCAGCCACCAATCCTTGTGTCTCCTTCACCCAAAAATCCTGGCAGCCTTTCTCAGCCCCACCTGCCAAGAGGAGCTCTGCTCTGAGCCAAGCTCCCACACTGTTTTTAGCAAACTGCCACTGCCACCCCACCTATTTCAAGAAACATCCAAGCCTGAATACCCACTTCCCACTCTGGATGTGTTGTGTCTTGTCTGGCTTTTTTTTCCCTCTCCCCTTGTGCCTTTGGAATACAATCACTTCAGGGCAGGCTCTACTCATCTCTTTGGCACTTGACCTGTTCTTCCTTGTGTACTCACTGTTCAGAGCTCCTCTGTGAACTTCACTGAGATCATGCCTGGGCCTTCTGTGATTAATAGTGCTCCAATCAATCACCTTGGCTTGTGTTCAGGAGAGAGGAATGCTCAGTCACGTAAAAATTCAGCCAAGTGCTTTAAAACACCTAAAAGAGGCCAGGTCCTCATAGGATCAGAAGTTCTGGATATTGGCTTTTTTTTACCAAGTTTATTTTTTACCAGTTTACACCTGGAAATTAAAAGTTTGGGGCAGGGAGAATTATTCATCACTTAGGGTTGAAAGAGGGTCTGTGCAGACCATGGTGCAGAGCTCAAAGCAAGGCCTTCATGCAAATGTTGCTGCTTCAGTTTCTTGATATAATTAACGATGGTGGCAAATTTTTGCTAATTGAGAAGAATTCTGCACGATTCAAAGCAGAAATAAAAGGAAGTAGGGAGGAAGGAGGAGGAAGAGGAGAGGGCACTCTCCCAGCCTGACTGGACATGGACTGGTGGGGCAATGGAAGACCTAGACACCATCAGAAGGCAGCCAGGAAGAGCTTTTCAAAGTCCTGCCTAAGGAATCTGTTCTAAAATCTTATTAATGACTAATGGGATTTCTGTCTCTTCCTCCCACGCACTGCTCTGAACCCACAAATAACAGGATTTGTGTGCCTGCCCTCCTACACACCTCCAACCCTCCAAGAAAGGCTTTGGGAAGAAAACAAACTTCAACGTGTGCACGTTCTAATTAGGAGCAGGCAGGAGGAGAGCTCCCATCCCAGCTGGCTGAGATCCAGGGATCCCAGCACTGGGATGGAGAGGGTGGAAACAGGCCTGGAGCCAGAGGAACATGAGAGATTTCTGACAAGTTTGAGGGGAAGAGTGATGGCAGGAAAGGAACTGCACATCCCTGAGTGCCTGTGAGTGGGAGTGAAGGGCAGTGGTGTGGCTGAGCCAGGAGGGACAGGGAGCTCTGGAGCCCTGGCTCTGCTGAGAGAGATTTCCAGCTTGACCTGGGTGAGATTCACTCCAGAGGCAGCTGAGGGGAGGAAAAGGGGTCAGGAGAGCATTCCCCAAAGCTCAGATCCCATGGGGTGATCTCTGCCCAAGTTGGACAGAGGGGATCCCTTTTTCCTCAGACATCCCACCTGCAGCTCCATCCCATGGCAGCTCTGGGGCAGAGTGGGTGCCCCATTCCCACTGATTTCCTTATTACCCATGGGGGCAGAGCCCCACAGGCTGCCCTGGCTATCTCAGCACATCAGGCACAGCTCCACAGGGTGCCAGGACTTGTTTTGCCATCTGATAGCAGCGGGGAGGGTGACTGGGAATGCGTTGCAGTGCTTTGAGATCCTCACTACAAACAAATCACCTGGACCAAAAAAAAACCCAACAACAAACAGTCACAAACCTGCCTGTGTCCAGGCTTCTCTGCTCAGATGGAGCTTGTCTTGCTCACTTCCTATAAAACTGTTTTCAGCTTTCTACCAATGTGTTTTTTTAATATCAGTGTTGTTATTTTTTTATTTCTTTCTGGTAGCTATTAAAATACCCAAATAGCTTTTAAAAGTTTCTCTGGGGACTTGCCCTTCCAACTCATTTATCTTAATTTTGAAGATGGAGACAAACTTCTTATTTATGTTTCAAAGATGACATGACATCAAAGAGTTTGAATATTAAATGCCTTAATTACAGATGAAGGCTGATAAAACAAGATCACCTCTGGAGTTTTATTAAACAGGAATTGCAACTACATTCACAGAGATTTAGGACTACACCAACATAACCCCAAGTAGCAAAAGATTATTTTTGGAGAGGGAGAATAACATTTTTCTCACTTGTATAACTCCAGTGTACAACTGCAAATTGCTGCCTACAAAACCAACACTCTGAAATTATCCATCACACACTGACCATGTTGCTTTTCTTGCTGGGCTCTGAGTGGGTTTGTGAGTTTAGGAAGATTTTTGCCACAACCAGAGTGTCACAGGCAGAATTCAGAGATGTGTTTCCCCAGGGGTCCCACATTTCCTTGGGCAGGTTAAAAATGAGGCTTTATCTGCTTTTCTCTGACCCTTATTTTACCCTCACTCAGTGGCTGCCCTGAGTGCTTCGAGTTTGACAGAATTTTAGCTGCTGGAATTGCAAGGGGACACCAGAGGAAAGACTGGTGCCAACTCCTGGGACTGCAAACACTGATTTTCAGTGGAGGGAACACCACGAGGGAACTTATCACAAAACCTCAGTGATTTCCCTTGGTTGTGTGGGAGTCCTTAAATCAGCTGGGGAGTCGTTCCTCACTTAGGACAAAACTTTCTGTCAGGAGAGGACTGAGGGGAATCATGTTTGTGGTGGAGGGTTTGGGTTTTTTAAGCCCCAGATGACAAGTACCCAGATGACAAGCAATTAGCAGAGTCTGTCAATATTCACATGACACTGGATTCATCATCTGGGGCTTTGGTTTGTCCAGTCCTGAGCAGGGTATGAATCCAGCAGGTTAAAGGAGTCTCCTCAGGGCAGCCAGTCTGGGTGTTTAAGAGGCTTTGATTATGTGCAAATCACTCTTTTACAGCAAAAGTACTTGCAAAAGCTCCCAGAGCCATTTCCACTCAGAACCTAGAGATTTCCAAGGATCCCATCCAAAACTCTGCAGGATCAGGCTTTGTACCTGCCCTTCCTGGTGCAAGGTAAGTTATAATTGTACCCTTTTTAACTTAATGAAGTTTTGGCAGAGAGGGTTTAGAACTCCATTTCCATTTTCTCATTTTCCAGTGAGTTCAGCCTCAGGTGTGCCCGGGTCTGTCAGGGGATGGGAGAGCAAACATCCCACAGCACGTGCACAGAAACCCGTGACAAATGAAACCTTCAAACTTTGATCACAAAGGATCTTCACAAAGACCTCACAAAGGTGGAAGGTCTTGGACCAAAAAATAAAAGTGACTTTTCCTGTTTTCTAATGATTTGGGTTGTCCTTTTTGCAGCTGGTGGCCCAAGGACTGAGCTCTGAGCTGCTCTGATGGGGTGACCAGGTGGTGCTGGAGCATGTCCAGGGAAGGGAACAGAGCTGGGGAAGGATTTGGGGCAGCTGAGGGAGCTGGAAAGGGGCTCAGCCTGGAGAAAAGGAGGCTCAGGGGGGCCCTTGTGGCTCTGCACAGCTCCTGACAGGAGGGGACAGCTGGGTAGTGTCACAAGTAAAAGGTGACAGGACAAGAGGAAACAGCCTCAGGCTGTGCCAGGGGAGGTTTAGGTAGGATTTCAGCAACAATTCCTTCATGGAAATGGTTGTCAAGCTCTGGAATGGGCTACCCAGGGAAGTGGTGGAGCTGCCATCCCTGCAGGGATCAGAAGCTGTGCAGTTGTGGCACTGAGAGTTCAGGGGTGGGGTTGGCAGTGCTGGGTTAGAGGTTGGACTTGATGGTTTTGAGGGGTTTTTTTCAATCTAAATGATTCCATAATTCTGTGATTCTGGAAGAGGTTTTAAAGCACAGAGCCCCAGATTACAGAGGCAGTAATAGATGGCTTGAACGGCCCAATTGTCATCAGCATTTCAAGATTTGAAAATCCTCATTTTGTTTTCCCTGCTTTTGGCCGAGGCCAGAAGCTGAAGTTTCACTGACCTTTCCTGATGCCAGAGTGTGAAATTCACTGCTCTGTTAGCATGGTCCCCGAAAAGCCAAACCACTGAGGAAGACTTTTCCTGTACTCACTCTCTTATTCTGCACTTCACACAGTAGTAAGAGCATTTCAGCAAGGAACCTGGATGTAAGGCTTAGTTTTAACTTGCTGGTGACTAATTTTAACCACATTTGATGATAACAATTACTTTCAGCACATATTATCCCATATTTATGAGCTTAATGAGTTGCTATCCATTCCTCCTATTTTAAGGTAGCTATGAAGTCACCTTCCATTGATATTTATTTTTTTTCTTCAAAACCCAGAGATGTTTGGGAAGATTCATCATGATTGAATCCCCAAGTGAGCAGCTCCGGGAATTCTGGGTGAGTTATACCAAAAACAACATCCAGAGATGACAACCACCAGGGTGTTTTCCTTCTGGGAAGAACCCAGCTTTCCAGTGGGGCTTTTTCTCCATATAGAGCAGTATATTTGGGTAGGGCTGGATGGTGCAAAACCATTTAAATCTGCCTGGGCAAAGCCATGAAAACACTCTGGGACCTTCCTTCCAAATAATAAGCCAAGTCCTGGCTGGCTTAGCAACAGTCCTGACCTTTTTCTTTCTCTTCTTGCCAGAGGGTTTATTGTCCTGCACGTTTGACAATTCCTTTGTCCTTCCATGGTGAAGGAGATGAGGACCACAGGGGTTGGTGCTGCCCTGTCCAGGGGAGCCCGAGCTGGTGCCAGCTCCCTCTGTGCTGTGCCTGCAGCTGTGGCATCTCCAGGGACAGGCAGTGGCACATCCCAGGAATGTCCAGCCCCACTGCCCCTGGCACATCCCACCTCCCAGCCTGTGCTGCACTAAACGGCTCCAGCCTGAGTAATCCCGTTCCAATTGCAATTTGCATAATTGCCTCCTGCTTTCAGATCTCCTGCAGTTCCTTTTAGGTTAAGTCTTGTTGTCTCCTTATCCGAGGTGGTTGTTTAATGCTGCAACTTGCTTGAAAACGGCAACATCTTCTCCCCCCTCACCCCGAGCCAGCTGCGCTTCCAAGGGTGGGGACACGTGTGCCAGTACACTTGAAAATGAAGGTGTTTTGGAAAGAAAGCACCACAGGCTGGCTATCAACATGCACAGCAATAAATCAGGGCCAACATCTCCTCCCCACAGCTCCCAGTGCCAGTCAGAGGTGCCAGTGCTCCCTGGGGAGCTCTGATTTTGCTGTAATTGGTGGCTGTGACAGCCTGGATTTCAGTCCAGGCTCTGGACTCCTGCCTGGGTGGGCAGCAGGAGCTCAGGGAGCCTGGATTCTGTGTCAAAAATCTGAGGGATGACTGCCCAAGGTGTGATCACACCCCTGGGCACTGCCAGCCTGGCCACAAGGTCAGAGCTGAGCAGGGAGCAGGAAAAGAGGTGGAGCTGAGCTGATCCAGCACCTTCAGTGCCCACTGGCACTCACCAAATTCCACATGGATCCATTTCAGGGCAATTCTGACTGCAACCCAGGGCTCTCCCTGAACCAAACAGGTTCCTTGGTGATGGGGATGGAATCCTCTTCCTGCCTGCTGAGCTGGCATCAGATGGATCTGATTTTTAGCTGGCAGCAGCTGAGGGCACAGGGCTGAAGCAGCCTGGACAGAAACCCTCCCTGAGTGGGGGAATGTCACCTCTCTGTGCTGGCATTTACAAAGCAAACATTCCACAAGGAATGGTGTGGCAGAGAAAAGGTGATGCCCCGGATGCAGGAAATCATTCTGAACCTTTCCTGGCCTGGTCCTGTCCCTTGAGAGGTTCGCAACAAGGCAGGAGCTTCACCTTTACCAGCTGATGATCAAATCTGCTCCAAGAGCAGCACAAGCAAAGGCACGTTTGGTGTGTTGGCCTGGGAAACCTCACTGGAGACAAATCCATGAATATAAAGAACTTTAAAATAACTTTAAAATGCCTTTAAAAATGCCTTTTAAAATTACTTTAAAATGCCATTCCTTTACAGAAAACAACAGCAGATAAAAGATGCCTGTGAGGATAAAACAATCAGTTTTGTGGAGTTTTTATGCCAATGCTTGGTTCTCATCTACCTTGCACTCCACCTGGTTGTGCTGTTGACCACGAAGCCCCAGCCTGTGAGGTTATCTGGAAAACAGGAAATAGCTTGTGACTAATTCCCTCTCCTTGTGCTGTGAGTCAGAAATCTTGGCGACAAGGAAAAAAAGAATAGGGGGGAAAAAAGAGCAGACAAAAAAAAAAAGAAAAAAAGAGTTTCCTGGGCCAGAGAAAGGAAAAATAGGAAGTGATTTTCCCCTTTAGAGCCTTGTGTGAGGCTGCTCAGTGTCAAAGACAGGTGTCCCATGGCTGGCACAAGAAGCCACAAATGACATTCTGAGCTGTATGATTGCTTCTGGTTCAGCTAATTTGACTAATTAATACATAAATACCACCTCAACGTGTTGATTTCACCTTTCTTCAAAACGTGCTTCTGGAGCAGGAGGGTTTGTGCCAGGCTTTATTTACCCAAGATCTCTCCAGGAGGCAAAAAAAGGAAAAAAAAAAAAAAAAGAAGAAACAAGCTCTCTTTCAAGTCCTGCTTGCTCAAGATTTAAGTTTGTCTTCTCCAGCCTTGCAATTCTCTTTTTTTAATTTTCCTTTTTATACAAGAATTGTTACAAGAGCAAAGCTTTCTATTTTCCATGAGAGGAGACTCACCTGTTCCCTTTCTCTGGTCTCCCACTCTGGTTTTTTACCCATCTATCTGAATTATAAGACAAACTCAGTAACATTTTTGAGGGAGAGACACAGAGCCCTTAACTGTGTGAACTGGGAAAATTGAGTGCTGCAGTTCTGGACCATCAAGGACAAACCCCCTGTTTTGCAATATAATCACTCAATGTCTCAGCTGCCACTTGGCATTACTGAAATCCCATCCTCAACAAGATTTTCATCCCTATTTGTAGTCCTGTCATCTGCTGGATCTCCCAAGGGAGATGCAAAAGTTGTTTTATGAGCAGAGTCCAGTGGCATTTCTGTGCTGCTGAAATCTCCTGCCCCTCAAACCCCCCAGACTGAGCAGGGGTTCCCTGCCCAGGTCTCCCAGGCTCCTTTCACAGCTCTGCCAAGGATGTGGTGTGACTTAAATTCAATCAATTAACTTTTCAGTGCCTCAGCAGTGCAGGGTACACATTTCCTGGGGAGGGGGAGTTGAAGGCTCCTCTGCAGCTTTGTGAAGTGCTTTGAAATACCGAGGCAGAGGCAGCAGAGAAATGCAAAGAGCTCTGGGTTTTTGTGATCCCAGAGGCAGCAAGTCACTCTCCAGGGTGCAAAGAGACATTTGACATTTGGGCTGAGAGCAGAGCTGTGCTGGCAGGGTCCTTATTCTCCAAATGGATGCAGAACAGAAAACCCTCCCATGGAAAGGCTGAGGATTATCCCAGAACAACAGGATGGATACAGCCTTTCCCCTGGGGAAAGCACCAATGCTCCCTAAATGCACAATTCTCTGCCATGGTCTCTGATTCCTCTCCCACTGCAGGAGTGTTTTGGGATGTCACCAAATGAAACATCACAAGATTTGACATCCCAGGCAGGCAGCAGAGGAAGGAGGACTCCATGCTCTGGCTGCAAGGAATTGAAGAAGGGCAGATAGAGGGACAGAAGGGGCACACTGCAAACCCTGAACAGCACCAGGACTGGAATTAAAGCAAATTTCCCTGGTTCCAGCAGCACTTTCAGCAGGCAGAAATCCATGCTTACCTGTGGCTGTCTTGAGAGCAACTGGAATTGCTGCACACACAAGAACCTGGGACTTGGAAGAGTTAATTACTCCTGTGCTTGCACAAATGAAATGCTTGGGGTTTAATTGAGTCCAACAGATCCATATTTCGTAGTTCCTGAAATTAATTTGGATTTATATTTGACAGAGGCTTTGCCTGCTGGGTGATTTTTGGGGTGATGGGGTCAGTGCTGCTCAGGTACTTGGGATGTTGTTGAGAAAAGAGCTGCAGCTCTGCCACTGACTTGGGAGGCAAAACTGGCTGCTGCTGCAGGCTGGACCTCAGTGCAGTTTGAGGCCATCAGCCACCACAGAAAAAGGGGTTTGAAACCCCCTCACTGCTGGAGAGTGAATCAAATGCCTCATGCACCAGAATTATTAATTGTTTATATTAATTAAGATTAGGGTTAGTGCCTGACCACGGCACCCATCCCCATGGGACTGTTCTTATCCCTGGGGAGCTGAGCTGCCACTTTTCCTGAGGGAGTTCCACCAGCAGGGCATGGCCAGAGCTGTCCCCAGCTCCTGCTGGAGTGGATGAAGGAATGGGACAGCTCAGGAAAGGTCATTTCTTGTCCTCTGGTGATCCTGGGGAGTGTACCACTTGTGTCTCCATTTCCCTTTGTCTTGGTGAGCCCTTGGTGCAATGCCACAGCTCCTGATCTCCCTCCAGCTCCCTTCTGGCATGCAGGGAATGCCAGGAGAAGACCAGAGCTCACCTTCTCACCAGCCAGGGAATGACTCATGCTCACAGAGAGAACTGGATTTATCTGGGTGTTTATGGAATCTCACTGCACCATCAAAACAGAAATGAGAGGCCTGACCCACCTCCCCCACTGCAAGTCATCATAAGCCCATTGAAATCAATTAAGTTAAATATATGAAATTAAGATGAGGCCTGAAGTCAGGAATCTGAGCTACTTAGACCTAAACCACTGCAAGGCTTTTATATATAGGAGATTTTCCAACCCCAGAAAACTATAGGCTTCTTATCATTGCTGTCAAGGAGCAACTCAGGCAGAATAAATCTTGAAAAAGTTCCTGCTTATCATAAAGCTCTCTGCACTGCTTCTGTAGTGGGTGAAAGGCCTGAGATTGAATATCCTCAGGGCAAAAAGCAGATCCTTCATGGAAAAACATCAGTAAGAGTATAAAAATCTATTTTTAGTTATATACTTCATACACTTCACAGCACTGTAAGAAATTAATACTGAATTACTACAGATGGAATGATTTGGAAGTTTTATTTTGCCACTTGTGCTTGTTTCCCTTTAGGAACTTGATCAGGATGTGCCTCACACAAGGCAGGGTCAGAGATGCTCCAGCCACACACAGGCTGAAATCCAAGGCCCTCTGGAGTCAGTGGGAGCTTTGCCACTGGAAGCCAAGCGAGCAGAAAACCCCAAATCTAAATGGCTCAACGTCTTCAGCTCTGTCAGAATGTTCAGCACTGGTCCTGCTTGGAAAATGCTTTATTGTGCCATGGAAATTTATAACGAGAAGAGGGGTGGGAGGGGAGAGGTTTGTTGTTGCCAGCTCAGTCCTTGATGGAAATCCTCCCTGGGGAAGGGAGAGGGCAGACCCAGGAACCTGGCAGAGTCAGCCACAGAAATTCAGTCCCACAGAGTGAAATTTCCTCAAATAAGATCCCAGCATTCACTTTCCACAGGTTTAACTCATGGGCAGGCTGGTACATCCCAATGGCCCTGCTGAATTCAGTAATGTGGGGAGAAAGATACTCTCCTGGGCGAATAAAAACATGAGGTTGTGTCCTGGGTTTACAGGGCAATGGGAAGCTCGAGATGGGCTGGGGAAGGCAGAGGAAACTCCAAGAAGAGGGAGGAAAAGGGAAAAAAGAACAGTCAGGAACAGAGCCATGGTTAGACACGGAGAAAAAAGTGGAAAGATAAAACCAAGTAATGGTGGAGCAGCACGTGGGGAGCTCAGGAAATAAAGCAAGACTGTGCAAGAGACACACGATCCTAAAATGGGCATTCTGGAGGGGAGTGAAAAAAAATGTAAGGTTTTAATGTACAGCAAAAATACTTTCTGCATGCAAGCAACTGTTTTCATTAGAGAAACTGCCAGAGCCTTGGCCAGGAAGAGAAAAGGAAGGAAGAGCATAAAGACAGTTGAAAACAGCAAAAAAACCCAACCCCAGCACTGAGGGAAGAGGAGGAAGCTCAGGAGATGAGGTGTTTAGCAAGGATGAACACAGACAAGCACACTCAGGGGATACTTCAGAATCAAGTGGAAAATACTCCACGTGCCTTTCTCTCAAAATCCCACATATTCCTGGAGAAAGCTGATTACCACCAAACCTGACCAGCTGCAGTTTTAAAAAGCACTCTCTCCACATTGCTCAGGGTGGGACAGGCTTCCCATTTGCCTCACTTTTAGCTGGCTGGCCAAGGGAGAATGGGAAAAGCAGAGTTTCCTTTTGGCCCAGTTTTCCTTGAAGCCTGGGAGCTGAATTCCACTCCTGACTTTGAATCATTGAGACTTGCTGCTGGAGCACAGTCAAGTCACATCCCTCACCTCCCTGTGATTCAAGAAGCCTGGCTTTTAAGGGAAAAAATATGCAGAAAGAGCCCGTAAAGGCAGGCTCTGGATCCAAGAAGAGTTGTGGTGGATTAAGAGATTAAAAGTGTGGAAGTCTGTGAAGATAAAATTCACAAAAGGAGGAATGTGGTGCAGCACCTCCAGTCAGATGGAGCTGTGTCCCTTTTCCTGGGCTTTTGGAGATATTTCCAGTACCTCACAAGAGGCTCTGGTTCCAAGGCAGGCTGTGGTAATGGTGTGTGAGGATGTGTGAATGCCAGCCTGGAACCAGCTAATTACCTAAATGGGGCTGGTGTCTGATGGCAAGAAGCTTCTCCCACCTTGTAAATTCTTTGCATAAGAGAGGAAATAAACCCCATTGTTTTTATGAACTCGTAATGAAGCCATGTCAATGGGATTCCAACAGGTTCATTACACCCAGGCTGGTTGGTGCAGCTGGCCCGACCCTGACCTGCCAAGGGACTTGGAGCAGGATGTGTCACTGCCTGCCTCAGTTTCTCCATCTGCACAACAGGGACAGTGCCTTCACCCTGCTCATGACAAGCCCTGCAAGAGTTCCCTAATTGTTGTTTGCAACACTTTGAGTGCCGTGGATGGAAGGTGTTAGAGGGGGTCAAGAATCACTGCTAGGCACACGTCACTTTTTCATGGATTTTTGGGAAGATTTTGTCATGCTGGGCACTGGGTGGCACCTCCAGGGTGTCCTTCAACTCAGATCCTCACAGTGCCTATCAAGCAACCCTTCCAACCCTTCTCTCTCGAGGGACAGAGGATCCCTGTGCATTTGTCTGTGCCTCTATTTAATGAAGCAATTATGCCTGCTAACGACGTTCTTCGAGAAACATCCTATCTAAAGTTTCCCACCATTCTTGCATTGGTAGCTTTCCCCCTTCTCTCCTCCTTTCCCTTATTAATTTATGAAGCAGCTAATTATGATCCCTGCAGGCTAAATAACTGTGCAGTTAGAGATGCACTAGATGAGTGGGTATGGCAAGGCAGCGCAGAGCATTTTTCTCTTCGCCTATTACATGTATTGTTTTAGGTAATTAACATCCACTTTGTAGTGGCAACACAGACGCCTTGCTGTCTGTACAGCTTCTTGGCTCAGCTCCTTGCAAATACTCCCTGGTACACTCCTTGCAAAACCATGTGAAGTGTTATATAATGCTCTAGGTTGAGAGGCAATTGTGTACATCCAGGTTATTAAACGGATCTGGATGTGTGTGCAGAGCCAACGTTTCAGGCCTTAGCCGAGGTGCCTTCAGCTTAGGGTCACTTCAAATGACTAAAAGCAACCCAGGGAGATTTTCTCCCTTCCTTCTTTGCCTGTGCCTCCATGAGTTTCCAGTTTATCCCTGTAAATACCTAGTAAAATGCTGATGCTTCAGGTCAATCCTCAGCATTTTGGATATTGTCTGTGTGCTCGGCACTGGACAGTCAAAACCCCAAAGGTTGTCCTCATCTGATAGATGTTCCTCTCCCCTGAAAAACTAACCAACACAGAGACTGGGCTGAACCTGGAGATTTAGCTCAGTGTTCTTGTTCCTGCTGCTTCCCAACCCTGGTTCAGTGTGTTTGTGGGAAAGCTTTGGAAAAGGAGAGTGGAGGGATTAGCGGGGAGGGAAGGGAAAGCCATGCAGCCTACGTGGGGCAAGGTCAAAAATGTGCTAAGCTGTGAAGGGGTTTAAATGCCAGACAAGGTCAGGGCAAAGACAGCCCTGGAAGCTTTAAGATGTCCAGTTTTCCTGTTGCCAAGGAACACTCAGGTACATTGGAATAAACAGTGTTTGAGGCAGGAAAAATTTATGGACGACTGCTGAATAAGATTGTTGTTATTATCGATGGGGTCTGCGTGCCTCTTGCACTCGCAGGCTTTTCACAGTCCACTGTCTGAGAAAATTGGTGCTCTCCAAGCTGAGTCAATGCCCAGAAGTGCAACCAAAGGCCAGGGTGAAGGAAGGGTCTCCTGGTGCTTTGTGTTGGTACAAACTCCTGGTTTTTGCTGTGCAGGGAAAGCAGCTCCCCTCAGCTCAAATTCCCCTGTGTGAAGGTGGCATGAGAGGAAGGGCAGAGACCAAAACTCAGGCCCAGAATTATTTTAATGAAAGCAGCAAACCTGGCCGTTTTTGCCTTCCCTCTGCCCACCAGTCAATGGTGTGTGTCAGCCTGGCTGCTCGTGGAGGATCAGATAGGGCTGTCTGAGTGTGGGCTGGTGCTTTGCAAGTTCAATTGCACAACTCTGCTCCCAGCTCCGGAGCTGCTGACCTGCAGGGCCAGCCAGTCCCAGTGTGGGATGGCCACAGGGCCAGCTGGACCCACGGGGGCGGAGGGACAGACCCCAGTGAGTCAGGGCAGGATGTCAGCCCCACTCCCTGGGGCTTCCCTGCCTGGGGCTTCCCTGGAGCTCTGATCCCTCCAGACTCACTCAACACCTTCCTCCCCACCTTGTCACCCGTGCATGAACCCTGTGTTTGGATTCAGATGGAAAAAAGGCTCATCAGCATTTTGTGGGTATCATCTGCTGCTCTTCCTCGTGAGATAGAAATCCATCCCCTCCCAAGAGATGTGGAGTTATTAATTGCTGCTGTAAATCAGCAGAGTGTGCTGTGAGCCAGCCGTGACAAATCTCTTGAGGAGCAGCTATGCAAACAAGATGGCTGATAAACACACAGGAAGGAATATATGGGAATGGAAAAAGAGGAATAATTTTTTTTTTAAGAAAAACAGTATTTAATGAGCAATTTCAAAATGAGGATTTATAACCTTTCTTTATTATTTTTTTTCGGTGTAAATTGCGAATGTACAGCTTGATGAGTTTTACCAAAAGCAGTGGAAGGAGCAGTGGAAAATCTGAATAATATGATAGGATGCCCACAGGTAAAGGTGGGCAAAGACCGGGAAGGGCAGAAAATGAGAACAATTTGATATTTTCAAGACAAGCTACATCAGACTGGGCAAGGTGGGATAAAAGATCTCCACAGAGAGTGTCAGAAATGGGCTGTGCTGGGGTCCAAGGGAGAATGGAGAAACAGAGACAGGAAGATGCCATCCAAGTCATGAATATTGGGTGGAGCAGTTTTTGGCTGAATTAGACCCACAGGAGGTGCTAGATGTGGCTACAGGACACAGACACATTCCTGCAGTGCAGTGGGACAAATCCACTGGAGGAACCAAGGTAGCTGCAGCCTACACCAAGGCTTGCTCAAGCCAATGCTATTATTAGGTACTCTCATTCACAAGCCTCAAATTCACTAACAAATTATTCTTAAAAAAAATATATATATATCCTCCCCATCTGTTTTCCAGCTTTTATACCAAAATTCTAATTTAAGACATTAACTAAAATGGAAAAAAGATTTTCCTTTCATTAACTTTGAGTGTATCCAATTTACGTTTCATATGTTTCCATTATTTTTTTTTCTTCTTCTTCCTGAAGGGTTTGTTTTCTGAAGCACAATGGAAACACCACACTTCTTTTTTTTCTTTTTTTTTTTTCTGAAAACATTTCTGAGACTTTAGAGGGTGCACCTACATTTTATGAACCTGTCAATGGCTCTGGCCACCTTCCAAGCCCCTGGGGCAGGTGAATGTTAAGGAATTGAAGCAGAGGTGCCATTATGACCCAGGACTATCCTTAATTATGTTTCTTAGTGCTGACACCTGCCAGTAAATACAGAAAGGGATGCACCACTTGTGTGTTTATTTCTAGAGAGAAACATTTTGGATTTGTTCTCCTCAGAAGCAGCTGGTGGTTCAGAATGGACATTTTGCAGCTCTCATAAACACACTTTGTCCTGCACATGAAAGTGCCTTTCTGCATCTTTGATGTTCTGAGAGCTCTTGGTTTGGCAGGAGGCAGCTCTGGCTGGTGATACCCCTGAGCCACAAACAGCTGGAGCAAATCCTGGGGAAAAATCCAGAAAATCTGCTACTGAGCTGTGCTGGGGATGGACAACCAGGAAAAAACTCCCATTTCACCTGGTGCAGCTGTGCTGGTGCTACTGAGCCACACAATACCCAGAATAAACCACTGCCAGAAGTGTCAGGGGATTATGAGGAACTGGTGGAGTTTACAGAAGGCACTGACAGCTCTGCCAGTCATGCAGCCATGCCAGGGCCATGCCAAGAAAAGCATTTTGCAAAGGATCCCGCGTTCCCTCCGCGCTGCAGCTCGCAGATTAGAATTAATGCTTTGTAGTGGTATGTAAAAAAGCTCAGTGTCTCTCGTCTGGAAGGCTAAAAATAGGTTGGCAGTAAGAAAAGGGACAATAATTGCCAAATTAAATCAATATAATTTTTAATCAGCACGCAGAATAAATGATACCATTTTAGACTGCGCTGTAAAAAGTGTCCCACAAACTTTTATAAGGAAACAAACACAATTCCATTGGCTGGATTTCTCCCTGTAGGTTCAGAAATTTTATTTTATTTACCAATGTAAATACATTCTGTTTCCATACCCAGGCAGCCAGTCCAACATACATATTGATATAAGGATGGCCAACCTTTCATTAATATTAAAACCTCCTTTCTGCAATGAGTAATGATGATTTATGCAAAAAGCTTACTTTGTGGGAAAATGAAGTTTTGTGGGTTTGCATTTCATGCATTTGTCCTCTCCACGTTATGAATCCCTGCTGTTTGTTGAACTCAGTTATTCCTGCAGGGATTTGAGGAGATTCTCCTGAGGACCAAACCTTCTGCTCTTGTCATCGCCCCATTAACTTCAGGTTGTCCTGAAGTCAATAGGACTCCACAACTTTATACAGAGAGTTCTTCTGAAAATATAAAATGAAAATAAGATGGCAAACCTTCTTTTTGAAGCTTCTTTGGCTGCTTCTTCCCTTTTGAGGGTGGTTTCCCCAGCAAAGAGGCCCTTGTGCTCACAGACCTGATACAAATGCCTGTGTACCATTTTATGAAAAGCTGCAGGAATGCCAGTTTGAGGTCATTTTTTGTAAAATTAACATCTGCCTAGCACAGAAACTGCACTGCCTGAGAGTTTGTCAAGGGTTTATTGTGGGATCATTTACAGTAAGGGAGCAAGACTGTGGTCATGCTGGTCATATTCAGATTGAATAATTCTTCCCAGTTCTAACATCCTGCCTCTCTAGGACACCCTTGAAACCCTCCTGGGTGTTTTGGAGCTTTCTTCCCTGTGTTTTCTTCCCTGTGTCATCGCCAGGATGATCAAGGGAATATTTTCAAGGCACAAGAGGAGCTGCCACACAATTTATTGCACACATATTGCTCATCTGTGAAGGCTGAACTTCCTCCTGATCTGTGCTGAGCCCACACTGCAGTTCCCCCGAGTTTACAGAAACCTGTGTGAATTTGGGTTTCCAGGGTAACCAGAATCTCAGAATGTCCTGAGCTGGAAGGGACCCACAAGGAATGATCCAAGTCCAGCTCCTGGCCCTGCACAGGACAGCCCAACAATCCCCCCCGTGCCTGTGGTGTAATTCACACCAAATCATGCACAAAGCTCAGGAACTGCTCAAAACCTCAAGGAATTCTCAAATTTTGAAGAATTTTGGCAAACCCAGGCTGAGTTTTAGGGTTGCAGGACCATTTCTCAGCTGGGTGAAACCCAGTGGGCACTGTGGGGCCTCGTGGTGGAACATGCAGCCGTGGTGTAGGATCAGGAGGTAATTTCCTCATCCCCACTCACACACAGACACCTCCTCGTAAACTGCAGCACAAACCCTCCTCCCAGTTTACACAAAGCTGGACAAAATAGCTTTTTATCTAAGCTCTGTGGGCCACGTATATGAAACGAAGTTGCCAAACACAAATTAATGTGTAATTATTTTTCTTGCCTGAATCACTTTCTTTCATGTGTCATAACATGCAGAGTAAATAGCACCACACCTTTTTACTTTAATTGTGGTAATCTGATCTCTCAGCCACAAGAAAGCCTCCTCTAATGCCTTCTTTAGAATGGACTTTCAAGGCAAAGCAAGAGCAGTAACTGTAATAATCACCTCTTCTTTTCTTCTGCTGTCAAAATGCAGGGGGGTTGTTAAACTAATCAAGGACCAGGACCACACTGCAAAACAATAAATGCCCTAAAAGACAAACAGAAGTAAATGTTTGGCAGGTAATTTAAGGTGATGGTGGGATTTTTTTTTTTCTGATTTGCCTGGTGACTAATTATTTATGGGGTAAACATGAGGCTGTCTGGCTTTATGGTAATATCATAATGGGAACCATGTTGTATTGTTTATCTGCTGGGATTGTCTCAGAGTTTTGAGAAGCAGAATTTAATAGTGGCAGGTGTCAACTCAGTTTGATCATCAAGGATCTCCTGTGCTCAGAGGATCATTAAGATAAATAGAATTTCATTAGCTGGGTTTGGCCCATGTTTTGCATTGAGTCCTTGGAAAAGAAAGGACACAGGGATTTACTGCAGAGCAGAAAATCTCTTTTACTGTTTAGAAGAACAACTCCTTTTCTCCTGATTTTCTATCACCTTCATTCCCTGACCAGTCACAGATTAGGGAAAAAAAAACTACATCCAAAAATGATCCTATGACAAAATTAAGTGGAGAACACCAGAAAGGGTTGCCCCTCCTGCTGCTTTCATGCTCTGATACCCACAGAGGTGAAAGAAAGTCTTCTCAGAGACCTTGGGGACAGCTGGGTGAGCTCCAAGCCTGAGCTGCTTGACCAGATCTTGGGGAAGGTGGGCAACGACTGCAGGAGTTGGAGCAGCCTTGGGCCAGCACAATGGGGGCAGCCTGGGACAGAATTCAAACTTGAGGGTGAAGAACATTGCTGGCCTCCTCTGTCCATGAAAATCACTGCCTTTAGTTCCACTAAAACCACTGCCTTTAGTTCCACTAAAATCACCTTTTTCTGTGGTGGAAAAAGGTAGGAAATTTGAGATTGAGTACAATCACCTACCACTTGAAGCCAAGCAAAGCAGCCCCTGTGATTTTGGGGTGATTCACCCCCCGTGCTGGTGGGAAAGGAGAAACCTTCCCCCCTGTCTGGGCTACCCATGGGCAGAACTGCTCCTCAGTGCTCTGGAAAGGGCATTCCCCATTCCCTGGGAGCCCTGTCCCACAACCTGGTTATTTCCAGGGCAGCTTCAAGCCTTGAGGCCCATCAGTGCTCCCCCAGTGTCACCCTGTGCTGTCCTACCCCACCAGGCAGAAACTGGATTACAGACCCTGAGGGTTTTCTCTGCAGGAAACAGAGTGAGGCTCTCACACCATCCCTGCATCTTTTGGGCCTCCTGCTCTCCTCGTAGCTCCCTGGTGGAGCTCTGCTGCCAAAGGCCCTTGTTGGCCTCCTGTTTAGGTAAGATCTAATTACAGCCCTGCTGCCTTTGCTGGGTTTGGTGCTGGTTGCACTGAAAGCCCTGCAAGTCATCACATGCTGATTTCAGCGAGTCTCCTGATTTCTGCTGCCAGAATCCAAGGAGCTCGTGTCAGCTCATTATCCCTCCTGTACACACCTCCCCTGCCCAGCAGAAGGAAATGACCAGCAGGTGGTTGTTCAATTTGCCAGGAAGAGTTTTGGGAAACCATTCCTTTCCCCAGCTCACCCCGAGCTGTGTACACTGATCCACCCTACAATACACTTGGGGGGAAACCTATTTAGCTGGTGAAGTGTCAGTTCATTTATCTTTATATCATTTCTGCACTAACAACATCACTGAAGTCACAAAGATCTTAGAAATACCTTATCAAAGTCTTTGATGTCAGATTTACCCAACTTATCAAGCGGCTTAACCAAACATCCTCATCGCCCAATGCCAAAACATCCTCCTCACCCAGTCTAAACACATTCTGCTCACACAAATTAAAGCCTGACAAGGCCTGACTCCCTCATTACCCAGCTGACAAAACGCCCTCCTTCTGTGTCAGGAGCACAGTGTCAGATGCAGCATCCTGCTCCTGTTTCTGCTGAAGGTCCCCCTATTAAAGGTTCCGCCTGTACAGCTCCCCAAAAGATCATACACAGTGCATAATCCCAGCATTGGCTACATTTCTGTTCCTTCATGGCAGCCAAGATGGAAAAAAAAAAAGAGGGGAACAAAAGAAATTAATCAGTTGTTCCAAATAAAGATCCTTATATTTGCAGAGTATTTTCTTGGTGGTTTGGTTATCCCCAGCCTTCAAGCTGAAGATGGAGGATGGCCTTTGAGTCTGTGCTGAGGGCAAAATCACTTCTGGGATGGCCAAATCAAAGTGGTCGTTCCTATTTACCTCAAAAACATTATCAGTGTTGCAGGAGGCAGCTGGCAGAATGAAAAGGGTGATGTTAGAAGTCTCCAGATGGAGCTCCTGCAGCACCAAACCCCAGCACTGGGTCTGGAGCCTCTCTCTCCTTTCAGGGTGAACCATCCACCCACGGACATGCACCCAGCATGGGCTGGTTTATAATAAGAGCCTCTTTCATCTAAACTAATCAAAGCCATCAGTTTACAGGAATCAGTGTCTGGAGAGGTGCCTCCACCCTCTGCGTGAGAGCGAGATGTTGTGGATGCAAACAGGACGGAAGCGCCGCGTAAACCTTGGAGCAAACAAAGAAGCTGTGAGGAAAACAAGGGGAGCTGTAAACTCCAACCACCCAGAGGGCAGGTGGAACTCTGGCAGTGAAAATCTGTGCGGCTCCTTCTGCGGGTTGAGAAGAGTTGAGCTGTTGAGCAAAAGGATTTGACTCCTTGGAGTCAAAATTTTCAAAGTTTGTCTCGTCTCCTCACAGCCTGGTGCAGGTGTGAGAGCTCAGCCCCACAACAGGCACTGTGTTCTCCTGATTTCCAAGTTCTTTAATATTTTAATATTTAATATTTTAATATTTAGAACCTTCCCACCCTCCAGGAGGGACACCAGAAAGGGTGGCAGTGGTGTAAGAAGCAAATGGAACATCACTCAAAGGTAATTCCATGACTGGACAACAAACTTTTCTGACTGGAGGAGGAGAACAAACACAAATGTGTTGTTTCAGGTCCATCTCTAGCAACAATTGTGGCAGCAAGAATAAAAACAAATATGCAGCAAAGTGAAATAAGGCATAAAAATGTATATAGAGTACTTCCATATTAAAAATGTTCCTTCTAAAGGGAGTGCACTCACACGCTTATGGCCTTCTGCATTATAGAGCTGGATTTTTAAATTTTAAATGGAATATGTATAAAATATAGGGAATATGTATAATATAGAAAAAATATTTACAAAACATGTAAATGATCTCCAGCCCATTCAGGTGATTGAGATGCACATATTTCCCATAAATTATTCCAAGCTGGTGCAAATTTTGCCTTAAGTCATAGTCCCAGCAATGAAACAATTACTTCACATGTTTATATCTGCGAGCAAGTGGTTAAGTATTGAAGGACTTGGTTGGTTAAAAAAAAATCTGTGAAACAATGAATATTTAATTTTGATAGATTTTAAGTACTTCACCATTCAAATGCCCAGGTTAAGTGATGTCCTTTATTATTGGGACAGCACTTGGTGCCTTGTAAGGACCTTGTAAAGTGCAGATGCAAGACCTTGTAAGGTGCAGATGCGAGACCAGGTGTTTATAAATTATGCAGTAAAACAAATATATTGCACTGAAGGCTTGTCTATTATGAATTAAAACAGTAGCTTTAATCCCCAAATTTTATTCCCTGCTGGGTAAATAGTTGTGGGACAATGCCAAGGATGACAACAGAACACAATGAAGAAAAGCAAGACAAAATATTACTTTATGTTGTTTGCATTCCCCAGTAGTCTAAAGTTTAGAATAACAGGAACCTTTCAGAGATTTAAAGTGATGTCTCCTGGCAGATTTTCCTGTGCTCTCTGCCTTCCTCTGCTTGGCATTCCCAGACAGGCAGCCTGGGTGACTCCCACAGCTCCTGGGACTGGTGGAGAGGGACAGATCTGGCACTTCCCTGCTCCAGGTTCCTGCTGAGGCTCCCCTAAAGACAGGACAAGCATGGACAAGGTGCAGAGGATATTTTATTAAGTACAGGGGATTTCCTTAGATCACTAATGAGGAATTAGATCTTCCCCTTTCTCAGACAAGAAATATCAAGGGAAAGAAAATTGTCCCCACCCTTTACCAAATGCCTCCCTCACTTCCTAGGAACCTGAAATTATTTTCCAGAAGTTCTCCTCACAGCTGCCAAATCTCATTTCTGTTGGGTAAGTATTTACTGCAAGCTCAAGACAGGCTCCTACCAGAGGTTTTTCCACCCCACCCTTCCACCCTGCATGTACATAACAAGGCAGTTATTCATGGCCTGAGCACAGGATGAGATGGAAACTCCTGGAGCTGGAGATGGGACTCAGACAGGCTGGGCAATGTGGCAGCCTTGGAAGGAAGTTGGCCAAGAGCTGAGGACAGACACATCTCGCAGAAGTTGTTCTGCTGCCTGTTGTTCTGGTGGATTATTTTTAGCCTGGTGTGGTACAGGAGGCATCCTGTTGTCCCAGTTCCCTCCAGGGATGGAGGGTGAGCTCTGCAGGGTACAGCTCTACCTGAGAAGCTGGACCTGAAAGATCTGACTTGAACATTGGCCCAAACCCTTAATGTGCCTCTCTTCTGGGTGAAGAGATCCCATTTCTCCAGGTCCAAATGGATCAGGGGGAATGCTGGACAGCACTGAAGCTCTACCAGTCCTGCCATCCAAGGTGGCCTGATTTGAGTCAGTTTGAGCACTTCTGTTTCCAACTATTTGAGATGGGCACAGAGCATAAAACTTCACCTTTGGATCAAGTTCCATACAGGCATATGAACCTCCAAACTGCACACAGTTTTGTAAATCAGAAAATGCCATGATCTTCAAAAAATAACTCCTGACAAACATCAGTGTTTACACACACACACGGAGGTGAATAAACATCTCTTTGCAACACAACAATGCCAGAGGAAGAATGCTGGAGGTGAGGGCCATCTGCTCTGAGCACTGGTCCCAGAAGTCTGAAAGCCACACGTGGGATCCCTTGTCATGTTCCCTCACTTCTGTAATCCTTCTCTTTGTCACCTTGTGCTTGTTTTTACTGTAAGAGCACAAGCCTGATTTTGTCTTTGATCTTGGCTGTGGCTTCAAGGTGCTGTAAAGGCACAATAATTATGTCATCAGCAGCCTCTTGCCCCATATGTGCTTGGGGATATCGTGTACCAACAGTAGCATTCCTCCCTCCACGTGAAGAGATCAGGCTGGAGATTATCTGCCTCTCATTAATGCACAGAGCTCCTGTGAGACCTTCAGTCGTGGTACTGCTCCTCCTGTCTTTGTCCCACCTTTCTCAGCTGGACAGGGATCCTAGCTCAGGTGTTAAAGGAATATTGACAGATGTTTCTTCTGTTTTCTCCCAATTATCATGAGGAGCCAGAGGGCCAGACTAAGCTGAAAGATGTTTCCTACACAAAGTCAAGTGTGAGATCCTGTGCAAGACAACAGTGAGGAAGGTCTGATGCTGAAGGGCATGAAAGAGAACCCTTTAGAAACCAAAATAAGTTCTTAAACAATAGCACTGACCAGAGACTGGAGCAGGAATCCCAGCAGGTCTGCAGATCTCTTTCCCGAACGGTGAAATTCCAGCTGGGATTCCCGTAACAGCGTTAACCTGAGCACATACAAGGAATGTGGCTACACCCATCTGCCCATTCTCCCTCCCTGCCTCTCACAGCCATACCCATGATCCACTTCTTCCATTTTGTCAGCTTTAGCATTCCCTTGTCTCTCTCTTCTCATCACATTCTTGTTCAATGTAGCCATGCCCAGAGCTCTGTGCTTCAGTCTAGGACAGAGAACAGCTGGGTGACCAAAAAAGTCTCTGTGGGCAACAAAACCCTTGGTCTCACACTCTGATTTTGCAGGATGTACGTGTTTGATTGCTTACAGGTTGATTTCAAATCTGAGTTACAATTTCCATAGTTAACCCATCCCTCCTTTTTGGGACAGAGCAGAAGCCAAGCTTTTTTCCTATTTCCTACAAGACAGGACAGGGGGAAATGGCTTCACACTGACAGAGAGCAGGTTTAGATTGGATATAGGAAGAAATTCTTCCCTGTGAAGGTGGGGAGGCCCTGGCACAGAGTGCCCAGAGAAGCTGTGGCTGCCCCATCCCTGGAAGTGTCCAAGGCCAGGTTGGACCAGGGACAGTGGAAGGTGTCCCTGTCCATGGTGGGACGGTGGAGATGATCTTTAAGGTCCCTTCCAACCATGATTGACTCCATGATTATATTTCCCAAGTTACATTCCACTCTTGTTCTGACTTTATCATCGTTGCCTCAGTCAATGGAACCCTTGACAGCAGATGTCCACCACGGCCACCACTGAAGAAATCTCTCCTAAATATAGAAATGTCATTGTATTTAGGTGTTAGGACAAATACAGGCACCAGGGAGTCTTCCTGATCCCCACCCTCCACCTCTGCTGGTAGAAAGAATCAGTCAAAAATCCGTCCCCATCAGCAATGCTGAGATGTTGTGGGAAGAGGCCACACAGGAAACCCCACAAACCCAACTCCTTTTCATAACATGCAATAAAATCATTGCTCTCTTAAATTAGAGTGATCAGTTTGTTAATTAGTGAGCTAAACAGGCTCAGTGTCACAGTGAGCTTTGAAGTTCTCCAAGCACATCAGCAGGGCTGTAACAAATCCACAGAAATGAAAATCCTTCCCCAGCACTGACAGTGCTGTGTGAAAACCAGTGTTTAGCCATGTACCTGTGCCTGTAGGTAAAGGGTCAGGCTGATCCCTGCTGGGCAGCATGAAGTGAATTTGGGATTATTCAATACTGTGGGTCCCCACTGCCAGCGAAGCAGACACACAACCTATGGGCAGCACTCCATTCAGAGCCCAGCTCATTTGTCATCAACATTTCATCAAAATCCCACACTTTATAATCTCAGCCCTGCTTTGGCATCAATGGGGATTCTCAAGTCCTGCTGTGGTCCATGAGAAAAAAAAGCAGTTCAAACATTTTTTCACTTTGTTTCCACTCACTGGTCTCACTGGTGAGCCAGAGATATCCACTTCTAAAGAGGAGCAGGACATTTCATTGACATTTGCCCATTTTTATGCCATCCCTGGATATCTGCTCTTAGGAACTGAGCCAGGCAGTCCCAGAGATCTGACCTTTTTTACTCATTCACCTCCTCGCTGACCCAGTTTGGGGTAAGTGCATCTCATAGTAAGGAAATCAACAGCAGCACCTGTAGAGGTTCCAAGAAGTCTAAGAAAAGATAGGTGTGTTAATTTATTTTTGATACTTCTGGGTGGAGCCCTCCCACTCATGGCAGGCTGCCACTGCATCACAAGCACGTTGTGCTCTTGTTTCAGAGCCTCCTTCCCTCTCCCCCAGGTTTGGCTCGATGTGGTTCCCACTGCAGATGTCTTTGAAAATGTTCAAGCTGTCGTTGGTAGATGGAAAAGTAGATGCACAGCGTGTGACCCCTCTGTGAAGGAACTGTCTCTCTGCTCTAACACACGCTCAGATCTTGTTATTATTCTCTGTGGTGGTGCGATTTTGTTTCTTTTTTTGGAAATCATCCCTACAGACTCGTTGTGATTAAATGTCTGATGTTTAAAGCTTCCATGAGCCTTTTAAGTCCTGTTTTGCAGTTTGGGCTTTAGGCCTGGGAGGTCTACAGTTCAAATCTCAGCACATTCCTCACTGCTGTTTTTAATTATGATTTGATATGGACATTATTGCTGCAGGGATCTCTCTCACACTTCAGAACACACAGTTTACCAAAAGTCAGGAGACGCCAATCAAATTGGATCCCAGTTCAAAAGAACAAGGCCTGTAGCGGCCTCATTCTGTGCCCAGAGAAGTATTTGGTTGATGTTTAGAAGTGACATACCTAAGGGAGGGAGGAAACATGAAAAGACCAAGGGGCAACCCAAAACCAGAAGGCTCCTATGGGGTGAGATATGCCTGGTCCTGGATCACCTGGGGAAGCAGCTTTGTCCACTCAATACCTGCCCCTCCCCGGCTCTCTTTGTCACATCACTGTAACATAACAGTGCACCTTCCTTTCTGCAAGGCCTGCAGACTGCAACTGGGGAAATGAGGGAAGGGAGAACAGGCTGACTTGTTGGGAAATTAATCAGTTCTGTGATGAGGAGAATTCATTCTGCCTTTGTACCCTCAGCTCTGAAATATATTCTGCAGAGATGGAGGCGTGCTCCATCCGAGCCTTGTCTCTCCCTGCAGCTGATCAGGGAAACAGGAGCAGTGACCATCCCCAATCTCATGGCTGCTCACACCAAGCCCTAACTCTGACTGCTTATGAAACTCAGTTATTTTCCTAAATATCCACATCTCCATCTCTCCCTGTCTTTAATTCTTGAGACTGAAACAGCAAAAAAAGGTGTCTGGTTTTACACCACCTTTTCTGCTTAGCTTTGGGTTTCTTGGGAGTGGGTCTGAGCCATCCCAGCTGAGAAAGAAAGTCCTTTTCAGCAGAGCACGCTGTCGGGATGCTGATGACTTTGGCTGCAAGGCAGCTTTGATCAGGACCTCTACACTGGGTAAGTATAACCACAGACACTTTAGTAAAACTGCTTTTTATTATGTAAACTATACCCACGGCTGCCCTGAATTAAAACAATTTTCAGATGGGAGTCTTTCTATGAAGGGACCATTTCATTTCACTTTGCTTCTTTTCTAGTTTCCTGCATTAAAAAAAGGGGGAGCCTTGAAAATTGCTTGAAATACTGCATATTCATTTTTAAGATCTGCCACTGAGTCATATTTTGCATCAGTCAAGCAGCTAAACTTTTATTTGTCAAGCTTTGATTGAATTTTGTAGTTAAAAATAAAAGAAAGGAGAGAAATAAGACCAAAACTGTATTTATAGCAGTCTGGGTTGGAATGTAGAGTAATGATAAGGAGCGGGTTTGGAAGATGAAAGAATGAGATTGGAACCTGTGTCTAACACCAATGAAATGAAAAGAAAGTCCTCAGGGTCAGCAGACAAAGAGGGCACTGAAAGGCCAGTGGAACTAAAAAAATGTCATTTTTCTCAGTGTTAGGATTCTAGCCAGGCACTGGGACAAAGATTTTGGAATCCTTATACAAGTCCTTTATAAATAGTTGGGTTTACAGGTTCTGGGATTATTCACTTGGGATTTAAACATGACATTTGCATTCAGTTATCTCCTCTTTACTCATTTTATGGGTGTGTCAGGTATCAGAAAAATCAGACACTGCCAGGGACATCATAACACCAATCTGGGCTCTTTCTTTAGCAGGAGCATTTCAAAATCTTGTTTGGGGCTTCCAGGCCCATGAGATGCTTTTCATACCTTGGTCCCAAAGCTGAGCCTTCTCCCTGAGAATGGTGGGGTGTTGTGGCACTGAAATTATGACAAATGTCCTGTTTTCCCCTTGAGGATGGAAAGGTAAGGCTTGGGATCCCAGCTTCTTGAAGTTCCTGCAATGCCTGTGTAATCCAATCCTTTATCATATTGCTGGCTGAAGAAGGCATGGAGACATGTTTTAAGTGCATATCTATTTTATGGCACATCCCTCCACTGCTGTGTGATACACAACTCACTTGAAATCCAGAAACAAAGGAACTGGAAGTGCTCAGGACTGTAATCTGCATAAATGTGGCAATTTTGTTTTCCGGGGAGTCCTCTGGAAATGTACAAAAAGACAAAGAGTTTGCAAATGCTGATAACGGTGACAGATCTGGGAGTAAAACCTTCACATGCCTGAGGCAAACTCGGACACCTCAGACACAAACAGGTGTCCTTACCTGCATTCTTCAGGAATTTTAGCATTGACAGGCCATCATCTTAAACAGTCTTCACGTGTGAGCTGTAACACAGGCAGACCCTTAGTGTGAAGTTTTGAATTCAGAACTGTAGCCCAAGAACCTGGAAAGGGCTCATTAGAGTCACAAAGGCTCGTTAGGATCACAATGGCTCGTTAGGATCACAAAGGCTCTTTAGGGTCAGTGTCCTGCTCTGTCTGCAGCTGAAGCACTGACAGGTGGGCACACCTTGTCCCAGGGAGTCTCTGGGATGAGCTCATCTGCCATACACATAGATTTTGCTTTTTTCTCTCAGGATTCTACTCCCTCCTCTCCCAGACTCTCTGTTGCAAATGTGCCAGCCTTGTCAGGAAGGAATTTTACTACTCCTTCCCACCACCAAAACAGCAGGACTGGAACAAAAGAGAGAGTTTTCTGACTTCAGTTAATTCCTTCTTCTCCTCTGTATTCCCATCCTCACACACTGAGTTATTATTAAGATTAAAACACTTGCACACTATCAAGGTATCTGCATTCAGAATCAAAAGAATACTGTCATACATTGCCAGTTTGCCAGCACCATGTGCCAGACTTTCCAGGCTTCCAGCCTCAGATATCATCATATCAGCAAAGAGGAAATATCAGACATTGGAGAAGTGTTGTACTCCCAGGAATTCATGCAGCCTTGTTTCCCAGCCAGCTTTCTGTTTCTATAAACACTGAAGGAGTTGCACCCAGCTCCTGAAGCCAGTAACAGGCTGGGCATGTGATTTGACTTCCCAAAGCCACATGGTTGCAGTTATATTTCCATACAGGCTCTTGAATATTTCCAACAGCTCCAGCCTAAGCATGAGGGTTTGTGGTATCACTAACCCAGACCGTGCTTCTTGCTGTTCTTTCTGTAACTAAAGCTTCTTAGGGATTTTTAGGGTCATTTATTTGTTTTTAAGGAAAATGTAATTTGCAGGTTAAGAAAGAGAGCAGGGGGTCAGGTCTCCTGGGTGCATCCTTCTGAGTTCAGTTACCAGCCTCTCCATGAGCATCAGCGTGATAGGAATTGCACTTAATGACTGGATATAGGGCCCTTTGAGATCTTGGATGAAGCAGCTTATTGAGATGCAAAATATTCTTTTGAAGAAGAGTATTTCCTCATACTTCTGGGCATGAGTAAGAAAAACATGGGAGTAGATGATGTAACTCCGGGCCTGCACTGCTGGCTCCGAACACTCCGCTTGTAGCTGAGTTAGTAAAACTTTTATTTATGCTCCTATTCTGGCCATGCTTGAGGGACAGAGCAGCCCAGAAATGCTGTGTGCAGCCATCCCTCGTGTGCTGCAGCTTTCTGTCCCATCCAGGGCTCAGGGATGGGCTTTAAATTGGCATTTCTACCAGTCAGCCTCTGCTCCTTATTCATTAGCCTGTAAATGCCTCTGAAATCCCTCAGGGCAGAGTGTCTGTGGCAGCACAACACCTTTGCACAAGACAAGTAAATCTTTTCCGAGCCAGTTGATCCCGGGATGGAGGAATGGGAGCCTGGAGGAGGCTGGATTTGGGTACTCCCAGTGCCCTGGCAGAGGGAGGGCTGGCAAGGCACAACGAGGTGCCAGTGCTGCCATTGCCAGCAACATGGAGCAGATCATCTGAGCTGGATGCCAACCTGCTGAATTTCCCATTTTATTTGCCCAGAATCCATCTAAATCTTCCCCTCTGCTCCCCCTGACACTGTCCTGGCAGCAGCCCCCACACTCTGACCCTTGTCCAAGTTCAGCTCATGCAGGCCCAGCTTTCACCATCTCTGGGTGGTTTTTTCCAGTCATAAAAGCTGTTACATGTTCCTAGAAAACTGGAGAAGTGTGATCCTTTCCTGCAGATGTCTGAAAAATCCAATTTACAAGTCTGCTGTGGCTTCCATCCAGTGTCCCAATGCTAACACAGCTCTGGTGCACGAATTAATGCTGCTGAGAAAAAAAAAATTATTTCTGAGGGATAAACTATTAAAGCCCAGGGAAATATTCATTTTGGGGTGAAAGAAACCCAAACAACTAAAGCATGAAGTGAAGCAAAAGAGCACAGCTGATTTTTATAACTTCATTTATGTGTTCTGTGTGTATCCTAAAGAAAAAGTTTCCTGGAATTTTTTGTGGGGTATATCTACAATTTCTTTGACTCAGAGCTGTCAGGCTGGCCTGCCCACAGTGGGCATGTGTTTTCCATACATGAGCTCTTTTTATGATTAAATGCATTGAGCATGTGTAAGAGCGTGGCAATGTACAGCAGCTGAAATTCCAATTATTGAGTGGCTGCTAGATGGGAATTCACTTTCACCCAATGTGTTTGAGGTGAGGACAGGAGGAAAAGGAGCCATCCAGAGACATGAGGGATGGGAACCCAGGGGCATCGTGGGGCTCCCTGGCTTGGCAGCAATTCCCAATTTTGCTGCCTCTGGAATGAGGAGAGAGGCCCAGACTGAAGTCTCACAGCTCTGGTCTGGAGAGAGGGGAGGAAGGAAAAATCCCTGCCCAAGTCAAGCCTTGTGTTTCAGCTCCTGGCAGAAGAAAAGGAGAGTGATGGTGCATTTTTTTCTGCTGTGCAGCTCCAGCCCTGCTCTGGAGGGGCAGCCCTGCAGGGAGCAGTGAGGCTGGGGCTGCTCAGAACCTCAGCAAACCCTGGCTCCAGCTGCACCAAAACCCAGCTCGAGTGTGCCTGGAACATTCAATAAAACACCAGTGCTAAATTCTGGCACTGCACCGTGTCATCCACAGAGCTCCTGCCATGGGGAGGTCACAGAATAATCAGGGAGCACATTATGTGTCCAGTGTCCCTGTGGTCTCAGAAGATGACAGGCAGGCAGAGGGTTATTCTTTGATTTTATTCTGCTTTCAAGCCATGAGTGAACGGGCTGGTAGGTGTTGCAGAGGAGAAAATGTAAAAATTCAGGCTGGGAAGACAGAGAACTTGGCTGAGGGCGTGGGTGTGTTTGGGTCAGAGCAGCAATGGTGTGGCAATGCTCTGAGGAGGAGCACAGCAAAACTATGTGGAACCAGACAGCAGCTAAAGAGGAAGAAAATGCAACAGGAACTGGAAGAATTGTTATTTTTAAAATTCTTTCTCCCCAGGTCATTTTTTGACCGACTCAATTTTTCCACGTTTACCTTGGTTAAAGCATTATAATACCATTTGTGCTTAGGAAAATGTGTATATTTGTAATTAAATGCAACATAACCAGTCTGTATTGCACTGTGTCTAAAACTTCTTTGGTGACAGGAAATGTCCAATTCAGCTCAAGGAAAATGTTGCCTGAGAAAGAAATAATTAAAGCCTGGGTAAGGCTCTCATACACTGTTTCTAGATACAGCTCCTCTTAACCCAACCTGCTTTTTTTTTTTGACATTTGTCAGTTTTTCACACAAGCTGCTTTCCACCTTTACCACAAAGCAGGGATTAACCTGCAGTCAAAGCCATGCAGGATTTTTTTGAGTCCCCCACCACAGAAAAATAAAAAGCCAGAGCAACCCACCAGTGCCATGGTTTACCTTTGTGTGATTTTATAAATAGGGGCGAGAGGGAAAGAATTACACTTTGCCCCCAGGTTCAGACTGCTTGGTAAGAATCTCAGACACTTTAAGTAGGCGCCACAAATTGTGTAAGCCCTGACCTGCTGGCTCGCTGCCTAGTTCACATGACAGAGATATCTGATGGTTTTGGCAAGGCAGATTGAGGTGGAAAGGTGCCTAGAAACCAACAGAAACAGGGCAGCCATCCTAAGGGGGTTGGAAAGGAAACAGATCTCTAAGGTGCAGTTTGCAGCTGGGGAGAAAGAAAGGAGTGGGATTTTTATTATAATAAATCTGCTTGATTCCTTTCCTACCATACAGAGAGGAAGCAGGAGGAGTACATTTATATTTTGAAGGCAGTCCCTTCAATCCTCAGGAAAGCTTTTTAATGAGTGAGCATGTGCTTGGCCCAAAGCAAAGCCACTCCACTTTTACTACAGCTCCTTTCCTCGTGCAGCATCTTGTCTGCAGGATTTGGGAGTGTGAAAAACAGAGTAACACATGTACAAGCATTGCTGCTCTGGGGTGCCTTTTCAATCAGGGCATTTCCCCCTTTCCTCAAGCTGTTGCAGCAGTAAGGTGGAGGCAGGCAGCTGCCAGATGTGATACTGCCTCAGGGCACAATGTGATATGAAGTCAGGAAAATAAGATGTTGGATGCAGGAAGCATCACTCATAAAATTGCTGCTCCCGAGAATTCCCCCCACCTTTTGCTGAAGTGCCTCTCTGCCCTGACAGTCCAATATTTTCAAAAGTGAGCCTCAAAAAAGATTTGCTTATCTACATTCAAGCACTGCTAAGAAGAAAGTAGGATCCATGAAGTGCTTTTTATCTTCTGCCACTACAATTGCACCACTCTCATACCCGAGGACAGCGCAGCAAAGAGTAGATCAGTGAAGAATGAAATCACTGAAATCCAGAAAAAGTGAAGTGTGAAAAGAAGGAAAAAAGCCACTAAAACCTTTCTCAAACTCTTTCTTTCAGCTATCACATGTTCTCAACCTCTTTCCACAGATTCTTTTTTTCTTCACCAGGTTTCCTACTAGGAAATTGATTGGGGCTTTAACTGCCATTAGCAAATGAAAGACAGCGAGGTAATTAGGAATCGGGATGTCAGAGAGCGAGAATTATTTGCTGAGTGATTTATTGATGATTAATTTTGTTCTAATGTTCTTGCACACACCGAGCTCGCATTACTCACAAGCAGTTCATAACCAGGCAGTTCAAAAAGCAACTTTGTTCTAATTGTGTTCATAGAAATACATCCTACAACTTGCTTGTCTGACTCCTCCACCACAACAGAAGAGTGTCCTTTTTAAAGCCTCTTCCCTACTGCCATATTTATTTGATTTACGGGTAAAATTTGTAAAATAGTCCCATCAGAAAAGGAGTCCTTAAAGCATCTTAGAGAATCTATTACAAAAAATATTCACCAAAGGGCTCCCCTGTGCTATTAGTATTTGTACTGCTGTGGTGCCTGAGGCCCCAGCTGAGATCAAGGCCCCGGTGGTGGCCAGTGTACAACAAGATAATGAGAGACAGGTTTCCCTCACTGCCCTGCCACGACCAAGAAAAAAGGGAAATAGACTGAGAAAAGGTGGCTGAAGAAATAGATCTCAGGAAAGAGCCCCCTTCTCCTGTTTCTAAGCCAGATCATCACTAAGATCATTAAATATGCACCCAAAATATCGTTGTCAGGTATTGCTCAGTTGGTGATGCTGGCACAGGTGCAGAGCTCCTAAGCCACATCTTGCCTGTTCAAAACTTGAGTTTTGGAACAAAACAGCTTTGCCCTCTCTCAGCTGCAGGTTACTGAAGAAAGAAGAAGATCCCAAAGCAAGTTTGGCACGGTAAAGCGAAATACTTGATCTGATGTTGCAATATGAGGCAGGAGCAGAAAGGCCTCTCTGGAGGGGGCAGGAGCTCGTGTTACTAACAAGACATCATTAGTAATTTCTTCCACTTCTCAGGTTTGATTTAGAAAATCATTTGTGGACAATGATAATTCATTGACTTAAGTTCTTAAACAGAAATCCACAAATTGTTCAATTGATTCTGCCAGGCCCGAGACCACGGGGCTGGCTCGGGGTTTATCTCCAAGGATTATAAAGTGTAACTGGCAAAATGTCAATTCCTTATTATTGCTTTTCACAAGCCAAAGGAGCTGTGCTAAATTGGGGTTAAGGCTGACCTTACAGAACAGCAATTTAGGGTAATACCAATCGCCTTAAAAACACTGTATCACTAAAGCAAATCTGTTAAAATCCAAGAGGTCAAAATTAAGGTTAAAATTACAGAAAAAGAAAACATGTATTAATGGTATGGAAATTCCATGCAAACATTCCTGGTTCTGCCAACTTCAGAAGAAATTCTCATGTGAAGTAGCTGTTTTTTTAAGTTATCATCAAATGTCATTATCATTTTCCCTCAAGAGAACATTTGCTGTCACTAAAAAACTCTCATTCTGCTGGGCTAATCAGAGAAAAGAGTAGATTTTAATATAAGAAAAGAGGCAAAGAACTTTCCATGTTTAATCAGAGTAAATCAAGCAAGATTTATTTAGGCAGAGGATATGATTGTTCCTTATAAACATCACAGTTTAGAGATGGAGAAGGGCATTAAAGCACGATGGTAAAACAAGAAAAAATGGGAATAAATTATCCAGGAGTGAACTCTGAGTGAGGAGGATCCTTGCAGGCAGGGCACTGACACCCTGAAATAAACTCATAGTCTGAAATATTTGGGAAGGTAAAACAAGCAACATTCTGAAATATTTGGAAAGGGAAAACAAGTAACATTCTGAAATATTTGGAAAGGGAAAGCTACAAGTTTAACTATTAAGGTACAGGTTGATAAATTTATTCAATGAATTATATTAAGGGGTTTCCTGTGATAGTCCTGACCTGAGTTAAAAGACCTCTGAGATCTTTCTCCTTGTCCATGGTACAACTGATGCCAACAGCTGGTTCACAGGAGAGGGAAGCAAGAATTCATCCCTGTTAAGAGCTGCCAAGCCTTCATAGCTATTTGAATTAGATTTTTAAAAAAAACGTGGGCATTCAACTGTGTACAAATTAATACTTCATCATGACTGAGATCAATAGGAAATGGCAGCCAGTCTGAGAGCTGGAATTCGTGGGGCATTCCCGAGGGAATTCTCTGTATTTGCTGTTTTGGCAGCTTCCACCAACTTTCAGTTACTAAGAAAAACATGGGAAAAAATGACCATTAAGGCCATAAAATGAATTCAAATATAGCCCTTGTGTGAGATTTCTATGAATTTTAATTTAATGGGGAATGTCTGTAATGTTCTAGTAAATGTTTCTGGACAAGGGAAGTCAGATGTGGAAGGGAAAATTTATTGAAGAATCTATTCCTTCTTTATTTTAAGTTCCACAAGATTAACTGCTTCCCTTGTAAGTTTTTGGAAAGTTAATTCTGTCATCAAAAACTAAATGCTGCATTTACAGGGAGAAAGATTTAACAAGCACAAAAAAAAAAATGAATGAACCTGTGCTCATATGAAGCATCCAGTTCAATCATTCCAGAGTGAAAAGCATTTCCATGGCAGGGGTTTTTAAGTGCTCCTGGTATTTATGAAAGGAGGGAGATCCTGAACTTCCCACATGACTTTTTAAGTCTCAACACAGAGCAAAAATAATCATTTGCCTTCAGGCTTGCTGTTTTCAAGAAGGATTTCTTTCCTTGTTTTCACAGCAAGTCCTGTAAAGGAAAGTGAGATGGAAGAAACTTCACAAAAATATAGAGAATGGAAAAGAGAACAATGAGTGAGTGTTGGCTGTTCTGAGCCCATCCAGGATTCAGGGAGGTTCCCAGCTCCTTCTGAAATCCCTCTGCACATCACAGCCCTTCTGCTCAGCCAGGAGAAACCAACTCACCCCTTTTAGCACCAAGGAAGACACAGGTGAGGTTTTTTTCTCTGTAAACTTTGCTACAGATAATTACTTTTTTCTCCCCTTAAAGGCTTAGAAAACATCCTGAAGAATCTCTGTGATGGGAGCAAATTTAGTAGGAGAAGCTGAGATATTTACACTTCCTTTAACTCCTTGATTTTTGGTTCACAAATATCTGTGAGTCTCTGCCTCTGATGAAACAGAGGAAATCACTGAGTGCTGTGAAATATTCCCATCTTTGGGGCAATGGGTCGTCCCACATTTGGCAAGGGAGGATTGACTCCTATCTTCAAATTTTCCTTTTTAGAGCCCAAACCATTCCATGACTCCATGATTTTATAAACTTGTTCCTTCATCAGAATAGCTCAGGTGAAATTTCACTTAACTTTCCTGGATGGGATTGCTTTTTATGCAGCAACATTATTTCCACCCTGCCATCTTCTGTTAAATCAGGCAGCTCTTACCAGAATTGTGGAATTGAAGAAATCCACATCAGTTTCTCCAATTTCTTTCTGCTTGTATGATTAAAAAAAAAAAATAAAATAATAAAACTCTTTTATTACAAAGTGCGTTTCAAAGGCCTTGGCTTGTTACTCTACAATTAGTGATTTTGTGTTGGCACCCCAGGCCCAGAGCCAAATCATAAAATAAAGGAGAGAGGATGAAATGTACAGCTTTTTGTGATATCATCATAGGTAAACAAAGAGGCAAAGCAAAGGCACCAACATGAAGCTGCCAGGACTAATTATTGGGTGGGATGTGAGGCACAGAGTGAACAAAGAATGAGAAAAAGCATCCAGTGTTCCATGGCTGCACTTCATAGGTGTCCACAGGACACTTCTCCCTAAACTCTGGCACGTTCAGCTTCCAGGGGTTACTCAGCTGTACGGCTCTGTCAGCCTTTAATCTTGGATATTGAATATTCTTTTATCCTAAAAGAAACCTAAAGCCTCATGGTGCTGGAATATTTGTTAACCAAAAAGTCCTCTAAGGATGAAGAAAAAAAATTCATTTTCTAAGAATGCGGATTTAAGTTATAATAAATGTGAAAGCTCACACTGACATTTTTTTATTAAAAGGGATTTTTTCCTGGTTATCCAATTTCTCAATACTTGTTGGGGGTCAGTACCTTTCAGCCTTCCACCTTTCTGTAAAATAGATCTGAAATTAATTCATGTGTTCAACAATTAATAGAAATGCAGAGATAAACATGCACAGGAAGAGAAACTGTGAACATCTTTCCCTAGAAAGCAATATATACAAACAGCATTAAATGAGATGCAGGGTTTGGTATGGAAAACACTGCAATAATTTGTGAAATAGGATTTTTTTCTTTTAAGCAAATGTTTGTGCAAAAGGGCTGAAATTAGATGTGTGATACTGTTAGATGGGATAAATCACAGTTCACACATTGCAAAAGGGATCCTGTGTCAGGAGTTCTCAAACATTTCCACTCGAGGAAATAGATTTTCTCATAGATAATTCTTCCTTGCTTTTGATTATAAAATATCTCATGTGTATCTAGAGTAATTTGCTTGCATGGGATCCAAGTGCGAGCAGGAAACAATTCAGACTATTTTACATTGTCTATTAATTAAAGCAGAAAGAAATTAGGAGGGGTCACAAAAATGTCATCCCTTTGAACCAACCTCAAGATGCAGAGGAACAGCCCATAAAGGGCAGTAAAAGCTGTGAGACTCAGAATAAAACACCTGAGGTCAATGTGAGGTGCAAATGAGGTCCAGGACACGCCTTGTGCTGAGTGAACGGGCTGTTTATTAATAAACAGAGATTGGTATGTGGAAAACAATATTTTTCCATCCTCATCCTGAGTCAAGGAAGCAGCATTTAAGCTGGGGTTTAATTGGGCTTTTTGTAGGCAGCAAGTCCGTTTGAGAAATTTGGATTTGAAGGAACTCTTAAGAGCTGGAATTTTCCAGTGCTGCAACTTTGCTTCAGGGGGTCTTGGCTTTTATTGAATGGTCCTTGGATAGGAGCAAAATAAAACACAGCCTTGGCAGGGCAAGGGGATAACGTAAGAGGGAAAGACAATGGTGCAGGAGTCCATGGCAGAAAATCAAAGGCAGGAGTTGTTACACTCATCAGATTGAAAGCAGTGAGGAAAAAAGCAGTAGCAGCAGGACGTAGCTGTGAAAACAGAGCCATTGTTTTTGTGCCCTGTTAGACTCAGCACCTCTCACTGGCACTTTCATATCGAAGTTCTTGTCCTGACAACTCATTTACCTCCAGTGCCATAAGAAATGGATATTGGCACATTCCTGACATTACCTGATTCATTAACTAATAAAATATCACTAATTGCAGAGACGGAGGAGCAAACCAGGCCTGTGGAATATTTATTTTGATGGCTGATAGCACTGCTGAGCACTGAGAGGGGAGGCTGATCTGATGTGTTTTGCAGACAGAACTGTTTGCCTGACAGAGCATCACATTAATGAGGCAAACTCTGACTTTTGCACAGTGGAGAGATCAAGACGTAAATATCAGGGTGTAACCCAGCAGAGGAAAATCCTCTAAAGACTTGTTGAAAGATGTGGTATCAAATGAATTGCTTACTTCTTAGAGACTGCTTTGATATTTATTGGTTCAAATTGCTCCACTGACTCACTCTTGCATAAGCTTTCATGCCCCATTTTAATCTTGACATTTCGGGAAGCCAGGCTGAGGCAGGGTAATGACTGGCTTTACAAAGGATCAAAATGAAAAAGAAGAAGCTAGGCTGTAATAATTATAGCCTGTGCAAAAAAAAAAAATATACATTGAGAAAACAGAGTGAGAAACAATCATCCAGTAATGAATGGGGCAGTAATGCCAAGTTGTTTAGAAAACAGAGCCCGGACTTTGGGAAATCAGGCAGTGCTGGATTTGTATTTTAAGGTACACAAATAATTTTAGTGTCTGTCTGGGAGTGTCATCTTCTCCACACAATCTCCTGAGATCTTGGGGATTTATCTGGGAAATAAACTTCACTTGCTTCCTGAATTCAGGGGACAGGGGACAACAGGGGAATAGGGAAAGCACTAAAGGGGTGAAATTTACCTTAACCCTTCCAAAACATGTTCCAGCACTGTAGCTTCTATTTCTCTTTTATTGGTACATAAAAATGAGATTTATTGTTCAATACAAGGCCTAACTGTGAGCAGGCCATGAACTTCACCTGTGCACTCTGTCCAACAGCACCAGTGGAGAATGGGATAAAATATGGGATAAATGTCAGACATTAAGGAAAAAACTGCCTTATCGCATCTTGGAAGGGCCATCTTGGGGGGTAAAACAGGGCAGAGTGAGGCCAGGTCAGCTTTTATGATTCTAGGTGACCTCTGGGATGTTTTATCTTGGCCTATCCCTGGCACTGGATAATTGTGAGAGTTGGTGCCCACTGGGACAAAGAGCATCCAGCATTTTTAAGACTCCAGGACAGAAAGCATTCCTGAAGTAAACCCTTCTAATAAGGGAAAATACCAGCGTGCTTCAAATATTAGTAAACAAATGATTCAAAGCAGCCACTGAGGCCCACAAGGCCAGTGATTCAGCACCTCAGGAATTCATGCCAATTTTAATTCTCACCTGAACAATACCTGGAGCTGCTGGATGCACTGGAGCAGCCTGCAGCTCCCTCTCTGTCCCTGCTCACTCTCATTGTCTGGACATGCATTTCGGAGCTGAAACGGTGAGGATGGAATCAGAAATAGCTGTGGTTAACCCAGTCATTCAGAGAAAGACCTGTGCTCTGCATGCAGAACAAATGTGCCCTCCTGGAGCTGTTGGTGCTCCTTATTTTCCAGTTGCTCATGAGATCTCAGCTTCCTTTAATCACATCACAACCTCAGACCAGCAGCCCTCCAGGGCAGAGATTTCTCTGTGTTTCCTGATGTATATAAATTGTCCAATATTGTCCAAACGTGATTGTTGGGAGTTCTCAGAAAAGCCTGAGGAGCCTGATGCACTGGAAGGAAAAGAAGGAAGGCCCATGTAGAAAATTCCATGTATTTGCCTGGAGCAGATGCACAATGCATCCTAATAAACTGTATTTCAGATAAAATTTCATTGTAGATTTTTAGTTCATAAGCACAACAGAATTTGGGTTAATAAATTGTAATGGAGGTGTTTCAGACAGTGCCATTTGAAGTTGTTTTTTCCTTCTGTATTATTGTTCTATGTATTCTACAAGGTGGTGTTGAAAGCTGGGGTGAAAGGATGCTGTTATGATGGTGTGACCTGAGTTTTCCTATGCATCTTGGGCTAGATAAAATTTTCACCTAGCTCATAAAATAGGTAACATCGTGCTCTTAGCCTTGCCAGGGAAACCTGGGAGCCAATCTGTTGGTGCCAGGTCTGTTCTGCACAAACACAAAAATAGCTTGGAGCAGAATAAATCCAGCATAGTCGTGTTGTTTATTGCTTCTCATTATTTTGGAGTGTAAAATCTGTCAACATGTCTCAAAAAAAAACTGAGGTAGAAAGACAATGACCTTTCAAGGTCTGATTTTTCAGTTTAAAGTTTGTCTAAAATGCTGTTCTTGAAATAAATTAAGTAGTGACCAACTTCCCAGATAAAAAACTCTTGTACCTGTTGTATCAGGGAAATGAATATTTCAGCCTTCATATCTGGAGTATTCCTCCCTAAGAATAGAGTGAAACTTGGAGTGGTTATCTGACCTTTGATATCCACAGCAAAGCAAAATCCAGCAAGACATGAAAATAAATGGAAGTTTTAATGCTTTTTAATGGTATTCCATCCCACCTTTTAGCAGAAATTGAGTACCAGGTTCTCCCAGCTGTAGTTTAGCTGGGAGTTTAACTACTTTAAACTTGTGTGAACAGGATGGAAAGGCACAAAACTACTGATCTCACACTAAATCTGGCTTTGTCCTTCTTTGGATATCCATAATTTTACATCAGGGCCAAATGTATCCTGAACTTGGGTCAGACAGAAAGAAGGAAAATGCTGGAGGTGTCAGTTCATAAAGCAAAGTGTGGAGATCTGATCAGCAAACCCAGAGCCATAAATGTTCTCTGATTATTGATTCCCCCTCACCTTGGAATGAATCCTCCCTGGAAGTGCTTTGAGCGTTAAATACCGTTGATCAACATTTAATATAGATCAGCCTTGATAGAGATCTAGGCTGGGCTTAATTTCTTTTAGCCTGAATACTCCCACCTCCCTGAAAACATGTGATTAAACTGTTCTGATTTCTGTTGTAGATGAAGAACTCTGTCTCCAGTAAAAACAAAAGAAGGTTCTGTCGCAAGACAAATTGAATCAAATTCTCCAGGAGTTTTCCAGTTCAATTAAGCTGTGGGATAGTCCCTATCTTAGGTGCAAATCTCTCTGTGCATTACAGGACCACAGACAGGGATGTGGCAAAAGGTAAAACTGGGAGTTATGTCTTTAAGGGCTGGTTGGAGACACTTGTAATCTCGTTTTATTGGTGGGACCCTCCCCAGCATAATGAACTTTGATGAAATTGCTGTGGCGCCTGTGAAGCTGAGCAGGCTTTGCCAGGGAAAGACCTCCCATGAACAAAATCGCCCAGGCAAAAACTCCACACTGCAGCCAAGCCAGAAACTCTGGCAAAGTCACCTCTTCCCATCTCTTAACTCCTGCAATTCTCCTTTTCAGGCCCTGCATATAAAAAAATTTAAAAAAAAACAACTTAAGTCCGTGGCTGAGGGATAGAGCTTAAAAACAAAATTAATAAATTTTGTGAGAATCCACTGCATGGTTGAAAATGGCTCCAAGTTCAGCAGCCAGCAAAGTTACAGGGACCAGAAGGCTCTGCCACTAAATTCACTGTCTAAGGAAATGAATCTGTGGAAGACTTTAAATAGCAATATTTTTAATTCAGCAAAGTTTCCACCCCCTGCCAGACTTGGAGAGATGGGAATAGAAATCTGTAAATTCATCATTGTTGTTTTTAAGGAGTTGGATCCAGGGAGTACAAACATTTAATAATGGATCTAATTAAATTCTTTGCTAGTCAGTTTGACTCAGGAGCCAATTGGCACCATAATGTCATTTCATTTACATAAAATATGGAGTAATTCTGATTCAGAGAACTGCGATTTCACAGAGCTGGAACTGCAGATGAAATAAAGGTAAAAGAGATCAGGTTTGGGAACATCTCTCTGATAACTTGTCTCAGGTTTGGAGTTTAGATATTCAAACTCTGATATTTTATATTAAAACTCCCGTCCAGGTCAGCTCCAAGCACAATCATTTTCAGTATAACAAATAACAAATTACTTTGGGCACTTTAATTTCCAGATGATTAAATGAAGATACCTTCAAGTGACCTGATTTTGATAGATGATATTAAACCAAGAAAATCAGACTCTCCTTGTGGTGGAAAACCTGTGGGATCAATTAACAATGAGATTTCTGCTGTCTTGGTGATGAACTGTCCTAAAAACTGCATTTTCAGTGAATATGAAGTGACGTTTGAAAACTTCACTGAAAGTTGATCCAGATGTTTAATCTGACCAAGCTGGTTCATCTCTACATATAAATAAATTCTTATTTTGGTTGAAAGTGAAAATGCAGCACTTCCTTCTTTGTCTTGGGTTTCTCAAGCAAACATTAAATTATTTTAAGTCAGCGACACTGAAGAAAGATTTCTGGGATTGCTTTTTGTTGGGAATTTTCATTTTGAAACAGGATTCATGTTTTAATAGGCTCCTTCTCAGCAACACTTGAGGGAGTAGCACCTACAGAGAGACAAATATAAATTGAAGTCAAATCACAGCCAGGTTTACTGGGAATGTTCAGAGCTTCAACCTCCATTAGGGCTCCTCAGGCCATGAAAAAAGGGTTGAGAGGAAATCCTGGCTTAAAACACCTTTTCTTCTCCTTCTCTGTCTTCAGACACTCATCCCTTTGCCCTGCAGCTTCCTCAGTTATGTCTCCAAAGAAACTGAAAATATTTGACTGGAATAAATAAAAAGGCCATTCTTTCACAGTTTTGCCCTAATTCAAGGGAATTCCCTGGTCTGGTTCCATGACCAAGTCCCAAAATACCTGCTCTGGCACAGTGAGGAAGGTGATGCTCACAGGATGGGAAAGAGGAATGGGATGGAAGAGGAAGGATAGGAGTTAATGCCTAAACTGCTCCTGGTGCTGAACTCTGCAGGGTCCCACTGCTGTCCAACAGTTCTCCCCAACACCAGCCAGACATGGCCAGAAATATCCCAGGCTTTGGAGGTTTTAGGTTTTCCTCAGGCTGTGCAATCTTGTATTCATCCACAAATGGGAGATTAGTCCCTAAAAGGACTTGGATGCACTTCAAGAGCTCAAATCATCCTTTCCCTACTCAGCAGAAGGATCAGCTGTGTCCATGCAGCTGCTCCTACCCACCTGTACTCAGGATTGTGTGGAGGGATGAGGGATCCAGGGTCTGGGCCGTGCCCAGAGATCCCAAGGAGCCACAGGCTGGTCAGATCACCCCGGAGCTGGGAGTGGTCATTACCCTGATTGTGTGGTCACAGAGCCTGAGATTGTGCCCTTTCCACAATAAGTTCCTGATTGCTCATGAAAGCTTTGGGATGTTTGTGGCAAAGGATTGGTGACTTAGTTTCTCATTGTCTGCATGTCAGTGGGGTCAGTTTCTTAATTGTCCTGAGGCAAATTAAATTCCAGCTCTGCCATCCAAATGAGACTGCAAACACAGGGCGAGCAGCTATTGTGTGGCTCTCAGCTGTCACTGAAGGAACAGCTCCCTGTCTGTTTTACCTGCAGAAACTAAGAGTACGTGGTGCCCTTTTAATCTGGAAACAAAAGAGAACAAAGGAAAACAAATGGAGGCCAAATTATCTCGCCTTGAGATCTGAGTTTTCTCCATATTGAACTTCTGGTACCTACTTAATGAGCCCGGGTTGTTGCTCGCTAGTGAGCGAGAACAAAGCAAAGTGACTCATGCTGCCTTGTTATTGTTACATAATCTATAAAAGTCATTTATTTTTATGGCTAATTACTGGATTAGTTAAGTATATTGGAAATGTAAAGAGATGTGGAGTTAGGAGAGATTCAGTGTCTGTTAATCTGTGCGGGATGTCTGTGGGTATCCAGAGGGAAATCTGTGTAAAGAACAGCTCTTTTCAGGGCTGATCACTTGAATTTACACCTCTGTGTGCAGATGGGCTCCCTTCAGCCTCAGCAGGCACTCAGGTTGGGCAGAGCCTTTTTTAGAGTGACAAACGCCCCTTTTTTTGACCTCTGTGAATCATTCCTGCTGAGGGAACCTAGAGTCAAGATGTGGTTCCTCCTCACATGAGCACAGGGGGCTCCCAAAATCACTGTCTGTATTAATCACCACAGAGCTGGCAGAGGATGGGCTGTAAATCTTCCCAACTCAGCTGCTAGAGGTCGGTTTGTGTTTTTTTTTATTAAAATGCAGCAACAGGAACTCCTCAGAAGTGGCTGGCTGCACCTCACTATGCAGCAGACACCCAAGAATGCATTTGAAGTCGCAAACATCACAAAGTGACCTAAATTGGGGTTACCTGCTGAGGCATCAGTTTAATATGGAATTACTGCCCTGTTTTTATTGTAATGACCAATTAAGGATCAGCACCTCAGAAACCTCAGGTGGCTGATTTACAGGGAGCAGGCACAGCCCTTGCCAAGCTGCCCTGGTGGAGAGGCCAGCGCTGCTGTGTTGTGCCAGGGTCACCCATCACCGTGGTGCTGGCAGAGCTCCCTTGTGTTTGGCTGCCCAGCACCGACCCCTCCTCGGTGCCAGGGATGAATTGTGAGCAGGGGAGTTGCTAGGAGCCTGGGGAAACACGAGGGCTCCCTGCTTTCCACACAGCTCCACTTCAAAGCCACCCAGCCCAGGGAAGCGCCCAGCACTGCTCTAACAACACGTGCTGTGTGGGGTAGGGACTCACAGTGTGTTCTTCTGGGTCTTTTTAAAACAAATTTTTATTTAACCTCTGCTTTGACCCAGCACCTGAGTGTGTTGCCCAGATATGCTCCATTTCAGTTTATTTAACCAGAATGTTTGCTTACTCAGTGACCACTGGAGGGGAACTACTGTTCTTATTAATTCCACAATGGGTATTTGTTGCTTCTTGTTTTCTGACATTTTCTTGATGACCATAATTGCAGAGTTCTTGTTTTCAGATAATAAATGCACGTGTCTATTTGCTCAGGTATTATGTAATTGATGCCCAGCTATTAATTAAAGATCTAGACTCAATGTCTCTGAAGCTGCCTCCGGATATTTGTCCTTATTGTGTCATACCTTGGATGCACAAACAGGGAAACCACGGGCAGCTTTGCATGGGCTCTGCTCCTTCCCTTTAATAAAGGAGCCTAAATTCAGGAGTTGCAAAGAAGGATTATACAGAGCGAGGAATATTTTTCTGATGGGATTTTGATTCTTCCTTCTTTCCCTGGGCTGCCAGCGTTTTCCTTAAGAAGCTGACGCTCAAACATAATGAGCTGTTTGCTCTGCACTGCTCTCCACAGGCCCTGCTCACTAAAAGGAGTTTATTTTGCCTTTATTGCTGTTGCTGTTAATAGCAGGGCAGGCTATAGCTGGCACTGGGAGCAGCACGAAGATTCCATGGGTGAAAAGAGAAATCAGACATTGCAAATTCACTGCAGGGAGAAGACGGATTGGTTGCTCTCATTCCCCAGAGCCCATTTGGGAAAATATGTTATGTGATCCTGTGAACAAATTGTTACTTTTCCAGACAAGTCTGTTTTCTGTGTAAACACTTTTACTGTAGCAATGTACAAGAACAACACTTTCAATCCAAAACTCAACTAAAATAGACACCCCAGAACATTTGGAACTTGTTAAACTCCAGAAGGGAAAAGAAGGAAAGAGAAGCTGCAAAGAAAAAAAAAAAAAAGCTTTCCACTTTTAAATGTTCTGATTTTTGTATTCTTAAGGGTCTAAAACTCCTGCCAGAGAGTTCTGAAGCTTTTCAAAGCAAAGGTACAGCTTGGAGAGGCAGAAATTGTTTTGAGTCCACTTAGTAAGAAGTCATTACCTCTGAAGAGCAAAGTTAATGAGCTTGGGAAGGCAGGATTCGGTTCCTACCCCTTTCATAGACTTCCTGTTCCCCTCAGGAAAATCCCTGGACACCTTTGTGACTCAGTTTCCTCGCTGCCAAATGAGAAAATACCTTCTGAGCATGCAGGGAGGGATGGAGCTGCAGAAATGCAGGGGTTTATCACCAGCAGGTGCAACTCGTGTTCCTCCCTGCAGCCAAAGGACCTTCAGCTGGGATGGGCTCCTCTCAGAAATTCTGCTTCTCTGGAACCAAAAGGTTTGGTGGAGAAGAAGTGATTTTGTTGTGTTGTCATGGAAAATCTGCCAAAGATTTTGCTTTGAGACACTTCAAGATTCTATCAGTGCAGTTAAATGTCTCATTTATTTATCAGCTGTACCAGTCAGGGCAGTGTTGATCTTATCAGAGCCAAGTCCTTCTTTTTCATCCTTGTGCAGACCATTGGGCATCCTGTAAAACTGCTGAAACTTCACTTTTAAAATATTGTTTCACTTGAAAAGAAAACATGATTTCTTCCTGTCCTCAACAAAAGGACCATCACTAACCCCCAAAACAGACCAAAGGTTTGGTCCTCATCCCTTTGGGTGGTCACAGCCCCCCAAAGGCAGAGGAATTATCTGAACACAAACTAAAATCACCAACTTTATTTTACACCTGGGAGTGCTGTCAGCAGCTCACGGTGAACAAGTGTTAAAATAAGGAATTAACATTTCTGCCTTGTTCCCGAGCTGGAAGCAGTGGGTGGTTTTTGGAATTTTTTTCCATTCCCTAGATAAATTAAATCTTTTGCTTCTGGAGCTCTTAGAGTCCTCATCTCTTTCAGTATTTGGGTTACTGAGTGAGGAGTGCAGCCCAGGTTTGGAGGGGCTGCTACAACCTCATATTTCCATACACAGAAGATACACACAGCTCCTGATCCAGCATCACAAAATTCTGCCTTAATTTCATCCTGCATAACAAAATGAACCCCATGAGAGCACTGGCATGATCTCTTGGCTCCATGGGCTTGGCTGCCCCAGGCTCAGCTTCTGAAGGTTTCAGAACTTTTATCCCAGTTCAGATAATATTGCCAAAACTCAGGCTGTCGTCTCTATAAAGTAATTGCCTGTCCAAGTCTTTACAGTCTCTACACTGGTTTAATAACGAGTAATTAGTTGAATAAGTCCAATTAATGCCTTTGTACAGATCTGAGATTGGAGTAGGATTGTAGGTCAAGTTTAATTTTAAAATACATTAGAATTTCTATCAGTCTGAACACACCCAGGGCAATGCTATTATGGGCTTTCCCATGAATACATATGAATCATGATTTGGCCTCGGAGCTCAGATCTAGCAGTGCATGTTTAAATCTCCAAAGCCTATCTAGAACTGGAATATTCTCTGCAAATGGGGCCTCATTGTTTTTTTTAATTTCTCAAAGAAACCTTCTCCAGAGCCAGTGTCACCTGTGAAAGAGTAAATCACTGCACAGTCCTGCAAGTGGAACAGAGAAACCCTGAGTGAGTTTTGTGTCAGATGATGCTTCACAGAGGGTCCTCCAACTCCTGAACAGCAAAACCCCCAGAGATCCACACCTGACCAAGGCTGGGCTTTTCAGGAGCTGCTGAGATTCATGAATTTTAATTTCAATTTCCATTTTAATTTTAATGGGTGACTTGCTGCAGGGCTCTGGCAGCCCTTGCCCAGCCCTCGTTTCAGGCTGTGGCAGTGCAGGGAGACTCTCTCTGAGCAGTTTTCTGGCTGAAAAGCAACATTTGCCTTTAAGATTAACGGGCCAGGAAAACTTCACAGCCCTCTGGACAAAATGTTGTCGAGCCATTAGAGGCACAAAAGGATGAGCAGTGTTTTGCAAGGCAGCTCATTTACTGAGTGTCATTAAAAGCTCCTGTACCTCCCTGGTGTGTTGTTCTCATTATTAAAAGATAGACAATATTACACTAATGGGAGGTGAGTGTTTTAAGTGCTGTTTTTATCCTCTATCACTCCTCTGGGTGATCAGAGCTATCTGTTCTTGTCCCTCCCTGACAAATTTCCTCCAAAGTGGATTTTATATGAGTGATTAAATTAATTGCTATCTATCCTGGATCATTAGCAGCTGGATTCTGATATTAAAGTTAAATTTTAAATTGTTTCTTTTTATTTCATTGACATTCTTCACTGAGCTGAAGGGAGGATCCCAGTGAGATTATTGTTCCCTGTATCAGATTCCTATTCTGAAGGTTTTGGGCTAATAATAAAAGGAATTATAATTATAAATCACATTTCTAGCTATGGAAATTCAAAAGATAATAACAACAATAATAAATAGTAATAATAAAAAATAATAATAGCTGTTATTTGAATGTAGGTTGTTCAGAGCAGCTAATGGACTGAGGCTACCAAAAATGTCACTTTTATGACTTGGGCCCTGCCATCCTCACAGCAGTGACACCCAGAGCTTGCTGACATTTTTTGTGAGCACTTTTCTTGCTGATTTGAAGGTTGTTCCCTGCTAAGTTTAGAGATTGTCCCTCAATTCTTCTGCTGGACAAGGAGAAATGCAGTTTAGGTGAGGTGAACTGACAACCATCACCTCAGTGGGTTATTATTGTTTATGATGTGTAATTTAAAAGCCAAATTTTCCAACAATTTATGGATGTAATTATGCACCTAATTTGCACAGTTATTTTAGACTGATGTATAATATTGGCTAACTGCAAGTTCAGCTGGGCTAACACAGGGCTGGAACAGCCCCAAATGCTCCCTGGTGTGTTTTTCCAGGGGATGATGCCACATTTAACATAATCTCTTCTAACTACAGTGAGCACTAAGTCAACCCTGCTAATAGTTTCACACCAGCTAAAGCCACATTATTTTTCAAGGTGAGAACATCCATTATTCTCAAGAGAAGAAATCTCCTCTGCCTTTGTAGTTTGGCAGTAAAGGGCATTGGTCAGACAAAAAATTAACAGGGCTGAGCAACTGAGCTGCTCCTTTTGAAGTGCAGGTCACAGGAGCAGCACAGCTTGGGAATTTTCATTTGGGTTTTCCAGGTGACACAGAATTCATGTGTGTAATACACAATATATGAATCCATTGGCTCATCAGTAAGGATTTTGGCACATTCTTTCAGAGCCCACAGCCTTTGAAGGGTGCAAAAGGTTCCCCAGCCTTGGACAGGCTTGGAAATCCATCCTTGTCACACACTGCACAGGGGAAAAGGAGTGTTGCAATTCCTGCTGTCACCCTGCCCAAAGCCAGGCCAGTCATGGGGCCAAAATTTGCCCACAAAACTGATGCTATTGAAGGATTTTCAGGAAGCTGCTTCAATAACTCAAGATTAAATCTCCTGAGTGTTTGGCTTTGCCCAGTGCCACACTGGGGAGTTCAGAGCCAGAGGTTTCAGAGGGGAGGGGTCTCTGTTGCTGTAACAGCCCCAGATCCACTGATGGCAACAAGAAAATAGAAATAAATAGAAAAGAGCAATTCTAGCACTGTAATGACTCATCTTGGTGGTTACTAAGTACTTCCACAGCTCAGCTGAGCTGAGTACTTCATAAAGAGACTAAGCTGAAGAGGATCCATATGAAACTGGATCCCAGAGATTTATGGGGAGCCCATGTGGCTGTAAATCACTGACAGGGCTCTTGTCTGACTACATCATGTAACAGAATGATCACATCCCACAGCAAGATAGAAATGACTCATTTAATTCCATGGTAAGAGAAATCCTGGATGAAATTGAAGTTTTAGGAGCTTGAGCTACTCATATGCATTCACTTTGGCTTCATGGTCTTTAAAATCTCTCAAATAGCTTTGAAGTGAGGTTATTTATTAAAAATAAAAAACCAAACTAAGTCAAATTCAGACAGCAGTACAAAATAGGCATACAAATATGTGACCTGAATGAACACTTCACAAATATAAATCAAATCACAAATGACCAGCACAGCACAAAAACAACATCGTCATGATTATGAAGCTTAAAACTATTTTCTCCAAGCTTGCCTGCCTTCAAAGATATTTAAAACCTGCTTCTCCTCCAACATGTATTAGTGTCAATCAAAAATAACTCTGCTCAGGTCAATGGATTTACACAATTGCAAAATTAGTATAAGTGAGAGGACAATCAGAGCTTTTGTATACTACAAAAATCTCTCTTAATAGCAACAGCAACAGAGAAGAGGGAGGTGGGAGGTGCTTTTCCAGGACAGGCTGGGTGGATAAACAAGAAAAACCTGCTGAGCTTGTGAGTGAGGATTTGGAGGAGGACCTGCAGCATTAATTTAACCATTAATTCACTCCTTTAAAATTCCCCCTTTCCTGTCTTTTCCTTCATCTGGCACATTTTGCAGCAGCTGGGCTGTAGGTTTAAAATCAGAGTGCAGGGGTGTGATCTCCATCACACAGGATCCGTAAGAAATATGGGAGTTGAGAATTACATCCTGGAATGGGAGCAGTGACTTTGGGGGTGGCAATGTGTGACAAAGGGTGTCCCTCCACCCTGGGGGTCTGCCCAGTCCTGGGCTGCCCTCTGCAGCTGCAAGCCCAGCACTGGACTGCTGGGAGGGTGGGCTGGTGGATCCATGGGGTGTTTCCAGGGAAAGGTGTCCTCAGGAGACACATTCCCAACAGCAGGTCCCTGTCACAGGATCAGCCCTTCACCTGCAGGGACTTTTCTGCCACAGGACATCAGTGACCAAACAAGGGGACATCAGGATTTCACCACCTGTGGTGGCTGTCCAAACCAGCTGTGACCCTCTGGTGCCTTCCCTGACTGGCACAGGCAACGTGAGTCTCTCAGGACATGGAAAACCATGGCCAGAAGGGAAGGAGAAGACACAGCACTGAAATCCTTTGTGTTGTGTGACTCCACAGACGTGCCAGAAGTGGATTTGTTCAAATCTTGTAGCAGACCAGATTCCCAGATCACAGAAGCCACTAAAAATTGTCACTAAACATCTTTTGTTGGAAGCCTTGATGGACTCAAAGACAAAAATAAGTAGAGATGTGTGGAGAAAATGCTCCTATTTCTTGCAGAGGGACTTCCCTGGCCACAGCAGGTCCATGTTTGGAGTTGAGAAATGGTTCACTTCCATATAGAAAAGAGATTGCCCCTGCATCAATAGATGTTTAAACCTTGCCAGCCAGAGAGGAAAATCCACTTATTCAGGACAAAATATAACTTCCTTAAAACTGCTGGGACTTTGCCAGCAGCTTAAGCCACAAATAATTTACCCAGAGAATATGAAGTCAACAAGCTCTGGAACTGTGGGAACTGCAACTGTTGAATAAATCATTCATGAATCTCATTTAACTAAGGACAATTATAATATCCCAAAGCAATAGAGGGATCAGAATGTTCCAGATAAACACGGATCAGGCTCTCAGCTGGGAGCAGAGCAAGGCTTCACTGAAGCTTTGAGCCCAATGCTCAGAGCCCTGGGCCAGAGAGTCCTGAAATTCTCAGGGCATCTTTTATTGCTCAGAACCCTTTTTGTGGTGCTCAGAGCCCTGAACCAGAGAGTCCTGAAACTCTCAGGGCATCTTTTATTGCTCAGAACCCTTTTTGTGGTGCTCAGAGCCCTGGGCCAGGGTATCCTGCACTGCTCAGGGCATCCTTTATGCTCCAAGCCCGATTCAAGGGATGTTCTGCAATGCTCAGGGGGTGTCCTGAGATGCTCAGAGCCCTTTTGGGGAGTGTCCTGTGATGCTCAGAGGGTGCCCTGCAATATTCAGAGGCCTGGATCAGTCTTGCACTGTTTAGGGCATCCTTAATGCTCTGAAGGCCAAGTTCCTCTGTCACTTTGTGCCAGGGAAGTAGAACAAGCACTTGGGGAGTTTATTCTCTGTTTTGGTCTGTGCATCAGAGTTATTTAGTGGAGCAGAGACCAGTTTTACATCATGTAAAAGCTCCTTTTGAGCTGTTGGGAGCAGCAAGAGCTCTCCCACAGGAGACAAACCCTGGCACAGAGGAGGCACCACCATGTCCTGACAGTCCTGCCCCAGGAGTCTCTGTTTGTGCTGGCAGAGTCTCTTTGCCAGCCCAGGACTGCCCTGGAGCCACATTTCTCCAGAGCTTCTCCCCGTGGCTGTGCAGAGCCCCCACGTGCTCCCTCCCAGCCAGCTCTGCTCTGATATTTGGCTCCAGGGGAAGGCCAGGGCTGCAGGAGACACAAACCCCACCAGGGCCATGGCACTGCCCTGCTCCCAGCAGGATTCCCTCTTCCCAAGGCTCCCTCCTCCCTCGCCCCCACGCTCCTGCCCTGTCTCTGGCTGGCTGTCAGTGCAAACAGAACCAGACATGTCGTGATTTTGGGTCACCACCCACCTGAAAACCTGCCTGAGCTTTTGCCTGAGAATAGGAGCTGGTTGGGATTTTACTTTTCCCATCCAAGAGAAAAATCAAAAAAAAATAGAAAATAGAAATCTCTGAGGTTTCTTGCCATTTTTATTCCAGTTTCGCTCCCTCCCAGGCTCCCCTGGGGAGTCTGTCACAGTTCAGTGGGGTATTTCACCTTCTGTCCTGCTCTTGCTGACAAACAGCAAGAGGTAAATTTGGACACATCATCCCAGCTCTAAGAGGGTTTCTCATTTCATTTCTCAGCCTCCTGAGGCTCTAGGAGGGAATCCCACCTCCAGACAGCTCATAAAGTCATTTGTGACACAGGATGTCCCAGTTACTATACAGGAATGTTGAAAGCATTTTATTTTCTCCCCTTTGATTTTTATTGGTTGAGCTCCCAGTGCTCTGTGAGTAATTATACCATTTGCTTTATGTCTTGCTTTTCTAATGACTAATACCAAAATATATGTACAAGCAAATGGAAGCGTATTACCGAGTGATTAACAATGGACAATTAGGATTAATTAAGGCAATTATTTTAATAAATAAGAATTAGTAAAATATATCCATAAACAAAGCCGTGGCTCATATTTAGCAGGGCTGATGCAGGCTAAAGAAACAGAATTGTGACAACTGGGAGAGGAGACAGAGATGATTAAAGAAAAATAGTTGTGTACATAAAAAATGTAATTAGGCATGAGACAGAATGTGCATCTCCACACTGCTCTATCCATGGCAAGGGTGTTTCATTTCATCTGGTACCACTAGAAATGGGATTTACACACAGCCATTCCTGTGCAACCACGTCCTTAAACTTTCATCTCTTTCCCAAAGAGGTCACAAAGGCATAAAACTGCCCTAAGAAACAACAGGAAAATCATTCTCTCCCATCCCTTTTTAGCACCTCAGCTGTGCTCACAGCAGCAATGGGATGATCTGTGCTGGAGGTTCTGAGCTAGGAGTGAAATCCTAACTGGTCTAAACAAATATGCTCTGACAACGCTGAAAGCAAAGAAAATACAACATTTCTTTTAAGCCTTCTGCACCTATTGATGGCATTCTTTAATGCTCGATTTTTTAACTGGTTTTGGGTGAGTTGAGGTTTGTCTGTTGCAGTGTTTCAAAGTGCCCCAGATTCCTCACCTCTGGAAAGGACAAAGCCTGGCGTGGCCACACTGGAGGATGATCCTGCTCCTGTGGCACACAAGTGAGAGTTTTCCCCGGGGCTAATCTGCCCAATTAAATGGATATGGTTCATTACTGGGCACTGCTAACCTTTGGCACAATCAGATCAACAGAAAGAAGCCAGCAGAGCTGTAAAATGAAAGCAAACCTCAAGGTTTGATGTCCTAGACCAGTGCCAGTAGCTTTTCTCCCTACAACAAAGTGTTTGAGTAGATTGGAGTGCTTAAATTGCAATCAAATGTCAGTAAATGGCTGCTAGAGGGTTTAATAACCAGAGTGGTAGGAAAGGACAATGAAACCCTGAGAGTGGTGCCACAGAACAAGGATATGGTGGCCCCAGCCCTATTCAGCAAACAGTGGTTTTTAAACAGTGTTTAAAAGTTGGTTCTTTTTGGCTGGGGTGCTTTTAGGTATAAAGCTGTCAGAGCCACAGCCACGCTCTCCCCTCCTGCAGCAGAGCCCAGCTGCTGGCTCAGCTCTGGTTTTTTGTCAGGGAGAACTCCCAGTCCCAGCAGAGCCTCGTAAAGCATCTCTGATAAATCAAACTGCATTTCTGTGGGTGCTGAAGGTCAGCACAGTGACAGGAGCACACTCACAGCTGAGAAACCAAAGCCCCCAGCAGAGAATTCCTCAAGTCCATGATTATTCTGTTTGTGTGCTTTCTATGCTCTTTTTGGCCGTGATTAAACAGGTTTAACACGTGGTTTAGGATTTTCCTGAGCTGGTGCCTCAATTTGTTATTATGCAGCTGAGTTTTTGGTGGTTATCAAGGTTTTCTCTGGTCTGTTATCAAGAGTTGTGGAGGAGAAGGAATTAAGAAAGAGTCCAGAAAAGTGCATCCCATTGCCCCAAGTCCAAGCTGGAGGCCTCCAGATGTTTCACTAACTGGAAAACTGCACAATTTGAAGGGTAAATAATCTGGTACATTAGAGATTAAAACAAGTTTGCTTCAGTCTGTTCTCAGGGAACAAAAAAAAAGTCACAAATTGGTTGGTTTTTTTTAGCACGGAAGAACATCAAAATGATATTTATCTCCCTCTTGGGAGAGATGGAATTGAAAGCATTTTAATTCATAAATATATGGGTTGTTTCTTTTCTGGAAGCTGCCTGAGAATCCAGAGAGGACAGGGAGCTCCAAGTTGAAAACCACACTGGCAAACCCAGGTAGAGCAGCTCCCAGACATGGTTATTCCCAGGGAATCTCTTTTCCTGGCTGCCTCTGGGGCACAGCCCTTCCAGCCTGCTTTTGAGCCTGTTCTGGCCACTTGATTGAGCCATCATTTTATCATATGGCTTTTGTAACCCCTCTTCCTCACTCTCATGCTGCCAATAAATCAGAATTTCCCTCTGCCATGTGCAGGTTTGGAGGGGTTTTGGAGGTTTGAAGGAAAGAAGGGGAGCTCAAGGTTCGTTGTTTGGGGTCAGTGCATTATATTTCACTGTGTAAGCAAATACAGGCAGAGTTTTCTGTTAAGGTTTTCAGGCAGAGCAGTCCAACAGGCAATTTCCTGTCCTAAGTAGTGTTATAATTAGGATTGCCACTGGAATGAAACACTCTGTGCCCATATTATGGTGTTACACTATGCTAGCATTTAATTGTCACACCTGACAGACTTACACACCCCCACATTTGGAGAGGGGAACCTCTCATAACCCTGCTTTTGACAGCCTGGCTTCAAATTCCCTGTAGTATTCCTCAATAAATATTTCCATTCACATGGCTATCAGTAGAGGAGCAGGGACAGTGGATAAATGATCACAAAATCCTGTGGTTATTTGTTATCTGTACAAAGGCACACACGTTTATCAGCATCTTGGCTCCAGCAAAGCAGGAATGTCAAGAGAAAATCTTTGGATTTGGTGATCAAGGGAAACCTCTCAAATCCAGCTGTGCCAGCCCAGGAGTCCTCCTGAGTTCTGTTCATAAAAGTAAATCAGCTGAAGCTGTCCACAGACACACACCAGATCTAGGGGATCACAATTTGTGCTTCCACTCTGGCCAAAAAACACTTCTGACACCAGCAGCAGCATCCATGGGCAGTTTATAATCCCAGCTTTCCATGGCTGGCCTTTTAGGCTTGCAGAGCAACCAGGAGACGCTGAAAAGAATAAAATTAAGAATAAAATGAAGAATAAACTGGGAGCTGCAGGCCTGGCTGGTGTGTGAGGAGCTGTTTGTGTGTGGATCATTGCAGGAGCCTCCCCAGTTCATTAGGAGCCAACAGAAGTGCTGCAGCCCCAAATTCCTGTCATTTCATCTGCAGAGGAGGCCTCTGGCGTGTAACCAGATCTCTGCCCTGCTTTAGGGCTCCCTGATCTTTGCCTTCAGACTTCTGGCCAGGATTAATTTACATAGGGCTGGAAACAAGCGTGGCACTGGCCGTCGGCTTGAGTTACACGCAAGGAACACCAATAAACTTCCTGGTGGAGCTAATAAAGGAAATTGGGGAGGAAGGAACAGTCTATCAATTATCAATAGGAGAAAAGTTGCAGGAATCGAGCGAATTAAAGTGTGCAAACCAAGGAGATGGAAGTTGGGATTCAAAAGGGGACTGGGAGCTCCCTCTCATTTTGAGCAAAATTCCATTTACAGACTGGCAGAAGAAGAGAAAAACAAGCCCAGAGATAGGGAGAGTAATGGCAGGAGACAGCACATTTTGGAAAGAAAGGAGAAGGGGACAATTTATTCCTAGCTGGGAAAGGTGGAGATGTGCCACTGTTCATAAGATATGAGGGAAAAAAAAAACAGCTTTTGGGGAGGGATTTTCTTGAACCATTTGTTTACATCATTGTTTTTGTGCCACTCCTGATCCCAAATAAATGAAAATTCGAAAATAATTTTCACTGGAAAATTAATTTAATTAATTTAATATAGAGTACCTCTATATTCAGTGCTGAATCTGACCCAGGGAAAAAGCTGGAACAACATGGAAGAAGACAGAACCCTGCTCTTGTGGAGATTTTCCCCCATCACCACTCTCCAGTTAATGGGGTTTTTTTTTTTNTGGGAAATACTTTCTCCTTTCACACTCGGATTTCACACCAACCCACAAGAGAGATTAAGAACAAGATCCAGGAGAGCAAAAACAAATATTTGGTCTTGTAGCACGCTTCCATGAGATCCTGGATCAGAAAAAAACAGGGCCAGAAAGCCCAGAAATGGGACACAGCCTAGCCCAGGCCTGACTCTGAGCACTCTGCTGAGTCCCTGTTTGGCAGATGGGCTGTGCAGAGGGATTTCCTTGGCCAACGAGCTCCTTACAATTTGTGCTTTTCAGTAGTCGGAGTCAGGACTGGGAAAGTTGTTTATTATTCAACCATCTCTTCCAAAGCAAGGGAAATTCTGTTTATAAGAAGCTTCAAAAGCCTCTGTCACAGCTATCAAGGCTCTACACTCTGTGCCTTTGCCAAGTCAAATTAGGTTATTTTACTTGATATTAAGTTTGACAAGCAAAGAGCCTGTGAAAACCAGAATCCCAACTGGGCGTGCCCCCACAACTTGCTCCATTTTTGAGGGCAAAAATTCCTACAGTAGCCCTAGTCTTCACTCTCATATTTCTGTCTGTATTTATCTTGTCTGGAAATTCCCCTCACTGTGTCCTAGACATCTTCTAATATTCAGATTCTCCAAGAATGTGACCAACTTTGTTTTGGCAAACCGGTCTCACCACACAGGGATGTCTCTGTGGGCTTCGGTTTCTATTTGCCTCCACAGATGATAAATTTATTATCATGCTAATTTGCAGGTCCACTGAGTGTATCAGACTTGTGGGCTCCTCCATCCTATAAAAATACCCTTCTGTTACATCATTTCCTGGTGAGGATTGTGCCAAGTTAATTTGTATATGAACAGCTATAGATAATGAGGCAAAATATTAATAACACATTGCATTTGTAGAAAGCAGGACCAACTCTTTGAAGACAGAGGGAGCATGGAAGATTTCACTCCTTACTGCCTGTCCAGGAAGAGCTTCCACTAATCTGCTTTGACCATGTTGAAAACAGAATCAGGCCTTTGAGACCCACAACAGTCCAAAATCCATGGAACTATTTAATCAAATCATACTTGCACTTTACTGAATAAAGCTGTAAATGTTGGCCTAAATATTTCCAAAAGTCACTGCCATGGATTTCCCCCCATCATTTTGGGAGCCCAGCCCCAGGACAGCTCCATCACTGTCTGGTTTAGCACTCTTATTTCAGTGTGGCCACCAAAACTGAAGCAGAATTTAAATATATTCTTCAACAGATTGAAATATGAATTTGCGTTATCACGGAAACATGAAATAATTGAATCATAGAACAGTCTGGGTTGGAAGGGACCTTAGAGATCACCTGGATCCAGTCCCCCTGCCCTGAACCATTCCACGAAGAGAGGATATTTCTCCCTTCTCTGACAATTCTTTGTGCTCCAGGAAGAGTTGCTGGTACCAGGAAAAGGAGCTCCAAAGGGGCTGGTGGAGCTGTGTGTGAGGTGTTCTGATCTTTCCATGCC
>VXBC01006336.1:71389-82530 GCA_013399945.1 Ploceus nigricollis
CTCCACAGATGATAAATTTATTATCATGCTAATTTGCAGGTCCACTGAGTGTATCAGACTTGTGGGCTCCTCCATCCTATAAAAATACCCTTCTGTTACATCATTTCCTGGTGAGGATTGTGCCAAGTTAATTTGTATATGAACAGCTATAGATAATGAGGCAAAATATTAATAACACATTGCATTTGTAGAAAGCAGGACCAACTCTTTGAAGACAGAGGGAGCATGGAAGATTTCACTCCTTACTGCCTGTCCAGGAAGAGCTTCCACTAATCTGCTTTGACCATGTTGAAAACAGAATCAGGCCTTTGAGACCCACAACAGTCCAAAATCCATGGAACTATTTAATCAAATCATACTTGCACTTTACTGAATAAAGCTGTAAATGTTGGCCTAAATATTTCCAAAAGTCACTGCCATGGATTTCCCCCCATCATTTTGGGAGCCCAGCCCCAGGACAGCTCCATCACTGTCTGGTTTAGCACTCTTATTTCAGTGTGGCCACCAAAACTGAAGCAGAATTTAAATATATTCTTCAACAGATTGAAATATGAATTTGCGTTATCACGGAAACATGAAATAATTGAATCATAGAACAGTCTGGGTTGGAAGGGACCTTAGAGATCATCTGGATCCAGTCCCCCTGCCCTGAATCATTCCACGAAGAGAGGATATTTCTCCCTTCTCTGACAATTCTTTGTGCTCCAGGAAGAGTTGCTGGTACCAGGAAAAGGAGCTCCAAAGGGGCTGGTGGAGCTGTGTGTGAGGTGTTCTGATCTTTCCATGCCCTTTCTGCCTGCAGCCCAGCAGAGCCATTCCCACAAGGCTGGGATGAAGCAGCCTGAGGGATCCTTGACTTCTCCAAGCCACCAGAGGGTCAGGGATGTCTCTTTGCACTCTGACTCAGTGCTGGTGGAGGACACCCCAAAAAAGGGTGATCCCACCCCTGCATTCCAGATAAATGGCACCAGGCTGGCACTGGGTGGCTGTACCACATCACAAAGCCCCAAATAAGAGCTCTTTCCTTGCCACAGAGGGGGAAATGAAGGGGAAACACTGCAGGAGAAAACCTGTGCAAAGCAGGAGCCCGCAGTTTTATAAGGGAGCAGTGGGTCAGGGGGTGTAAATTTAACTGTCACACTCAGGTACAATTGAAATGCACATAAAATGTCTGGGAATGCCACTTTATTGAGTCCTCAGTAAAGGCACTGTGCACTCCAGGAGAGGCTCTTGTCTTACATCCTGGGGATAATGTCACTGCTTTGGGATTCATAAACGGGGTCTGCACAGGAAGAGGGGATTATGGTGGCAATGAGAGAATCCACCACGAGGAAAATTTACAAGCTACAAATCCAGCTGTTAATTTCAGGTTATCAAAACCAATCACTGTCTCTCTCAGCTCTCAAACAACATCTCATCATCATCATCACCATCATCATCATCATCATCATCATCACACCAGTAATCAGCCACTGCAGAATGAATTCAGAGTGAAGCTGAATTTTCTGAAGTGCATTGTGTTCCTTTCCTTCAGTAAACATTGAATCCCAGCCTCAATTAACAAGATATTTCTTGCTTAGGCAGGAGAGGGGGCAGGAGGGGGAGAGGTCTTCAAGAAATACACACACGGCTTTCAGGAAGCAGAAATGTGTTTGTAATTTGCAACAGGAGGGAAAATAAAAGGCTGAAAAGAAAGATTGATTCCAGTTTTCAGACTATTAAATCAATGTCAACTTATCAAATCCTTGTATTTCCTGGAAGGAGAACAAAGGTAACATAAATGAATATGTTTCCAGATTTGTGATCTGTTTACAGTTATATTGTGCACTTATTAGCAGTATGTCTATTCAACCACAATTAGAAAGACTACCCTTTTTCCTTTGAGTTTCATGTGTAAATTTGTACTCAGAGGAGTGATAAACAAAAATCAATCTCTACAGGAGCTGTTCAGACAAGCACCCTTCAGACTTTACTACCGACAGCTGTGCTGAAATACTTCTCCAACCACAGGACAGCAGTTGCCAGCTGTTCTAACCCTACACACAGAGCTCGTGCTCTGCCTTGCAACCTTGTCCCACTGCTCCATCTCCCAGGCATCAGCTCTGAGCCTTTTGTGTTGCTTTTATATAGAAATGCTTTATTAGAGTGCAATTCTGTCATCTTCAGGTTGGAGCCACTGCCCATCCACCCAGCACAGCCAGAGCCCTACAAGGGGCAAAACCCCATCCCATTGTCAGGGCAGTCCCATATCCCAACTCTGCAGAGCAATAAAAAAGCCTTTTACAGCACAAAACATCTGCAGTTTGGGTTTCAACATGTTCTGAGTTGTGGCAGAGGTAGAGAGTCTGATCTTTTTTGGCTTTCTTCTCCATCAGTCTTGTTTTCTAATTTTGTACTAATCAGTTTTTATTGTCTCAAGTGACAGGATCTTTATGCATCCTTGGGGATAATGATCTATGGTGCTCTCGAGCTGTCATTTTGATGAGAGATTGACTGGGTTGAATAAACAGGTCAATCCTAACATAAAGATTATCATTGAAAATCAGCTGTCAGAGGCCCTGCTTAATTTATTCTGACCTCATATCACAGAAAGCAACACGAATCCTTCTGGAAATACCAGGATAGTTCTGGCTCAGTGCCAGCACTGACAAAGATATTTTGATCAATGGCAGGATAGGTTCCTTTTACAATGAAATTAGGCGTGGTGTGTCTTCACCAGAGTCCAACAAATCATTGCATGCTGCTTATTCTTCTCAATCCTTCCTCTGAGGAACACTATCCAGCAGATTGGGTTCAGAGTGCAGCGGGGCTGGGGACAGAGATTCCACCAGATTTCACACCAAAATCTTCATGGCTCTTTTTCCCACGGCTCTCTGCTCCTCGTGTTGTGCTTCCCCTGTGCTGTTTGACAATAAGGTCTCATAAAACACAAGAGTGAAATGAAATGACCATATCTCTCAAACTCTGCATTTTGAAACCATCTTTCACTTTCTAGAAACTCTTAATCTGTAGGAAAATGGATGCATTTCCCTTGGGGTTTTTTTGGGGTTTTTTGTTTGTTTGTTTGTTTGTTTTTTGCAGAACTAATATGAATGTCCTAAGTTTCTTTGTTGTTTACTGAAAGAAGACACTAGTGAGAGAGGTACAAATTTCCTGAAACACTCTGACCAACCTGATGTCTCCATTCCTCACAGGACACCATAAAAACCAGGCAATACATGAGTGCAACACCACTAAAAGAGAAACCTTTTCCAGAGAACTCCACTTGGGCAGTTTTAAGGTTTTTTTTTTCCCCAGCCCTGTGTTGTGATGGGTGTCCCTTAGGTGGCAAGAACATCAGATTTAATAAGGAAAACCTGGGAATAAAATCAGAGAGTGGGCAGATGTAAAATGCCGTGTCTGGGTGCAGGCATCAGCCTCCAAATGTGTGGGGAGGATGAATATTTCTGTGGAATGACCTTTTTGTGAGAGATTTCTCTGTGACTGCCTTTACTCCTGGGTTTCTCCTGCTTTCCTCTGGAGCAGCCTGGGTTGCCATGATGACGAGGGGTTGGATTTTCCCTGGGCTGGTGTTATTTCTGTGGAATCATGCAGCACCTGCCATGTGGGACGCCAGCCGTGCCTTGCTGCTGAAGAAGACACACAAAAGGAAGGGGAGCTGGGAGGACAAGCTCCTCAGCCTGCTGATAAAGGGATTTCTGGTGAGGTGATGATTCAGGATGCACAAGGATTGCTCTGATTGTGGAGTGGTGCCCACCCAGGTGCTCCCTCCACACCGTGCCCAGCCAGGGAGAGGGGAAGAGGCTCTTCCAGCATGGGATTGGTGCCTCTGGCTCCTCCATCCTGTGCTTCTCCACACATGCTCTGAGGAGCTACCAGATCCACAGGTGATGTCTCTGGTTTTTTATCCTTTACAGCTGGAAATGCTGGGGGTTTGCTGGAACAGAACCTTCCCATGGCTTGGAGGCTGAAGCAAACTTTGAGTGTCTAGAAGCAGGCACCAGGGTTATAGATCCTGGTCCTTTTGGCTTCTGCCTGGTCCATCCCACCAAACAGGAGATGTCCCAGCTCCAGCAGCCCCTCCTCTGCATCCCTGGTGGCTGCACAGAAGAAAGCAAAGCCCAGCACTGTGCAAAGCCAGGCAGCCCGTGGGGGTGGAGGGGGAAGGGAAATGAAAGAATATTTCAAATAAACAAATATACATCCCAGGAAAAGCTCTTCCCAAGAATGTGTAGAGAACTGCCTGCAATCAGTTAATCAGCATAATTGTTTCTAATTAGGTTCCAGAGGCACCTCACAAACAGAGGATAGGGTCTGGGGAGTGCAGAGAGGAAAAACCTTGCAGTGGTGTATTAATGACAATCATAACTCTCTGCACAGCCAGGGAGGCTTCTGCTCTAATTAGAACCATTCTTGCTGAAATGGGAGGCGACATGATTTGTGAAAAAGACACCCTCAGCATGTAATTTTCTATGTAACAAATCTAGAAAGATGGATGCTCTTTGATCTCGATTCTCCTGTTATTGCTGTTCACACTGGGAAGGGCTCTTTAATGAAACAATCTCGAGGTAATTTACCGCCTTTGAAGTCCTGAAATGTGCTGCCAACAAAATTTCTGGTTCAGTGGAAGCTGCTGCAGCAGTCACTCAGGGTTGCTTAATGGAGCACCAAAACTGGAACATCAAGACATCAAAGGTGAAGGTGCCATGTGATTAATAAACGGAGCTATTCATTTGTTTCTGCCTCAGAGGCAATCTGACAATTTATTGTCACTGGCTAATTTGCACTTTGTGAGTACTTGCTCTTGCTAGTCATGCTGCCTATAGAACAAGATAAGTGATGTTTACACGGAGAGGGGAGGAGAACAGACCCTTTTTAAACCTGGGGAAGAGGAGGGGAAGGAAAGGTGTTTTCCAAAATGACGGTGGAAGCGACCCAGACTGAGGAATTTTATAGAGGGGAAGCTGGGCTGAGGGGGGACTCACTCCTGCCTGGTTCCCTGCCCTCCCCCTGCTGCCTTTGACCATCTCCTTGTTTACACGCAGTTGCCAGGAAGCAAATGCCAATTAAAAGTGGATTACAAGGCAATGAAACAGCATTGTTATGAGGGAAGAGTTACACCAATCCATTTCTTTTTAATTTGATGGCTAATCCTGGGGGTTCAGTGATACTGGGGTAGGGAAGGTGGGTCTTGAAAATCTCTGCTGATGTCTGTGGTGGCAACAAAGTCTGGCTTTTTGAGGAGAGGTCTTTCCTCTTGGAAGCGTCCAGGTAGGGCCTCCACCCCAGCAGGACTTCCTTGCCTTGAGAAAGACTGAAGAGAAATTCAACAGCCCCAAAAAAAGAGAGGAAAAGGTGTTTTCCCAGAGAAAGTAAAAGCTTCATTCAGATAAGGAAGTCTGATCACCTTTGTGACCAAGTGAAAACAAAATATTTGTGTAAGAATTCCAGGAATGTAATGGGGATGTGGAGTCTGATAATGCAACAAGGAGGAGTTTGGGGGAATCCAAAACATGAAGAGCAGGGAAAAATAGAGTCAGTACCTCCCAGATTAGATCTGCAGATGAATTCTCCTTCCCTCTTACTGAAAAATCCCCCTTCCATGGCTCTGCCCTGTCAGGGGAGGGCAGCTGGATGCTGATCTCTCTCCCTCTGGGGCAGAGAGCAAGGGGCATCCTCTGGAGGATGCTCAGCCTCCTTCTCTTAACTCAGACATTGGAGCCTCCCAAAACCTCGGGCTACAGAGGGGGTCAGACACAAGGAATTTGGTCTGATGGGTGTAAATTGTTAAATAAATTCTATTAAGACACCTTCATAAAATTTATATCCAACTTCAGGTTTCCAGCCTTCTCCCAAGAATGGGCAGCTCCAAATCCAGTTTTGATGTTTTCAAAATTAAGACAGAAATCTCAGGTCAGAAGAGCCCAGGTTCTGACTAGAGGGCGAGTCTGATCATGTTGGGTTTTTTCATTTGGGTTTTTTGTGGTGGGTTTTTTTTTAATGTTTCTTGAGGATTTGATCCTCTCCTGTGCCACAAGCACAGATTTCCTTACCCATTTCATGGCAGCTTGTCCAGGGAGAGACCACGAGGTGCTTGTAGGGTGTATGGGCTGCACAGTGCTGTGTCCACAGGGATATTTCCTGAGGCTCACACCCCACAGCCCTTGAACACAAACCAGAACCCTCCAAAACTTCCACCTTGGGCTGCCCCAGCACCCAGGGATGTCCTGCCACACCCAGCATGGAGCAGCCAGCCAAACTGGTTCCACTGGCAGGGTGAGGTGGTCTCGAATTCACAGCAGAAATTCAAGTGCCAAACCAGTTCAGGGGAAGATCTCCTGTGCCAGGCCGGGATGTCACAACCACCACGCTCTGTGTGGGCACAGCAAATATTTATAGGCAACCTTTTCATGAACTGGCTGTAAACTGGGTTCACAGGGAAATGTAGGCAGGGCCTTTGGGGCTATTTTTGGGCCTTACAATGAGGCTGGAGATAGGAGCCTCTTTGACAGCTCCTTGCCTTCCAGTGCTGGGGAGAAGGGAGAAGTTCAGAGCTATGTAAAAACTCAGGAGCAGTAATTTAAAAAATCCAACTGGAGAATTGCTATCAAACCTCTGAGAGAAATTGTTTCATGAGCTGTTGAAGCTGGAGGCTGTAATTTGGCTCTTTGTGAACCCCTGACCATTGAAATCTAAATTTTGCTGGGCAAAGAATAAAAATGAACCACAAACCGCTGCACAGCAGAAAAGAGTGGTTGTATTTTTCTTTCTTTTTTTTAAAAAAAAAGGGAAAAGAAGTCTCATCTCTTTGCTCTATGGGGGTCAACATGCAGCATCCTGGCTCCTGTCACTAAGAAGCACGATAAGACTTCAAAGAGTACAGTGCAGAGCAGATACAGGCAGGCAACAAGAACTGGGGCTAATAAGAAGCTTGTAAAAAAAACAACAAAAAACCCCACAAAACAACCCCCCAAACAGAAAAGAAACCTTAATGAGATCTTACATGATACAATCATTGTCCATCTTAAATAACCTCTTTTTATTAGCAGGTTTAAAGGACCCCAGACAGCAGCAAAATATTATCTGAGGTCCATAGCCATGGGCATGGAGCAAGGAAAGTGAATTCGAAGACCTCGCTACATCTGGAGTTTATCAGCTCTTTTCCTGGCTAGTATTACAGTAAACAATTATCTGTAGATCAGGAGACAGCAGGGACTTTAAAGACCCAAATTACAGAGAAAGGGAGAGAGAGAAGGAGAATACAAGAGATAAAAAGGAGCCTATGCATCTTATCGTGCTAATGAAATCAACCTGACAATCACGGCAGGCTGCGGGGGTATTACAGTGTCTGGCATGAAATGAGCACTTCCAGCACAGGCTCCTGTGTCAAACAGCAAATAGACACGAAAGAGAAGAAAAATGGACCGCTAGGGCAAGGCGAGTGATTTATGGGCAGCAGTCAGACGGCTGGGCAGCTTTAAACCCTCCCCGAGTGTGCCGTCAGGAGAACAACATATTCAAATGTTTCCATTAGCATTTCAAGGGGCTGGGAGTGCTCTGCAGAGCCCAAAAATGCCATTAAATGAGGAAATAACGATTGGTGCTGGGTGCTGCTGTGGAACCATCACCTGTTGGTGCAAGGGCTGCAATAATCCCGGTGTTCCATGGGCAAGTTTGGCTCATTCCCATAGTTCCAGCCTTTCTCTGCTGGAGTGCTCCTGGCTGCCTGCAAACAGCAGCTCTTCCAGCAAAGATGTGGTCCCAAAAGGTTGTTTTCCAAAATTCTGGGAGGTAAAATCACCCTGCTCCTCGGTGGAACAGTTAGAAATGTGAAGGTGTGCTCTATTTTTATAAGGGATGGATCCATTACTGCTTTGGAAAGTTCCTTTTCCCCCTCTTTATCCATGGACTTTCTCTTTCAAATGGAAACAACCAAGCCAAATAATTCTACAACTGGAAAAAGATAGAGGGAAAATGGCCTTTGGAGCTGGGAGTGAAATACTGGAATATTTTGCTTAGCAGTCCTTCTGGGGCACTAAAGTTGTATCTGTCCAGTTCTACTTTGCACAAAGAGGTTCTGAGGCTCAAAAGATTTTGACAGGAGATCCTCATGTTCATGGTCAAACCTCCTCCAGCAGAACAGGGCTCCCCATGGCTCATCCTGCTCTGAGACAGAGCTCCAGCCATTAAAAAAATGCACCTGGAGAAAGCCTTCCCACCACAACACATCCTGATAGAAACTGTTCTCTGTGAGCCACCACAGGATTAAGGCAGTCAGTGTGGTCCTGGGCACAGCTCCTGTGTTACAGCCAAAAAAACAGAATGAAAGCTTCATGTATTTGTGATGAAAAATTCTACTTCTTTCTATTTGACTGCAAAGTCAGTGTCTTGTCTGTGTGAGCAGAGCTGTGAGAAATCTCACGTGAAAAACTGAAAATATGAAATATCAGAAGTGAAGCTCTGAGGTTTGCTTGAGATGGAGTCAAAAATCAACAAAATAGGAAGGGTCTGATGAACAGGGGCAGGGGGCAGGCAGGCCACAGCTTTTTGCTACAGGCACCAAGGCACTGCAAGAACTCTCCTGAGTAATAAATTCTGTAATCCTTTAATTGGCAGCTCCAGATTTGTACCTGTGAGACCGAATGCAGTTTACACAAAAATCAAGTCCAAGCAGGGAAAGCAGAGGCATTAATGACTTGTTTGTGTGGAGAGGCCAGGAAGGAATCCTTCCCAGGTCCTGCTTCCCCCAGATGGGGGCTGGAGAGCCCTGCAGGAAGCAGAGCAATCCAGTACCAATCATGAGGCAAATACTCATTTTGAATCCCAGTTATTTTGTCCTCCCATCTCTGTTTCCGGAGGAGGTGGGTCCTGCTGCCCTTGGGAAGACAGCACAGGCTGATTTCTCCCCACAGTGAATCTCCACATCACACTGAGGGCAGGGCAGTGCCCAGAGGTGTCCCTTGGGGCTGGGACAATTTTCTGAAGATGCTCCAGCCTGTTTGGCCCATCCTGCTGAGGATCCCAGGCCAGCTGGGCTGCTTTGAGCAGCTCTGCCTGTGCTCTCCCATTGATCTCCAGCCTGGAGATGTAGCTCTGGATTTGTTTGTGTCATGGGAAGATGTCATCTTCATCTCTCTAATAGGTTTTCAAAGGGTAGCATTTTGTTTGAAGGGAAAGAGGAAGAAAAAAAGGAAGTGGCAACACTAAATTAGGGTTACTCAAGATGTTTCTTGATGGCCTTCAGATTGGCAGCGTGATGTGTTTCAGTCCCCATTCCTTCCAATAAAATCTTTTTTTTTTTTAAGTATGAGCACTTAGAACCAACTGTTTAAAAACAAATAAGAACACATTAAGGCTTCTTAAAGAACCCAAATTATCTGAAGGGTTAGAGTACATCATTTAGACCTCTGTGTAACCTGTGTAGGTCAAAATCATTTAAAAACACACTGGAGGAAGAATTTATCTTTTGCTGAAGGTCACGAATCTGGATGAAGAGTGGTGAAATATGTAATTACTCTCTTTCCTGCGTGGGAAAAAAAGGGAAAGCAAAGGGGACATGGCAGTGACACAGGAGAGGAGAAAGTAGGTGGAATGGGGAATCCTGGAATGCATTTGCTTTGGAGCAGGTTTGTTTTGCCAGGGCTGGTCCCAGCTGCTTGGTCAAACATGCTGGACCAGCTCCTGTCTCTCTGTGAATCAAGGAGAGTCTAAACTCATCCATTCCATTGGGACTGTGTCTATTTATAGCCAGGCAGGGCTTTATCCAAGACAGGTGTGCCACGAAGTTCATTTTCCAGACTTGCTTTTTAAGTGCTGAATTTGCTACAAGTCATAAATGCTGATAAATGGTGGTAAACAAGGCTTGTTTTGCCCTCCATGGCAGCTACAAATCATTTTGTACATTAAACAGCACTTGGTGGAGTTGTTTTCTCAGCCAGGCAGGTCTCTGGAAACAAAACTCCTGTTGCAAATATTCTCTCTTTCCCCCTCTCCCTGTAATAAGGTTTCCATCCCTTTTTTTTTTCTGTCAGTGCAGTTTTTTTGATTTCCCAGGCAGAGACATCATCTGGTGAATGTCACATCCTCCTTCTGACATGATGCCTCCCTGAGGAGATGCATCACCCTGGGGTGGGCAGGGGTGTGGTGAAGGGATTGTGCTTCCTCAGTGATCAGACTTAAATAAAACAGCCTAAAAATACCTTTATGGTGCCCTCTCCAAAGGTTAGATGAGGGATGAGGGATTTTCTTTCCTTGTCAGTTCTTCAGCTGAGGAAGAAAAGGGGAAGATGGGCAGAGCCAGGGTGGCAAATCCAACAAAGGCCCAGCTGCTGTCATTGCTCCTTTCCAGGAGTAAAATTCACCCAGCTGGGCACAAAGCCCACTGAAATTTTAAAGTTTTTTTTAATTGATCAGATCTAAGTTTAGAGTTTGGATTGCTTTTCCCAAGTGGAGTTCTCCTGGAAGCAATTCAGGTCTGATCAGCTGTGTTTGTGTTTTAAAAGCATGGCAGAGCTGAAGGCATTTTTATCTGAATGAGATAAAAGACCAAAGCTTGTCCATTAAAGTTCTTAAAACTTCCATGACAGTCTCCTCAGGATTAATAATAGGAGCCCTGGAGGAGGAAAAGGAGGAGAGTTTGACATTTTCATCAGAATTAAATCAGAATTAAATCAGAATTAAATCAGAATTAAACTGCCTGTCCTGCTCCCCCTGAGTGTGATTCACTTTCTTTGCTGAAACGTGCTCTGAGGTTGCACCCCAAAAGTGATTTTATTCCAGAAAAAACTAAAGTGATCCCTCTGTAGTTCCTGCACACATAAATGAGCTCTGGCTACAACTATTTCAAATCAACAGGAGAGTCTGCAGGAGCAGAAAATAGTCCTTGATCTGCAGAGTATCATGGAAAGCCAGGGTGGAAAATGCTCAGATATTCGTGGCAAACCAGAAGAATCCTCTAAAGCAGAATGAAGCATCATTTCAGCACTCTGAAGAGATGGAGGGATGGATGGAGGGATGGATGGATGGATGGATGGATGGATGGATGGATGGATGGATGGATGGATGGATGGATGGAATAATGGATGGATGGATGGATGATGGATGGATGGATGGATGGATGGATGGATGGATGGATGGATGGA
>VXBC01006336.1:82684-100648 GCA_013399945.1 Ploceus nigricollis
ATGGAATCATGGATGGTTGGAATCATGGATAGAATCATGGATGGATGGATGGAATCATGGATGGATGGATGCATGGATGGATGGATGGAAACAGAATCACTCCACAGAACCACTGGGAAGGAAGGTGCAGGAGCAGAACTCTCCGTTGTTTGGAAAATGTGGATTTTACAGCATGCAAAAACAGGAGAGAGATGAAAAAGAAGAGGGGAATTCACATCAGTAGAGGGCAAGGATGCTTTCAAGCTTCATTAAGTCGTTTGCAGAGCTGAAATTCTGTTTGGTCAAGACAGCAGGGCCGGGGCTGGCTCCTCAAAGTAAAAGGTTCTTTCTTGTGAAGAAAATTAGCCCTTGGCTGTAGCTCTGACTCACACGAAGCCAAACACAACAACCTGGAGCAGCTGCCCCTCTCTGCCCGGGAAGAGGAATGGGAGCCTCAGACTGAGCTGGGATGAGGCGGGGATGAATCCAGGGGGACAATTTCATCCTTGCCCTGAGCTTTCTGGAGTGCAGGGCTGAGGAAGGGCAGCTCAGGAGAAACCCCCTCTCTTTTCCAATCAGATACTGTATCAAAGCTTTAACACACAGCCACAGGGATCCTTTTTTAGGGCTAATGATGGTCAAATCTCAACATGTTTTCAGTGTCAGCTCGACTTAAAAGCATCCTGCCAGCAGTCAGAGACTTCAAACATAGGAAAAATTGCCATATTCCTTGAGGTCTCCCATCCTTCCCTTTACTGGATCTTCTTTCTCCAAACACCAAATCTGAGAGCCCTGACCTCAAAAAACACCTCACTAGGCAAGGTTCTTCTCCTGCCAACTGGAGTCAAAACTCAACCCTCCCCAACCCTAGAGGAAACTTTCACCTTGTACATTCCAGTTTCATTTGTTTTCAAGGTTATTTTCACTGCTGCTGGAGCTTAGGGGAGTTCTGTTATTTACTTATCTTTGATCCATTGTTCCCAAGTCAGACATTCTATTTCTTTCTGTTTTCAGCCTAAATTGTTTTACATCTTTTATTTTCTTAGTCAAGTATTTTGGTTTTGTTTTTCCTTTTTGGCCATGGGGTATGGGGGGAAACTTCAAATATAAAATGTATAATTATTTGGTTTAGGAACATTAAGGAAAACGAGGAATGAAAGAAGGTTTGTATATTCAAAAGTTTTCTTTCTCTCTGTTATAAATTGGGTTTTTTACCTTGAGGCCAGTTGCTTAAATCACAAGGACTCCCAATGCCAAAACAAAACAAAAAAGAGCCTGGTGCAAGGCAAAGCACAGTTAAATGGTCAGAAAAAGAATAATCATTTTCCTGGTTTTTAGTTGCCAGCAGGGGAAAACCTCTTCTTTACATCTCATTTGAACTGCAGGAGCTCCTCAGCTCATGCTAAATGAACAGTTCAGCTTAATTGCTGCTGAGGAACATTTGAAAGGAGGAAGTTTGGTCAAGTCATTTGTTCCTTTTGCATCTTTATCTTCAGTCTGACATGGGTTTAACCTCTGCTCCTAATCCCCGTGCCAGTCAGGTTCAGCTTTCATCTCAGCAAGGGAAAGTCGCAGTTTGGGGTTATTTTAAGAGGAATAAAATCTCTAAAGGGGAACACTGGGCTATGGCAGGATGGTGGCAAAAGATGAGGGGAAGAGGTTTTTCCTGGAGAACCTCTGGAGGGACAACAGGAGCCAGGGAGGGAACCTTGGTTTGTTTTTTGAGGAATCCCACCAGGCTTGCAAAGCTTTGTAGAGCTGCTTCTCATTTATTCATTCCTCTACCTGAAGGCAGAGAACGCTGTCCTGACACTTCAGGGGCTCTGAAGGTAGAAGAGAATTCTTGACTTTAATTCTCTTACATAAATTTAGACTCTTAAATCAGGAGCCCAGCTGCTCCTGGCTTCCCTTTATAGCCAAGAGGGAGACAAAGATGCCTCGAGAGGGAATTTAAACATTGACATTGTGCCATTCATCTCTCTAATCCTCTTTTTCTGTCCCTGGCTGAGTCCAGACTGCCCAGCTGCACCCATTCCTTTGACATCTTCTTGTCCACCACATTCACCTGGCCCCAGAAGTGAAATCCCACCAGGATCCATAAAGCAAATGCACCTTTAGCCCAAGGGAACTCATTGCCTCAAGGTCTTCCCGAGGCCAGAAGCTTTGGAGGATTCCAAAAGGTATCAGATATTTGTATCAGGAACAAGAATAGCCAGGTATAATAATCAAGGCTGAAAAAAAAATAAATAAAACTTTTCAGAGAGCTATAAACCTAACATTCTTCGGGGTTTATGTGAACTTCTAACTAATAAGGGTTTGGAGTGAGTTTTGTACGGTGGAAATTCTCTGGGATTTGTGTTTTAGCTCACATAGGCACTTCTGAAATCCCACCCCCTGGGTCTGCTGGGCTTCTGATTGATCCAGGATGACATTTGCTGGGAGCATGTGTTTCTAATCATCAAACAATGCACAAATTTGTTTTAGAAAGTAGTGAAAAAAGGGTCCTGGATAATTTAGGAGGGAAAAAGACAACAAGCAAATAAGAAAAGAAAACTTTTCCCAATAAATAGCCACAAATAATTTGCTCAGCAGGATTCCCTTCCTTAGTTCTGATGCTCTGCATTGCATTCCTGTCTGCATAAAGAAAAACCTTGGCCCTTTCTCTCTTTCTGCTTAGCTTGGGTTTTTTCAGATGGCATTAAAAACATCATGGATGCCTTGGAGTCTGGAGTGGTGATGGGGATGGTTGGAAGAACTTCCACACTACAGAATACAGCATTCAAAGCTAATTATTTTACAAGGTACTTTGGCCATATTCCTCCAAATCTCCAATTAGGAGCATGGTCTAATTTGGGATGCAGCTCATTAGGAGTGCTTTTAATGACTGCTGTGCTCTGAGGAAGTACAAAGCTCAGTCCTTAATAGCTGTCATTGGGAAGAACCTTGGAGCACAGATACTCATCAGGACACCGTGGCCATCCTCCAGCTGCTGATGGAAATGAAGGGAGTCCCTCCAAAGAGATGTTTGCCATGCAGGATGGATGGAGGGAAGCAGTGCCCTGCAGCAGGAGAGGCAGGGACTGAGCCCAGCCAGGATTAAAGGACCAAGAGGCTGTAAAAAGAAGGTGATGCCAAAGAACTGAGCAGCACCTGTACTTAGAGCACACAAAGTGTCTCCTCACCTCGTGTAAATAGATGAGGTCATTGTCAGTTGGAAAGGGAGAAGCCTCAGAAGTCTGAGCAGTTCCTTTGTTCGCAGTTTTCCCCCCCCAGTGCTTGCAGAGATCACAGCACCTTGAATAAAGGTCACCCCACTCCACACCCTGCACCAGGGGGTGACAATTAGAGCACCCCCAGGAGCTTCTAATCATTGCAAAATAATTGTTGTAAATTTTTACAGAAGCCTTTTTGTGGGATTTTTTTTTTGTTGTTGGTTTTTTTTTTCCCCCACTCCTTCTTGATCTGTGCAGCTGAGTCACGGAGCTGGAAGGGTCTGAGGGAGCTCCCGTCACTGAGGGCTCACACTGAGCACCCAGAGCTGCTTTTGTGTCACTGAAACCACCACACTGAAACCACTGTTCTGTCACTGGGGCTGCATGGCTGTCCCTGGGACTGGAAATGAGCAAATTGCAGCAGCAAGTGGGAGAGAAAATGAACACAGAGGCCCTTTGTGTTCTACAGGCGGCCTTTTTAAATTTACAAAATGTCTTAGAGCTTTCTCTAAAAGCAGCCAGTTAGTCTTTGCTGGCCTTTTATTGGCTTGGCTTTGATCATTTCAATCAAATTTTATAGCTGCCAACACTGAAGAACAGTTGCCATCCATGCCATGCTTCTTTCATGTCCCAGAAACAATCCCAAAGAAATAATTCACTGCAGGGCTGTGTCTTCAGAGAAGACAAGGGGCTAAATATTAACACAATTGCATCAGTTTAGACCTCATGTACTTTCCCCAGCCACAGAGGAAAGAAGAATTTACATAATTGTGTGGCCTTCTCTGCTCTCTTCTCCCTGTCCCACCCCACAGAACAGCAGCACCCAGATTTCATTCCTTCACCCGCTGATGTGGCTCTTGCAGATGGAGTTGGTGCCTAAATGGTAGGAAAATCATCTGAGATGTCCTGACTGCCTGTGCACTGAGAGGATTTCAGTCTGCAGAGGTCTCATTGTGGTGGATTTGCAGATGATCCTTTGATTTTAGAGGGAGAGAGATGTGTCACTGATGCCATTGATGCCATGGAATTTATTTTAGCACGTGATTCAGCACTGCTGTGCAGCAGGACAGGACATTTCTGCCTTTCTAACAGAACATTTAATCCCACCTTTGCCCGTGCTGATGGTGAAAACTGAGGCCTAAAATCCTCTGTGGCTCTGTAGGCAGGTGGGACACGCATTCATGACTGGACTCTGTTAATTCCAGCCATCCAAATTGCTGCACATCAGGGAGCTGTGGGGAAGAAGGAGCTTTTTACAAATCCCAGGGGTGACTCCAAGCTCCCCAGAATGAGTTCCAAGATGTAAAGAGCACTGGAACACCAGCACTGACACCCCTGGAAGTGTTGCTTCACCACAGCATCCCCTCTCCCACAGCCACCTCAAACTGTGGAAAAGGAGAATTTCTGCTCAGCTCAGGTTGTGGAAACCACTCTTGTCTGCTCAGGGAAGCAGAACTTGTACAACAAATTGCATCAGAGGCACTGTTTTTCTCAGAGAACATGGCTAATGGAACAGCAGAGCAATGAATCTCTGATTCCTCCCCGGGCCTGGCCACCCACCCATCCAGCTGGATGAATCAATTCCCTCCTGGCAGCCACAGGGGGAATAAAGTGAGGAAATATGGTGAGAAGGTGCTTCAGTGAAGAAGATTTGAGGGGTTTTCTCCTCAAATCCCCTGCACCACTCCCTTCCCTTCACCAGGCTGCATGTGGGCATGCAGGCCATGGCTGATAAAGGCCAGCCAGAAATCTGAATATCATTAGAAGGCCTGGGTTGTTTATTAAAGGTTTTAACCACAGACTTGGCCTTGCTCATCCAAGTATCCTATGGAGGCGAAGAATTAAAAGCTCATATGTCCTGTGTTTTGTCCTGGTTTGATTTATGAGGCACTTTGGTTCCATTCTCTGTGTGCAACCTGTTAAATCACCCTAAGGAGGTGTAAGGATAATACCTGATGGTGAAGCATTTGTTTAAAAAACTGCTGAGGGCAGCCCTGCTGGGATTAGAGATTGGCAGGTGGGGAGATGATAGTTTGATCTTCATTATCTCCTTCTAATTAAATAAAACCAAAGGCACTGCGGGCAGCAAGCAGGCACCTTTTAAATGTTATACTGCAATAAACACAGATAGTTCAATAAAATAAAATCTCTCTGATGCTTTCCATTTGCAGTAGGGCTTGGGCTAATATCCCACAAACCACTCTTGCCAGCTTTGAGGCACGTTGAACACACAACTTTTTCAGTTTTAAACATGATTCTTCTTGAATGTGTTGCCCTTTCCCAGTTTTCCTGCCTCAGTGCACCAAAGATGGGTCATACTGGGGTACAGGCAGTGTTCAATAATCTGAGCAAGGCAGAGGAGAGAAGCAGCAACCCTGATCATACAAAATAGATGTAAATTAGGCTAAAAGAACTGCTTTGTTTAATATATTGGCCTTTGATGAATGAAGTCAAGGCACGGAGTGAGTCATAAGTGTAATGAAAAAGGAGTGAGCGTGTTTGGGTTTGAAGTGTGGCAAACTCCAGGCCACATTCTGATAATCCAGCAGTGGAAGGTGAAGGGGAGAGCCAGAACCTGACTCCTGAAACCTGAACACCTCCAGATGTTGACCTGTTCCACTGACCCACAGCTTTACAGCAGAAACCCCAGACCCTGAGCTTCACCCCTGTGTGAGGAACCCAAACCTTCTCCTAGACTTTATAGTTCTCCTTTAGCAGAGAAAAGCTATAAATAATCCCATTTACATTGCCAGGACTTTGATTTCATTTTCCTCCTTTCTTCTGAAGCTCTTAAAGAGAGGCACTGGATAATTTTATGATCACTGAGCACTTGTCTTGCTGTTCAGGCCTGGGCAGTTGGAAAGGCAGAGCTTTCATGGTGTAATGTGGGATTTCCCTGGGGAAAGAGGAAGCTGTGTCTCCCCTTTGATGGAATATTGTAGGTTTTGTTTGCACTTCTTATGGGAGGATTGGGACCTGATTCTTATTTCTCTTAGATTTGATTTCTCTGGTGCTGCCCGTGACACTTTTATCACGAAATGTGATCTATCTTTCATAACAGACCTGCTGATTGGATCTGACAGTTGCACAAAGGAGACTGAATTTCTCCCAGGGATGAGAAAAAAGGACAGGAATTTCTAAAATAAAAACAAAAAAAGTGGCAAAAGGGAGTTTGAAGCAATCGTTTCTATGTATCCAGGGAGCTCAGGGATTATTTTTAAGCCAAATAATGAATTTCGATTGGTGCTGGGAGTGCCTCAATGTGTTGGGTGGACACTTTGTGCCACACCACCTTTTTACATGAACACAAATTATGTGAGAAATGGCCACTGGCTGTGGGGTCCCTCAGTGCCACCAGGCTGGGACAGCCAGACTGTCACAGGCAGAGCAGGGACAGCACCTGAGAGCCAAGACCAGCCAGGGGGAGAATCCCTTGGCTGCTCCTGCTGTTACACCAAGGTGCCATCCAGGGGATCCCCCCACCCTCCCTGGTGCCACAAGGAGCTGTCCTTGCTCCCAGCAGGAGGGGGCTGTGATCCCATTCCCACAAAAGGATCTTCTGGCTGGACTGCTGGCCTGAACCAGCGCGGCGAATCCCACGTTAACTTAAAAAACATTAAAATGATAACTTCATCTCGAGTTACTTTCCTATTCATCTATAGAATTTCTCAATTATGTATGACTAATTTTGCACAAAGTCATTATTTGGAGCAATTTGTCTAAGTATGAGAGGCAACACCTTCAACCTTCCTGGATGGTGGGTGGGGAAAATGTCATAATCAGTTCTGCTTTGGCATGAGTTATTAAGCGGTCACAGGAGTTCAAAGGAGAGAAATAATGAACAGGTAAGTCATTACATGCAAAAATTCTTCTTCTATATTATCAAAATACAAATTAATTACAGATAAGATCAGATGAATTTTCTTTAATGTTAGTTTTTTCCCAGAGATGGTAATGAAAGCGTAGAGTATGTGGGAGGAGAGGAGTGGAGATGCATGGAAGGGATGTTTTATTAATGTTGGCTTGATTTCACTGGAAAGACGTTGCCTGTGAAAGCAGTAAAGGAATCAGGAAAGGCTCTGGGACATGCAAATAAAATCATTTTTATTGCACTTAGTGTGCTAACTCATGCATGATCTCATTCAGCCTCTCAAAGCAATCATAAAACTATCTCCATGCAACAATTACTCCATCAGCCCATGCAATCAGCAGGTAGGGCAGCTGGCAGCCCTTGCCACAGGAGCCTCCTGAATTCATTCCTTGTGCTCCTGATACCCTGACAAGGCTTCCAGCCTTCGTTTTGGAGGGGACAACCATCCCTAAAGTGACCATGGGACTCCCCAGAGCCAAAAAACAAAAGGTCTCCCCTCTCCTCCCCCCTTTCCATGCAACACTAATATTCACATGACAACAAACATTTTCAAAATAATAGTCCTATATACTTAAGGCTAATCAGAGCGGGCGCCATCCAACTTGCAAAGGTAGCAATTTTCCTTCATTAAAGGCAAATCAGGAGAGAGAACTTCAGGATTCCTTAGGGCTAATTACAAGGTGTTAATAATAACAATATAATGGCAGCAATTTTCTAGCTTTGCCCAAACCTATAATCTGCCCTGAGTGCCTTATAGGATTGTCTCTGAGTTTATATAAAGCCAAGTGTTAGCCCAGAAATGCTTGAAGTAATTGAATTTTTACATCATGTCTCTTTCCAGCCTGTTTGCAGCCATGCTGTAATTGCTGCTGGAGAAGCCTTTTCGTTGGGGGAGAGGACAAGTAGCAGCACGACAGCTCAGAACAAACCCTCTCCCATCTTCCCAGGGCACATTTTGTACACCAGAACAGAGATCCCAGCTCAGAGATCCCCAGCTCCAGCCCAGAGGGGTCCCAGCCCCACTGCTCCAGCAGAAGGGAGCAACTGATTATAGAAGAGCTGGAGACAAACAACAAACAGACAAACGTACAAATTATTTTCCCATCCACCTCCTAATTGCTTGCTAAAAACCCTCTAGGACTGCAGGATCAAATGGGACACGTTGCTGGAACAGGGATGAGTCACTTGTCAAAAATTTCCATCCTCAACAGCAAATCAGCAGCACTGGCACAGCGAGGCGTCCTCGAAATCCAGCCTGGGACTGTCAGGCAGCTTCTCCAGGGTGGATCCAGCAAGGACAGAGCTCAGCCATGTGGGGAGGGGTTTCAGGATCTGCTCCTAATCCTGAAAGGCTCACCCACACCGAGGTGAGAAGGAGACACAGCTCAACACAGGCAGAAATCTGGGTTGAAAATTATTGCCTTGCTAAATTTCAGATGGTCCCACCACAGGTCTGGCAGTTCTCAGCCTCGTGGTGATCACTTACCTTGACAATGTAACAACACAGTACGGTGTAATTTGGAGAAAATTGGCTGTAGTCATAAACTGGAGACATCAGAGGCTCTGTTCTAAAGGGGGAAAATAATAGTAATATACTGGTCTTTTTTTTTTTTTTTTTTTTACCAAAGAAAAAAAAGTGTTTACCTACAGCCTGTCAAATTTTAGCCTGCAGCAAAATGATTTATGGACAAATTTGAAGCTTCTTCACAGTTGACAAGTTAATTCTCACTGGGGGAAAAAAAAGAGGAATTATGACAACACTGAAGAATGTTAACATGGTACCTACTCTAATTGAATAAAAGACACCTTACAGAGCTGCAGTGCAAGCCCTTATTCATTTCAAAGCTACTTACAGGCTGAGAAACTTCAAAAAATTTGGTATTACAAATAGTGGAGTCAAATTTCTGCGAGTTGAGAAGCTTATCCACTTCAGACCTTCTAAAGTTAACTGTGAAATCTCAAACAGTTTTGTCTAGAAAATTTCTGGGACTTCTCAGATGGCAAATACTGTTGGGTTTTCAGGTGAAAACTGAAAGAAATGAGAAAAGGAGCAAATTGAGCAGCCAGAGTCACCCCACATATTGGGGGATTTGCCCCATAAAAGTGGGGAGGGAGAGAGACATGAGGAAAAATAAGGGGGGTGAGTAGGAAATAACTTAATTTTTCCTCTTCCCAGTCTCCTCTCTATTTGGAAAGGGGGAAAACAGTCGTAAGGAATGAAGTGCAGGGCTGGAGTCGAGTCAGATGAGTTCAAGTGGTGGCTCTTTGTGTATCTTAGAAGATAACCCTGAGAGAAACGAGCAGCTCCTCTTTCCTGTGCTGTGTCTGCCTCCCCTTTTCAAAAGCCCCACCAGCACTTATTCAAAAGTACTGCAGACTTTGATGTCTGGAGATGAAAAGCAGTTTTGAGGTAAGAAATCACAGTTTAGTCCTAATCTGGAAGAATCAGTGGCTACTAATGATAAGTAATTTAATTTCATGCGAGCAATTTTTGTCTCTTTATGGATTTGTTTTACGAGGCACTTATAAGGTCAAACGGTGCTAAGTGAATAAATGGAGAGTATTTCTTGTGGATAAAGTGAGTAAAAATCACCTTTTCCCCTCCTTACCACCATGACCTTCTCCCAGTTCACAATTATTTTGTGCATTTTCCCCACTTTAGTCAGATGCAAACGCAGCACTAAGAAAATTGCACACTTCACACTCGTTCACTAAAGTAAATTTATTCTGATTTACCTCCTACACTTGTCAAAAGCTGTGCCAAGATGGATACACAAACCATTTGCTTGGATTGGTTCACGTTAATCATATTAATGTATTTGCTTTATTGGCTTTGGGGGGGTTCCAAGTGGAAATGATTGAAGTGGGGTCCAAAACCAGCTTTGTTTCAGTGCCAGTTCTGGTGCTAATGTGAGTCCCATTGGGCTTCTCCTGTCCCTGTCACTGGGCCTGAACTTCCACATCAGGAGCTTTAAGTGGCAGCTCATCACCAATTTATTTCTGAAAAATGTTATGCTTAATAATTCAGTTATTGAAATGAGAAAGGAAAGCAAAACATGGCCTTGAGTCTGCCAAAAAAACGTGGTGCTCATCAGTCAGGGGAGCTTGGGGGATCCATGCAGGATGAAAAGCAAGTTATCCACAGAAATATGTAGGAAATATAGAGGAAATATATAGGAAATATATAGGAAATGCTGTGCAGTGAAGCAGCAAACTCAGCCAATCCCAGGGGAAGAAGAGGTGGCATGAAAAGCTGAAAGTCCATCCCACAAACATCAGCTTTATCAACATCTGCAGAGGGAAATGTTACCCCTTCAAGGTCTGAACTCCCAGCCCTGCCCAAGTGCTAAAGCTAAATGGACAGAGGATATGCAAAAGAAAAAAAGCAGAAGTTACTGTGACAAATACATCCTTTATTCTGCTGCTCCAGCCATTTCCAGCCATTTGAAAAGCCATGTTTGGATCCTTGGACTGTTCTGAGCTTTCCCAGCACGGGATTTGTTTCTGGAGCAGCAGGATCCAGCAGGCTGGGCTTACACAGGCCATGCTTTGGGATGGAGCAAAACTCCTAAAAACCCCTTGGCTTGGAGATGCAAGCCAGGACTTGCAGCAAACGCAGCTTTAATCAGAGAGAAGCACTGGAGGTGCAATTCAGAGGCAGAGTTAAGGGCACAGATCTCTTGCTGGAGCTCTGCTGAGGGTGGGAAAAACAAACAAGGCTGTCCAGGCGTCCCTTTGCACACACCAGACATGTTCAGTGATGCTCCTACCAAGCTTTTCTGTAAATTTTTTTTGCTGTTCAATCTCCAAGTGCTTTGCAGAGAATTTTCTCCCATGCAGGGATGTTACCCAGCCTGGATTTCTCCCACACCAGCAGCAGGATCCAGAACTGCTGCTCTAGGCCCAGATCAGCACTGAGCTGCTTGTTCTTCTTTTCCCTATAAAACCCTTTTTCAAAAAATATCCTTATAATGAGTACAAAGGTTGAGAGATAGCACCAATTGTGTGCCTCAAAAAGTGCTCATATCCTGGGAAATAAATAAAAACAAACCACACATGGATGATTTTTACAGAAAAGGGTTTCTGCCACCTCCATATCCGTGGTTCTGGTTCTTGGGACCTTAAAGTGGAAATTATTTCAGAGAAAAGCTTTTGGAACTGTGCAAGATAACAGAACATCCACATGTGCAAAATGATCACGGTTTTAAAAAGGTGAATTCAGTGTCCTTCCCCTGCCAGTCCCTTCCTTTGTGTCTCCCTGCTTTCTGCACACCCATTTCCTATTCTTTTCTCACGGAGGTGACCGAGATTAAAGGTTTACTGGGGATGATTATTCAGGAAAGTCCCACTTTCTAAATCTGCTTCTAATTAAAAAGGGGTGGGAGGGGAGGAAGGGAAAAAACCCCTCCTTACTGTACACACAGGCAGCCTAATCCATCCTGCTGACTTTCCTAGGCATGAGCTCCTAGCACAGAATTAATAAACTATTTTCCGAGATTTATGTTCCGTAACCCTCATCACCCCAGAGATTTTTTCGGATGTGAGCCATGGATGTCACTTCAAGGAAAGATGGGCATCTGACTTTAGCCTGGACATCAGTTTATTTATGAGGGAGGGGGGCAGGAGTTCAAGCCTTGTGTTCATAACAGGGCTAAGCAAACAGCTCCAGCCCAGCCTAAGCCATTCCAAACACACGGAGGAGCTGGAAACCCAACTCCCCTCCATGGCTGGGGTTCACGTTTAGGTTGGGATTTCACTCCATTCCCAAATGTCACTTTATCCCTGCTTTTCAGGAGCTTATTTTCAAGGATTTATGAAATGTGAGATGACAAACCTGGTGCAATAATGTTGTGGGGATTTTGCCCTTAGCTCACCCTAGGAAATGCTCTGCACGAATGGTGTGGAGGTGCCTTCCCAGAACAGGCTTATTTTCCCCCAGGAAAAGGAAAATTTGAGCTGTGTGTCATTAAGATGAAAAATTTAAAGAGGGTGGGAGGGGATCGAGAAGAGCATTAATCAGAATTGGTTAAAAAAGAAAATAAAATGCAAGATTTCCCTTGTCTGGGGGAAAAAAATATGCAAAAATGAAAAAAGAAATGAACTCAGAGGAAGACAAGAGAAGCCCTACCAGGATTTGCCTATAGGCTGCAACCAGACTTGTGCTGCCTCCACACAATTTGCCTTTGCCAGAGACAAGAAAGTCCCCATTGCTTCCTTTTTGTCTCTATTCTCATTATTACTGCTTTTTACTAATAATACAGAGCACCTGAGCTGTCTGTCCATATTCTCCTAGCCTCAGGAAGAGGATACTCACAGATTTTCTGTGTGAACTTCAGATCAGGGGTAAATCAAAGGCTTCACTCATCTCTATGTAATTTATTTTTAACTGGTGTGATTTGCTGAAGCTTTTAGACAAGAGGTATCACACGAGAATGAAGCAGTTTCTCCCTCAAAATTCCCAGCTGGCCTCCCCCAGCATTACCCAATCCTCTGCCTGTTTTAATTTCTGCTTCCTGTGTTACCAAAGCGGAGACCTCCCTAAAATTGTTCCAGGCTGGACGGGGCTTGGAGCAATCTGGGATAGTGGAAGGTTCGTGGTTCCATGGCAGGGGTGGAACTGGATGAGCTTTCAAATCCCTGCCAACCCAAACCATTTCATGATTCCTCACAGGCAGCAGCAGTTCAAAACACAGCAGAGCTTTCAGGAATGCCAATATCTCAAACTGGGCCAATAAAATTTCTTTTAAATCCATCATAGTCACATATCCAATGTCTCTTTTCAAACTGTTTTTTCATCACTCACCTTCTTCTTTGAGTCTCAGGTGTTCAGCAGCCACTGGGATGCCCCTGCCCTGTGCCACCTGAAATTCCTGCAGGGAAAGAGGGAATCCCTGCAGCCAGGAGGAAAAACATTTATTCCTGGAATTCCTTATGCAGCTGCATGCTCAGAACTCTGAGCAACAATTAAAACTGAAAATCTACTGTGAATTATCACCAGAGTCAACACATGGGAGCACAGGGTGCAAACATCAGGCTTGAGGGCTTTGTGCCCACGTGACAGGAAATGAGAAGAAGAAAAAGAAGTTTGGGGGGAAAGAAGAAACAAAGAAGGAAAGCAAAAGGAGAAGAGAAAAAAGATCAAATAATTCATCAGTAAGAATAACAGCAGCATCTTGGTTTCACACACAGCTTATCCATCTGATGCTTTGCTCAGTGCTTTGCAGCCATTCTCGCCTAACACAGTTACAGGAAAATCAAAAATAAAAATATCTGGCCAAAATCTCTTTGCTCCTACTCGAATGTCAAGGTAGTAGTAAGGTAGTAGTAATATTGTACAAACTCTGAGGTCAGAGGGGGAAGAGCTCAGTGCAGAGGCAGCAGAGCTGGTGGTTGCTCCCCACAACGTTGGACACGTTCATATAAAAACAACCATGGGGATGTTTTCATGCCACATGTGTTTGCATAAATATCTGCCTGTATTTATAACCCACCTCTCCCAAAGACACAAAGCTATCTCTGCTGATTTATGCCGTGGATCTGGAATCTCTGCAAGGTCAAAGCAACGGAGCTGAGGTCTGTGGAGCTGCTCCAGATTTACGTGAGTCTAATAAAGATCAAAATCTGGCCCTGGGTATTACCCTTTCTATTCACCAGAGTATTTTTATGTTTCTGTTATCTCCTGCCTTCCTACATTCCTGAAGAGTTTTCCTCCTAACATGCTTGGACTACAAGATTTGCTCTAATCACCTAATCTTGGCCCTTTTTTAAGAGGAGGGAGAGCTGATAGCTGGGTTCCATTACAAAAATGACAGTATTTTATGACTGGTACTATCTAAAAACCCCAATCTCATTCTCAGCCACTGCTGAGCATCTCATTATATTCATTAAATCCTGCAGAAGTTCCACTTCACTCAAATATTTCACTGGGAAACTAAAAAGGTAAATTATTCAGAGTTAGGGAGGAAACCAGCTCTGTCTGGAACTGCACTTGCAGCAGTAGCATCCTTCTCTGTGTGTGTGAGATGAACTTGGCATTATCCTTCAAAACATGAATAAAACCCAAAAATCCTAATGGTCAGTTCTTTGTGCATTAAAAAACACATCATAGTTCAGGGTTTTGGTTTGGTTTGGTTTGGTTTGGTTTTTTGGTTTTTAGGGTGGTTTTGTCTTTGTTTTTATTGCAGGTGATGCAGGGATCAGCTCGTTGATTCTCTAAGTCCCCTGTTAACAAATGTGATTTGGGAACTTTCTGCAATAATTTTTCCACAAGATCTGAAAGCTATCAAGCAAAACACACGGTCTCTGAAGGGGAAGAGGACCCAAAATCAAGATTTTAGATGTTCCCACTGGAAAATATAACTCTCTTGATATCCAAGCCATAGATGTGACATCCCCCAGGCCCTCAGGGGATTGGTTCCTGTGGCAAGTTGAGATTCCAAGAGTTCCCAGAGCCTGGGCATTCATCCACTCACTCACCCATTGCACCACTTAATTCCATCTGCAGAAACACTTATTAGTGCTCTAGATGTTACTGGAAGCCTTTAACACACCTGATTTTTATAGTTCTTGGAAAGGTTTTAGAGGGAAAAAAATATATATATAAATTAACTTCCATACCTTATTTAAGAATATTCTGTTCTGCCTCAGCATGGGATGATTTTTTTCACTCCACTTTTGCATTCTGCCAATCTGTCCATATCTAAGTGAAATAATTGTGAAAAGGCTCATTCCACACATAGCCCCTTTCACCACCAATTTTAAGCCACAGTTTAACCTGAGATATTTTCTGCAGTGAGAGTATGCTTCCAGACTGTGAGTGCCAGCTGGCTCTAGGTGGAAAAACTACCTGAGATGAAGGAACATAAAAGTTGCAAAATCGTTTTTGAAGAGCCTTCCCCCCACCTGAATCCTGATGAAAGATGTTTTGTGAGTACTGAATGAGCTCTTTAAACACCTGACCTCAGAGATTCGGCACAAATAAAGGAGGGGAAGGGGAAGCAGATTGATTTGGGTTGATGCACGGCCAAAGGGGAACAAAGCTCCTTCCAGGCTGATGTTCCCAGAGACAAATGGAATAAACATGTTATCTCCCTTTTAGCTGTAATCTCTGATTAGAACGTTTAATCAATTAGCATTGCTGTTGTCAAAACTTGCTCCCGACAAAGGATGAGAAAAGCTGCCCCAGGGGGATCCCGATCCCAAAACTCGCAGGAGGTGGGAGACTCGTCCCTGCAAGAAACCTCCTGTTCTACCCGGGTGCTGTGTCGTGAGCTGAGAACACTGATCCTGCCTTTTCCAGCCCAGGAGCACTCAGAGAATGTCAAATAACCCCGAGAAGAAGAAAAGCTGAAAGCCAAGAATTGCGAGTGTCAGATTTCACTAAAGAAGCTGTCTTTTTCTTCCCCCCCACCTCCCCCCTCAAAAAGCAGAGCACTTGTGATCTTTGGAGAGAGGGCTGCTGCTGTTTAAAAATAAAACCCAAAACACAACGTGTTTGGAGGCCAGCTGTGAAAAACTTGCTGTGTGTTTTCCTTACTCCATGAGTCACCTGGGGTTCAGTCGCTCCGAGCTGGTCATTATTGGAATTCCAACAAAAATGACGAGAATTCTTTTCCTTTTTTCTCCCCGGTGAGGTTTATTATCTCTCTCATTAGCACAGCCTTTGTGTTATGGAGTTCTCCGAGGTCTTGGACAAGAACAGGATCTCATTGTGCTAAGTACTGTACAAACATATAATGGCTCAAATAAACAGGCAGGAGAGCAGGAGACAAAGAGGAGATGGAAGAAAATCAAATTGCTCCCATTTCATACAGCAAGCCCAGCCCCAGAGAGGTCACAGGAGTGTCTTACAGCAAAGGACAATGTCCAGGGCTTAAAAATTCACCTGTGTTTCCTGTGAGAGAGTTCAGAGCATTAGCCACAAAAAGGAAATTTCCTTCCCACCTACCTATCTGCTTGGGAGCGCACAGTGCTGAAATCCCTGATTGTTTCCTCAAAGGCAGCAGGGTTTGTCCTCATCCCTGTCCCTCCAAACCCCTCCTCAGAGGCTTCTCCTTGCAGTGCTGAGCCCTGTGCAGAGCTCACCCATCCTCTGCCCCGTGCAGGAAATGCCCCAGCAGAGAAATCTGTGCATTGATTTCTCTGTGCCACGGGCATAACTTGGCTGTGGGGTAATCTTGGGACCAGGCCAGATGGGTGCATTAACCGTGGATATTTCTTCACAAAATCCAATGTAGGTCATGGTAAACAAATGTGTTTGGATGGGGATTATTTCTTTGGGGGCAGAGAGGCTTTTGGTGGGGTTTTTTTTCAGATTATTTTATATGAGGCTGCTCCACAGAAAACAAATCACCAATTTGGGATGAGGAGAAAGTATCTTCTTGCTTTAAAGCTGCCAAGGAGCAGGCAGAACCCTGCAGCCCCCAGAGGAAAGCAAAGACAAACCCGGGGATTGTTCTCATGTCAGAGCTGCAGAGCAGCAAGATTTAATGTGTTGGGGTTTTTAATGAGTTGCAGAAAGAAGTGGACAGTGAGGTGATGAAATTTCCTGAAGTGCTGACAGCCCAAGACGTTCTGACTTAGTTATGGGAAATGCTGGGATATGCATGTTAATTGGGATGACTGTTTGGGGCTGGATTCAAGCGTGCAGCGTTCTTGGAAAGAACTGTATTGGTTTCATGTGCACCTTTTTGATGTGGTGTTCATTCCTGAGCCACGACTCCGGCTCCCCAACACTGGAAAAGACAAACAGCCACGGGGAGTGTGGCAAGAGCAAAGCTGGAGAGGCCCAGGCTGGATTAGGAGGGGTCTGAAGGGATCTGTGACACTTGGAGGAGATCCTAAAAAAAAACAAGGGGAATAAGGAGCCACCAGGAGCTGGGGCAATGAGCTCTGAATCCCTCAGGAGAAGGAGTTGACAGCTGTCCCATTCTTTGCATAAAGCACCCGAATTTCACACTCAAAATCAGAGCTAAAAGCTCTGGACAGAGCCCCACGTTATTTCCTACCATCACATCACTCAGCTCAGCAACTGCTACGTACTAAAAAGCAAAATTAATTAAAACTGGCTGTATATCTGTCAGTAGGATGGGATGAAATACTGACAAAACCCTCTCAGCAACTGCAGAGCCATGGCACGACCGGGACAGCCAGAGCTGCAGCCTGGACAGGAGCAGCAGGGCCAGCCTGGGATGTTCTGAAATGAAAGATCAGCTGCACAGTAGCACTCCCCAAACAGCCTGGAAAAGTGACAGCCACGCAGAATTAAGCAGAACATGATGGATTAATGCAGGCTGGGGAGTACAGTGGAGTCATTCAGCTGCTCAGAGCTCGCCACAACAACAGTTTGGGAAATGGCTGGCTGGGTTCTGGGATAAGGAATTGAAAAGGCTAAAACCATAACCAAAAGGCTGTGAAAAACAGTGGAATTCACACTGGGAATAGAGACTAGGAAAATATTTGGTGTGGTTAGTGCTTATTTACTATTTTGTTTGTCAGGGGGTTTTATTCATTCACAGTCCTCTGATTCCAGCTAGTAAAGATCCAAACAGGCAAAGCAGCTCCTTGAATTGATGTTGTTTTACCATTTCCAAATCAAATATTAAGACCTCTCAGGATAAGCTGATTGTGCCAGAGGAAGTTTTGTCAGAATTAGGAACCAAGAGCAGTTTTCTGAACTGAATCATACCCCAATTTTTGCAGATTTCTGAGAGAGAAGCAACAATCTTCTCCCAAAAATCCAGCATAGCCCCATTTAATATGTATAAATCCAAATTTACTGCCATGCAGCAAAGTTTGAAGGACCAAGAAATAAACTGAATTAGAGCATTTGTGCTGTCAGAGCTGAAAATGGATTATTAAAAGAGCCATATTCAAACCCCAGTGCCCTGTGTTACTCATTCC
>VXBC01006336.1:102077-112317 GCA_013399945.1 Ploceus nigricollis
GTACTTTAAAAATAAAAAGTTTTTTAAAAGTGTTGTTAAAGTGCTTGCGTTTGAATCCACGTCTCTGACTATAATAAATATAAATATAAAGTGAGAAAAATATAACGTGAGAAAAAGAAATAAAAATTGATAAAAAATANTCAAATATTAAGACCTCTCAGGATAAGCTGATTGTGCCAGAGGAAGTTTTGTCAGAATTAGGAACCAAGAGCAGTTTTCTGAACTGAATCATACCCCAATTTTTGCAGATTTCTGAGAGAGAAGCAACAATCTTCTCCCAAAAATCCAGCATAGCCCCATTTAATATGTATAAATCCAAATTTACTGCCATGCAGAAAAGTTTGAAGGACCAAGAAATAAACTGAATTAGGGCATTTGAGCTGTCAGAGCTGACAATGGATTATTAAAAGAGCCATATTCAAACCCCAGTGCCCTGTGTTACTCATTCCTCTAATAGTCCAGAGACTGTTGTGTTAGAAAAGGGTTTAATAAGGACACGTCGTCCTAGACATTGTGTTTCCTAACATTTTGTTAACTGGACACATTTTTGTGGGTTAATAATCTCACTTGTTTTCTGATGCTTACACTCAATTGCAAAAGCAGCTGAGAGGAAAAAAAAAACTGCAAAGAAAGACTGGAAGAAAAGCCAAGAAACTCTTCTGTGGAAGTGTAGGTGTTTGGACATGAGAGCCTTTTGGCAACTTCAGATGTTGGGTTTTTGTTTTTCTAGGTGTTTAAAGAAAAGCAATTACCTCTGTGATGACACTTAATATGCCAAGATTCAGCCTTGAGCAATTTTTTATGGCTGTGTTCTATACTGCAGAAAGTACAGAGCACACTGGATCCACTGAAAGATGTTTCAGTGCAGCCGTTCTGACAGGAAAACTGTGGTTACGCTGGCATCTGAAAATTCCTGAAAAAAGACAAATAAGAGAGAAAAAAACAGTGGTTTCAGGGGGTGGAAATGCTGCATCACTGGCTGCAGAGGGATAATAAATGGGCTGAGATTCTTGGCCTGTTTGAAGCTTATCTTTGAATTTTGAGGCAGATTTTCCCCTCTTTGTGTTTGCTTCTTTGAACAGCAAATGTGAGGGGATGGAAGGAGAGAGAGCAGGAGATGTGAGAGAGGCAGAAAGTTTGAGGTTTTGGGGTTTTTGCAGACCCTGGGCAGCAGCTCTGAGTATGGCAGGGGTTTATTCCTGCTCCTGTGCTCAGGTTGGGATCTGCACCCCATTCCCACAGCTGCAGTGGGGACACCTGGGACCCCCTGGAGAGGGCTGGACCCCAAATTCATCCTGGGAAAACACAAGTGGCTTGTGCTTCCTTGATTCCAGAGGGCTCTGGGATGGGTTCCCTTATCCAGCAGCAGCTGGGACAGGACTTTTGGCAAAGCAGGAATGACTCAGTCACAAATGCCAGATCTCAGGGGTGTTTTGAGTGGGGATTTTGTGTGGCTGTCAAATTTACCCTGGTGTAAATCAGACAAAACTCAGCATTAAACACAAAACTACCTGGAGCTGTTTGCTTTAGAAGATATATATGACATCAGGAGGTTTTTTTTAATTAAGGAATTCATTAACAGAAATAAAATTCAAGATGGTCTAGGAAAAAGCAAATAAATCCCTGAAGCATGGGAGACATTGGGGAGTTTTCATGACATTTACCCCTTTCTTTGCAAACCACAGAAGGGGAACCATTGTGTAAAAGCAGGGTTGGAATGGAAATTCCTCCTCCCTCCAGCCTGAATTCCCCCTGTGTGCTCCCTGCACATCTTGATCAATATTCCCCTGCTGTTCCAGCAACTGTAAACTGTCATTCCCTGAGCCCACAAGTTACAACATCCAATCATGTTTTCAGATATCCTTCTGTTGTTTATTTTAAGGCTATGTCTAAATGTAGCCTTCTAATTGCTTCATGGAAAAACAAGTTTACTTTATGGTTTGAGGGTGTAAGGCTGGGGATCGTATTACTCTGTATTTGTCTTACAGTGACTATTTAAATGGTTGTGATAAGCTACCAAACCTGCAGAGCTGCAATTAAGATGTTTCCAGAAGTTGTGCCCTGTCAGTCAGCACAAGGTGCAACAGATTTTTGTGAAAACGCTGCACTGAGATATTGGGAAAATTCCAAAAAAATGAAATATTTGTTTAAAAAAAATCCCTTTTTTTCCCCAGCATTAAAATATCATGAGTTGGGTTTGGTTGTTTTGTGGGTANAATATTAAATGATGAAAAATCCTAATTTTTAAGCAGAATAGAGTCAGTGAAGTGAACGGATATAGGGCTACTGACTGGTTCTGTTAAAAAAATTGCAAAATTCAAAAGGAAAAATTGTTTTTCAGCTTTTCCAGGATTTGAAATGAAAGCAGCAGCTCTAGCTCCCGATGCCAGCCCGCTCCGCTGGGCTCTCCCAGCGCTGCAAATGAAGATGTTTATTCCAGCTCGCCAAGAAGATCCTCTTGGCGTTGCCTACAAAGCCATCAGGCAGGTGATGAACCCGTTCATTTTCAAATGCGTGCCTTGTCAAACGCGGCAGAACAAACGCGAGGGGATGAAAGCAGAGTTCCCAATTACTGCATTTCGGGGCCGGCCCTTTCTCTCCCCTTTGGGGGAATTTTGCTGCGATTGTAGAGAGGAATTTGCCACATCTGCTGCAGCTCCTGCGAGCCCCGCGGAGCATTCTGCAGGCTCCAAGCGCTGACGGGTGGCGAGGCTGAATTAACCCAGCTCCAATTGAAATGGAGATTCGGCTGGATATTGCATTTCCTCGGACTTAGAATGCAAATTGCAGCCGGCTTGGACAGATCCAGCTTTGGATGTGGGAGCTGCGATTCCAAAGTCATCCCATCAAATGGGAGTCAGGGATCCGCAGCTCAGTTTCTGTTTCAACCGCTGGTTGTGACACTAAGGGCAGACAATAATCCTTTTATTCCCTTGTCATTGTGTTAACCAACTTTTAATTTAAGGCCGTGTCATGTCAGGAGTGATTGGAGATCTCAGCTGCTGTAAATACCTGAGCGCAGAGAGATGTACACACGCTCTTAAAAATGTGGCTGGAATCAGATCTCAGGGGCTCCTCTGCTGCTGTTTGATGAAGATATAATTGGGAGAATATAAAGAGAGATTGTTTGGAGGTAACCAAAGAAACCCTGGCATTACCCGTCTTTTAAATCATCAGCTACCTTGAACACGGGTAATAAAACACATTATAATACATATTTTCAGAGTGCAGCAAATTGCTTTAAAGACATCGCTCCCAACAAACAAAACTCTGGATACCCAGAGTGAATTTTAGGGCTGAAAAAGTTGTTATCAGCTTCCAGTGTTCCTCTTTAAACGCAGGTATGTTTTTCCCATTTAATCGCAGATTGGATTGTTTTCAGATCTCAGTTTTAACAGTCCAGAAACTTCAGTGGAAAACAACAATCTAAAAACTAAAAACATTTTCTCCTGTGCCATTACGAACACCTGCACTCAATAAAACAGAATTTCAATCATCACTCTTTTTTTCTTTTACTTTCTTTTTTTCCTTGTATCAAGACATTCATTTCACTTGAACTGTGGAAGTGAAAAACTCACTGTCGTTTGCATTTATACTTTTTTCATTCCTGGCTCCAGAAAATCTGGGAGGTGGTGGTTGGGATTTTAACTATATCATTCTTTTAATTGGAAAACTTAATATATTTCTGTTTATACTTTTGTACATGCTGTTTTTTTTTTAAAAGTGCTGTTTGTTTGTTTTATAAAACCCAAATTTGGCCTGAACAAGCCGCTAGAGAAGACAGTTAATAAAATTACTCAGTATTTATGCTTCTCCCTAAAGACTGCACAGAGCAGGCAGGAGAATACAGAGATAAAGGAGTGTCTGACTCTCTCAAATCCAGCACTGGATGATCCCATGTTTCTCCTGTTGGAAAGCTTTGCCTAAAAAAATCATAAATAAATAAAAGAGGAGACAAGAGTTGATTTGCCTTTCTGACAGAGACACAGAATCTGTGGTGGTTGGAAAATGCTGCTGTTCTCTCACGTCTGTGGGGTCTGTGCCAGTGTCACCCCTCTGCCCCAAGAGAGAACAACCTGCACCACTCACAGAGCCAGGGAAGGGATGAAGGGAAACTGCTGGAGGGGGAAGAGGTGGAATTGGCTCTTGGAAAGAACTTTTTGCTCCCCATGCTGTCAGACCAGTCCTTGGGTGAAAGCCACAGCTCAGCCCGAGCTCCAAACGCGGGATGGAGGAGATGAGCAGGGAGCTGCTTCCCCTGGGAGCAGGCACCGGGGTGAGATGGGAGCTCCCAACCTCTCCCCTCTCACCTGGGCAGGGCTCCAGCGTCTGCCGAGCCCAGCCCAGGGCTGCGGGCGGAGTTTAAAGCCGGGGTGGGGGCGCCGGAGGTGAGTGGGGAGCCGGCCTGGCCGTGGGTGCCGGGGGAGCTGGAGGAGCTGCTCCTCGCCCCGTGGCACCCCTCTGCTGCCCTGCCCGGCTCTGGGGCAGGTGCCAGGCTCAGGGAGCAGCTCTGCACCAGGACCAGGCTGTGTGACAGCCACAGAGCGTCCCCAACACCTCCAGCACCGAGGGAAGGGCACAGAGGATGCTCTAGACAAACATTATCCACGTGGGCTCCCAGAGCTCATCCCAAACTGCTTTTCTTCCCAAATGCAAGACTGAGAAGGAGCCCTTTGGCTCCCTCGGGACCCTCTGGCCCCTGCAGCCCGAGCTGCACCTGCAGGGATGTCCTGCCCTGCATCCAAGCCCGGTGGGGATGTGGAGGTGACTCGAGGACAGCGATACCCCGTGATTTGCTCAGAAGCTGCTTTTCTTGGCATTCAGCGACTTGAAAGGGAGAGCACTTTGCATTTTGCTGCGAAGCGAGCTGCAGAACACAAATACACACACGGAGAAATGGGATTTTGCATGCTGGCTTTTCTGCCAGGAAAGAAAAGCAAATGGATAATCACCAACAATAATGTTACACTTGCAAGAAACAGTTGCTAGGGAGAAAAGCTGCTTGTATTTCCCAGAAGGCTTCGGCAACTTTCATATTTATTGAGTATAATTTGCCTTTTGCACGATCCTCTTTGAATTCTACCACACCAATAACTCCTCTAATCGTGCCATTAGCAACTCCCTCCAAGGGCTCCTGCCACTTTCTCCTTTATTATTAACAGGTAGATGTTCAAGACAAAGAATTTTCCCTCTTTTCCCATAATCACAGATATACTTAATCTTTACCTATTTGAAACATTACCAAAATTCAAAATCTGGCTGAACAAACTGAATTTCTACTTGTGAATTATGGATTTACACATAGGGAAAAAAAATAATTATTTAAAGCCCAAATGGAAGTGCAGATGGAACAAAGGGTGCTTTATCTCTCTGCCACTGTCTACACGGTGTTTTGTGGGTTTAGGTGGTACTGGTCATGCTGCAGTCGGTCTAGCGGGAATTTTGGATCGTGCAAAGCCTTTGTTACCATATTAGAGCTTGGGCTGATTAGGCCGGGTGTAATTGGAGTTAGGTCACTGCGAGGTTGGCTTTGTTGGCCCCACCCCAGCAGTGATGGAGAAGCAGAGCCGGTGTTGGCACTGCAGACCAGGGCTGACCGAACTTCCCTGATTGCTTAAGCTGGAGATTTACCCCGCCACAGAAAACTGTTAACGTAATTTTAAGATGATTTTTCTTGGCTCTCATTGTGCTGTAAGGAGCAGCAGCCACCTCCCGAGCCCTCTCCCGCTCCCCCTGCGCAGAGCAGGGCTCTGGAATCCAAACTGCTGCAGATCCAAGCCTTGCCCGGGCTCTTATCTGCTGTGGGCCAAATGAAAATTCATTACCCGGAGCCTCCTGCACGCCGGAGCTCTGGTTGCTGTCTCAGCCCCTGTGTTGTGGCTGAGAACCATCTGGAGTAAATCAAATGAAATAAAACCTCTATTAACTGAACCTTAAATATCCAGAGCTCGCCATTATCACAGTCAAACACCCTGACATTGCAAAAACCTCTTTGCTCGGTACAAACCTCTGTCTCCCACTTTTCCTCACCGTTGTCACAGCCCTCGGGGAGGGACACTGAGCTGATTCCATCCTGAAATATTCCGCAGCACGTTTTGATGCAGCTCAGCTGGGGAAGTTGACCAAATCTCAGCCACCGGCAGGATCAGGGTCCAGCTACAAAGCAAACCCTTCAATCCCAAAAGCATCACTGGGCATCGTGGTCTTGTTAGCAGCACTTTCAAAAAAAAAAAAGAAAAACGAAAACAGGCAGTGAAAAAACAATTTGATTTGTCTATAGAATAACCGAGATTTTTGCAGATGAGGAGCAGTGGGGAACTACTGTCCAAGGAGCATTTCAATGGAATGAATTCGGGTTGTGAAGTCAGAGGAAAATGTGGATTTTCAATGAAAGTGCAGAAAACTGAGTCAGTCTTTTACATGGCACAAAATCCCTTATAACAGACAACAGATAAACCTTCCCTGAAGTGCTTCTTCCCCAAAATCTCTGCAAGCAGCCACCGCAGAGCTGCAGACTTTTAATTTTTTTTTTATCTTAGACACTACAAGTGAAGTTGCTTAAAATGTATTTTAAAAGTACATAGGCAAAGATAATTCTTATATTAGAATGAGGGTTATTTTCCACGGGGAAATTATGGAAATAAGGCAGTGTTGGATATTTCTAACGACTTTATATGTGAAGAAAGATGGCAAGTTACATTAACAGGGATGGAGGAGTTGGAGATTCTTCTCCTCTCTGATTTCTGAGAGCCTGTGCTAAATAAATCTGTAAAAGAAGTCACATGGATTTAATTTCATCATTTTCTAAACGAGCATCTTTCCACCATCTGTTACGTTCTAAAGTATGATTTATTCTGCTTGTTTCAGCCCTCCGTGCAAATACATTTGTGCACACAAATAAAAATTGGTGCCCTGCTTAAAACGACTTGGAACCCATACAATCCACAGAGGAATTAGGAGCATCCAAATAAATTCCCCACCCCTGCGGACCATGGCGGGGACGCCGGTGGCATTCACTCCTGGGCTAATATCAGCTCGAAATGCAATCAGAGGAATTGCGAACGCCCTGAAAGAACCCTGAATGTAATTAAATAAAAGGGGGGGGAAAAATCCCTGTAACCTTGGAGGGCTGGCTGGAATCCGGGGTGGAATGTGCTCCCCACTCACGCTCCACACCGTGGGTGAGAGCACAGGGATGGATGGATGGATGGATGGAAAATCACGTTTGGGCTGAGGATTTTCCCTCTCTCCAGATTCCTGCGGGGATTCCCGCGGCTTTGGCAGCAGCCAGCCCTGAGCTCACGGCCAGCACGGCCGGCCGGGGATGCGGGGGGCAGCTCCGGGTGTCCCTGCCTGGAACTCCGAGGCACCGCATCCCAGCCAGAGCATCTCCTCAACCGAGCCCCAAACAGCTGCAGAGTCACTCCCCGCCTTCGTTATACCGCGTAAAAATAATAAAAATCCTCAATCTCCCTTCGACAATTTTTTTTTCAGGGAAAAAAAATACGAAAAATTAAATTTTCTTTGAAGAAATGGGGTTGGAGAAGTAAAGAAATCAGCCGGCTGATCTCACGGGGTCTGGCACCCTCACAATCAATTTGTACCCAGTCTGAGCCTGTAACTCAAAAGCTGTTTATTGATCGGTTTATTACAGCGGCCGGGATAATAAAAAAGAGATGGGAAATTACGGGAGACAAACGGCGGTCGCGAAGCTGCGATCATTCAGGGGGCTCGGGATAGATTCGGAAAATAAAAAGCTGAATAGGAAAAAATAACTGACAGAAGAGAATTGTAATTGTGGAATTGCATCCAGCGTTGGACACATCTCCACATCGCGAACGTGCTGCATAAATAACGGGATTTTTATAGGAGCTGCCTTTGGCACGGGACAATCCCGTGTATTTCGTGTATCCCTCATTCCCTCTGCATTTCCAAGACTGATGGAAGGCAGCGGGCGAAACACCGAGAACGAATATATCTGGAAATTGATAAACAAAAACAAAACGCGCCCGTGAAATTAAATCTCTCCACTTGTTTGTGCGGGAAGGTGGGGACACTCTGGGAATAATCGGGTGTTCCAATCTAAGCCAAAGCAGGAGCTTTGAGTCTCTCACTCTGCACACATTATTTCCCTGGCCGAGGTGAATCATGTTGGTTTATTCATCGCCCAGACAGGCAGGAAGGTGTGTGCGATTATCAGGAATCCCTGCAACAAGTTCGATAGAAACCGTTTGCAAACAGAAAGACAGAGTCCGGGAGAGACGGGGGGAAAAAAAACCAAAACAGTTTTAAGGACATAGATCGTATCTTTTTTTCCCTTTCTCTACCTCGTAAAAATAAATAAATTAATAAAATAAATAAATAAATAAATGTCCCCCCTGACGTTCTCCCTCCCTGGGAAGTCTCGGGGGTTCGTCCCTCTGCCCTCGGGATGTGGGGGACGGGGCGGGACGGTGGCACAGGGGCCAAACCCTAAAGTGTTTTGCCCACATCTTTNGCCCCAAAATCCCGCACTTCTTATCAGCCAGGGGCCGTGCATCACCTCCGAAATCCCCGTCTCCAAAGGTCCTCTTGACCGCGAGTTCTCCGCCTGTAAATTTAACCTCTCTACCAGCGCTTTCCTCCCTCGAACCTTCCCCTTGTGTTTATTTAAAAAGTCATTACCTTGGGGGGGAAAAAAAATTGTTTTCAATCCTTAAGGGCAAAACTCTTAATTGCTTTGAGCAGGAAGACATCTGATCTCTCCCAGCTATCCCCTGCCTCTTGCGAAGCAGAATAAATATCTGCTGGTAAATCAAATACCTGCGCAGAGAGAGAGGGAGAGCACAACCCTGGGCGGGTGCGACAGGAGACGCCGGATTGTGCAACCAGCGCGGCTCGTTGTGCTCTCGCTGTCCCAGCGAGCGGATGGCACCGGTGCGGTCACTGGGGACCATTGTCGGGTGACACAGGGGACAATTACAACGCGTGATTGCACTCAGTGCAGCTCGGCTCCATCGCTTCCACCTTCCCCGCGCACCGGGAGCCGGCACAGAGCCCCCGCCCTGCCCGGCCCGGAGGATGCTCGGGGAAGGGTCCCATCGCACAGCGCTCGGAGCTGGCTCCGCAGCCAAGAGCTGTCAGCCAAAACGGCTTCGGGAGCCCAGAGGTGGATCTAGATCGAGGCGTCGGTAACCAGCCCTGATCCCTCGGAAGCTCTGATGTTCAGCTCGCTTTAATTCCTTTCTAGCGTCTGGAGATAAACGCGTATTACTGTTAATGCAACGCCTTTCTCTTGGCTCCGGGTCTCATCTGGGGCAAGGCGATGAAACCCTAATCTCCCAGCCTCTGACACATCAAACATTCCCTCGGTGTACACCTCGTTTCGGGGCAAAACTTACACTTGATGCTCACTCTGATTCCATTTTCCTGCCTTTCTTTTTTCCGTCAAATCGGGAGCCTTGTCTTCCTTCTCTGAAGGATGTCCACACGCCAGCCTCGCGGCGGGTCGTTAAAAAAAAACCTTCCTGTCTCTAGAAAACGGATTATTAACCAAATCGATCATAAAAGGAGGGGAAATGCTCGTGAGGATTTCCCTCCCGGAGAATAAACTGGCTCCCCACTGCCCACGGGCGTTTTGTCCTCCCGAGGTGTCTGTGAGGGACAGGGGCCGGTGCTTTACGGGGACTGGGGACACGGGACATCGTTCGTGTAATGGTCCCAGTGAGTTCCCTCCTGATTTACACCGATAAGGGCAGGGAAGGGGGTTTTGGACAGCCCCCTCCCCCAAATCCGCCATCCCCGGCTATCCCAGCCTAGCGATGCTGTGGAATTTCGTGGTGGGGATGCTGCTCCCGGCTTGATGGATACAGGAGCGAGGATGCTGCGGCAGTGCCTGCCCGACCCCTCCCTCCGCCTTCAGGCTGGGAAAAGCGAGGCGGAGGTGGGCCNNGCGAGGCGGAGGTGGGCCCAGGGGCAGCCGGGAGCCCGGGGGAGGCAGAGGGGGAGGCGGAGGGGGAGGCGGAGCTGGCCGGGACGGGCCGTCGCTGCTGCTGCTGCTGCTGCTGCTGGAGCCGGTCAAACTGCACAGCCACTTCCCCCAGGAGCTTCCCTTTCATCTCCCCGCTCCTGGCGCCTGCAAAACAGCCTCAGTTTGTCTGCAGCGTCTCTCTTCCCCCTGCGCTNCCTCCCTCCGCCTTCAGGCTGGGAAAAGCGAGGCGGAGGTGGGCCCAGGGGCAGCCTGGAGCCCGGGGGAGGCAGA
>VXBC01006336.1:114829-227283 GCA_013399945.1 Ploceus nigricollis
GCTACGTCACGCGTCAGGGCGGGCGCTGATTGGGCGGCGGGGCGGCTCCCCCGCTCGCCCAAGGAGGACAGCGGCGGGGAGCCCCAGAGGGGGAAAAGGGGGGCGGCCGGGCCCGCTCGCCGCACTCGCCGGGCAGCGCCAGCGCCAGCTCCGCCGCACCGCCATGGCTTCCCCACACAAGGCCAAGGACGTCTTCTCCTCCGACGAGGAGGGCGCGGCGGCCGGCGCCGAGGAGCACCACAAAGTGAAGGTGTCGAGCCTGCCGTTCAGCGTGGAAGCGCTCATGTCCGACAAGAAGCCGCCCCCCAAGGAGCCGCCGCTGCCCGCGGCCGGCGGCAGCGCCGACGGGGCGGCCGTGGGCACCTCCAGGAACCTGCTGCTGGCGGGCCACGGCTCCCGGGACGCGCACAGCCCGCCCGGGGCGCTTACAAAAACCTTCGACACCGCCTCGGTCAAGTCGGAGAACTCGGAGGACGGCTCGTCCTGGATCCCCTCGGAGGCCGGCAGATATTCCCCGCCGCCAAGTGAGTGCTCCGGGGGCGGGCGGGATGCGCTGGAGCACGGAGATACGAACACGTAGATCCTATATTTTATATCCTACCTTCCCGTCCCAGGGCTCGAGGCCCGGCTGGATGGGGCCCTGAGCGAGCTGGTCTAGGGGAAGGTGTCGCTGCCGATGGAAGGAGATGATTTTTAGGTCCTTTCCAACCTAAAACGTTCTGCGATTCCGCTGTGCTTTTATAGGTATTCATATGTGTGTCATATACCTATATATTACATATGTTACCTATATATTACATATGTTACCTTTATGTTACATATGTATTATTATATATTGATATTATGATGTATTTATAGAGTTAGATGTTTCTATACATGACTACACGGATGTATATGAATATAGACCGCTTTCAAAGCCTTAGAAAGATCAGAAATCACCCGGGAGCAGCTCCTGTCTCGACTCACGGCGCCCTGGCAGCCACTCCGTCCATTTATGTTATCCCGTTGCGACAACAACTGCAGTTTCTCCCTGTGCCTTTCTCCCATCCGCGGTGCGCTGCAATCTCCTAAACTCGGGAATTGTCCCTTCTAACCTTGAGCTGGCTCCTGGCGCGGGGTTTGTCCCTCCATCCCTGCCTCCGGAGCCTGTCAAAGTTCCCCGCACTGCTCCTGACCCCTTTGCCCCCCACCCGATCCCTCCCGACGCCGTCCCCCGCCTTAGGGACGCTCGCTGCGGAGGTGACAGGTCACTTCTGAAACCCCCTGGCACTCCCAGCCGCCTCTCGCTATCGGGGCAATCCCTTATAAAAAAAAAAAAAAAAACCAGGAGGAAAAATTGGTTTTTAGGAATTAAAAGCCCCCAAATATCCTTCAGGAGAAGGAGAAGGAGCATCCCGGCCGTGCCAGGCTTCCTGCCACCTGTGGCAGGGTTTATCCGCTCTCCTCCGCGCATCCCAACCTGGCCCGCTGGAAGTTAAATACTCTGCTTTATTGAAGTTAGAGACTTTACAGGCGTGAACTGTCTCACAGAATTTACTCCTCAATCTAATACTGCGAGAGGAAAGTTTAGTGTTACAGCTTTCCTTTTTCTTTTTTTTCTTTAACAATAATTTCAATTTGGCTTTCGTCCACTTCCTTTCTTTTATGATAACCCTGAATTAATTTGATTTCTATCGTGCTGGGAGAGGGCAGGAGGAAGGCATTCCCTGTGTAGCTCCAGTTTTTAATTTTCATGCACCCTCAAATGTGCTGGAAAAAACATAGAAAAAAAGCGTGTGCCCCTACTTGAACCCCTTCTCTAAATCTGCCCAAAACCCCGGACTTAGGCACGGCCTAATAATCTCCCTCTACATTTTTTTCCCTTCGAAATTCCTCCTCTTTCTCTTTGAAAATTGTTTGTTCTCGGGATCGGCAAAAGAGTTTTGTAAAGGATTTCGGTAGCTGGGACTTCCCGTGACTTCAGAAGGATCTGGGGAGAAAACTGAGTGTCAGGGAAGGGAAGGTCCTTCGGCCTCGACCATTTTCCTCATTTCCCACCTCGGCAGGAGGCAATGACCGATTGTCCCGCAGGAAAACCGCCTGGCCACGGGAGTTTTGACATCAAAAACAGCCCCTCTTTTTATTATTATTAATATTAATATTACAGGTGGGATGAGCTGGGGGGAAAGCTGTAAAAGTTCGAATTTTGAGGAACACGGAGAGGGAACCCTCTCTATATGATGTTTTTTTGTCCGATATTGGCCAGGAAAAGGAGGATAAAGATAAAAACCAGCGAAACAAATCAGTGAGGGGAAGCAAATCAGTTTGGGGACTGGTAAACGCAATTCCGGGGGCTGCTGTTCCTCGTGGGGCGGCGAGGGAAGGAGCCTGGAAACTCCGGGGTGTATCCTGGAGGGAATATTTCCCGGGATTTGATGAAATATTTCCCGGGATTTCATGGAAAAGCGTGTTTCTGTTCCGTGCGCAGCCGGAACCGGGGCGGGTCGGGCTCACCCCAGAGCCGGGGAAGGCGCTGGGACAGGGGGCCACGGCCACCCCCAGAGCCTGTCCCAGTCCTGGGAGGGCTTCGCTTTGGGAAGAGAAAGGAGTTGGGTTTGAAACCAGCGTGGAACAACGCGGGGAGCGGCAGGGAGTTCAGGATCGGTTCGCTGTAGTTTTAATTTAGTGCAGTTTTAGAAGTGAATCAGCTGTCACGGTGAGACCTCAATTATTAAAATGCCCTGGTGGGGTCACAGGCCAGTATTTGAAAAGTTGTTTCCTAGAAGAGGTTTTTGGTTTTTTTTTTCCTCAGTATTTCAGTATTTTGTATTCTAGAGGAAGAGCAATAAGACAAGTTTAACTTTTTCTGCTGCGTTTTCTCCCTCCCCTTTCTGAACTTTAGAACAATTCCCTCGTGGGATTTTTTTAATTGCATGATACATGCTTAAACAGCTTCTTAGTCTGGCTTATTTTAAAAAATAAATGAGAAAATCGAAACGAGTACAGAAAACCCAAAGTGCAAATGCTGACAAGCGCTTGAAGCAGACACCACAGTGTGAACCCAGTTCAGCAGCCTGGGTGTCACTTGCTGTGTCCAGCCGGGGTGACTTGTCCTGTGCCTCGGGAGTGAGCAAATCACGGCCAAATTACCGAGCTTTTGAAGTCAGCCGCCTGCTTTTTAGTTATTCTTTAGATTGCAAAATTATTGGTGAAGTGCTAAATTAATCTAAAGGCAAGTCAGCTCGCTGCCATCTCGGGAATATTGCCTAACCTGGCTGGGGTTTAAGGCAGGCACAAAAGGTGGTGGATTTTCTGGCTTTTATTGGCTACAAAATGCTGAAGTTTTTTCTGGGTTTTGGTTTATTTTTTAATTGGCAAATGTTATAAAAGTTGAATGTTGAATTAAAAGAGCGCTGTTTTCATTTTTGAGCTTGTTGGGTTTTTATACTGGTTGATAATCAGAAAACACCTACTGAAAATCAAAACTAATAATCAGAGGAAAAACTTGATTTGGAAGAAAAAAATTGCAAGAAAAAAAAACGTCCAGAGAGCACAAAAACTGTCAGACCTTCTTCAGCTGTCACTTGTTGTGCTTAGTGGGGAAATCCTGGAGCAGGGCTGGGCTCTCCTCTTGCCTCACTGTCCTTTTTGGCATCTCCTGCTTTTGTGGCGTTTGTGCTTTCCTGGAGCTGTGCAGCAGCCCGGGCAGTTGGTTTGTGTGCCCTAGATCCCTGTGAAGTGACTCCCAAAGCACCCTGTGAATTCTCTGTCCCTTTTGAAATCGCTGAGGCAGAATTTCTCTTCCATCAGCTGTGAATTGAAGTTTGGGCAGGAAAAGATTTCCAGAGCCCCTTGCCAGAGGATGTTTGGAGGGGATCCTTGGGACACCCAGCAGAGCTCCGGGCTGTCCCTGCTGCTGTGCTAACCCCTCTCCCTTCCTTGCAGGACACCTGAGCCCCACTGCCTGCACCCTGAGGAAGCACAAGACAAACAGGAAGCCCCGAACCCCGTTCACCACTTCCCAGCTGCTGGCTCTGGAGCGCAAGTTCCGCCAGAAGCAGTACCTGTCCATCGCCGAGAGAGCCGAGTTCTCCAGCTCCCTCAACCTCACAGAGACCCAGGTCAAAATCTGGTTCCAAAATCGGAGGGCCAAGGCCAAGAGACTGCAGGAGGCCGAGCTGGAGAAGCTCAAAATGGCAGCGAAGCCCATGTTGCCGTCGGGGTTCAGCCTCCCCTTCCCCATCAACTCCCCCATCCAGGCTGCCTCCCTGTATGGCACATCCTACCCTTTTCACAGACCTGTGCTTCCCATCCCGCCCGTTGGACTCTACGCCACTCCTGTTGGATACAGCATGTACCACTTATCCTAAGAAGATCCGACAGACAAAGCCTCAGACAGACAGACAGACAGACTTCCTGGTGGATCCTGTCCAGCCCTGAGAAGGCAGAACCCCAACCAGTACTGGCCATTCCTTCTGCACGCTTCTATCTGGCATCCTGAGTTGTCTGGGAGTTTGCTACGGGTTGGGCGTCTCCTCAGAGTGCTCTGAGCACTCAGAGTCTGCTCCTCAAAGCAAAAAAAAAAAAAAAAAAAAAGGCATAAAAACCAACAAAAAAAAATATTTGTGAGTAAATGTAGGGGTTTTATCCAGTGCAAGTAAAACTAGGTTAAAAAAGAGTGGGTGAAAAAGCAAATTTATTATACGGAGGCAGAAATTCCCTGACACCTTCCTGGTGGGGCCCAACAAGAATTTAAAATAAGAGGGGTGAGTGCCCTCGAGCCACGCTCTAAGTTACCATCACTTCACCTGGGGGCAGGGGGGAGGGAAATAAAAAGGTCTAATCGAAGTTTTGTTGTTTGGTTGTTTTTTTAAAGACAGCAGAGCCCGTAGCTAGAGACGTGTAAATAGAAACTAGAGCCGGTAGAGTCTCAGTGAAGTTCAGAGCCAGCAAATTCCTGCATTTCTGGGGGGAGGGCAAAGTTTTGTATCCCGAACCTCGGCGAGATGAGCAGCAGGGCCCCTAAATGTAGAGCCCAGCTTTCTCCAGCGTGGCTCCTGTAATGCCTTTCTGTGTATAAATAGCTTCAGCCTTTGTAAAGCACTGGCAGGGGAGGTGAAGAGCAAGGGAGGGTTTTTAGGCAGGCTGGTTTTTATCTCTTCCTATTGGCATGCTTAGAAATTTTTGGCTGCAGCCAGGTAATCTTGGCTCTGCAATGCTCTTGGAAAAGCAGGAGAGAGGGGAGAAAAGATGTGGGTTGTTCCCATAAAGGATTGTTGAATCCTTCTGGGGGATGTTATGGGGTTTTTATTATTTCTATTTGCCACAGCCTGTGTTAAAGAGAAGAGCCCCCTGAGTTTTCTTCCATTCTAAGGATGCCAATAGAAGTGACTCGTGCTTTAAGCCCTTCTAAAGAGAGATCCGGGTGTCACAATCAGCCCCACGAGCAGGACAGTGGGGTGATAGAGACTGTGTGACCTGCCTGTCCCCGTGGGAGCTCTGGCAGCAGCTTCCCCAGGCTTCTCCTTGTAACTCTTGTATTATTTGTATTACTCTTGCTAAACTTTATGAGGAAGTTACTCCCAAGGCTGTGGAACACTGAAGTCAGAGCTTCTCCTGGATTTATTTTCTTAGCATGCTGTTGTGGAGGAAAGAATTGAAACAAAAAAAAAAATCAGAAAAAAAATTGAAAGAAAAAAAGAAAGCCACGAGGTTTTGCTGGTTTTGGTTTGTTTTGACCCAGGCATTGATGCTGCCTGGGACCCACTATAGATGAACTTCCTCTCTCCCTTCCCCTCACCCCCGATCTCCCATTATAGGAGAATCCCTTTGAAAGGGATGCCTTGTACAATTTTATATATTTTATTGAAGATTTATTATTTCTTATCTCTTATTTCGAATTAAATTAAAAAAGAAAAAACATGTTTAATCGCGTGTGGGTCTGTTAGTGTTTGGAGTCCTTTGAAAGGTGCCTTCTCTCCGTGTGTGTTTTGCACCGCTGGGTCAAGTTCAAAGGAATGTTTGGGTTGCCTTTGTGATTATTTCCCCTTTCTCAATCTGATTTAAAGCCAAATTTGCAGCGCACGAAGGTGAATTGCAAGTCAACATTTCGGAGTCAAAAGCCAAAGCTTTTATGAGGTTTCCTTGTTTTTAACAACCACTTTTAGGCGCCTCTGTTCTTTACAGCACCGTGCTCCGCTGATGTTTCCATCACTCTCAGCTCGTGTGCCTTTCCCTTTCCTTGGGGACTCTCCCCTCGACTCCACCTCAGCTCTGTGCTTTAGAGGAGATGGGTTTCGACTCCCGAAGGATTTGGGGGGAATTTGGGACAGGCAAAACCTGCCGGGGCCCTGCAGTGCTCCAACTGCATTTCAGGGCACCAGGGTGCTGCGCTGTCCCACAGTTTTGGAGCCAGGCTCGGAGGGCAGGTGCTGGGCCACCCTCCCCTGGCGAGGGGGGCTCGGGTAAGAGGAGCCGAGGGGACCTTGGCACACCCGAGTGCCACCGCATGGAAATGTCGCAGGAGGGCTGTTGGGGTTAGGAGGGGGCGCAGGGACAAACCAGGTGTGTTTGCCCCTTAACCAGGTGTGTTTGCCCCCTAACCAGGTGTGTTTGCCCCCTAACCCGGTGTCTTTTCCCTCTGACCAGGTGTATTTTCCCCCTGACCAGGTGTGTTTGCCACCTCTGGGGCTTCCCCCAGGTGCGCTCTCCCCGCTCCGGGCGTGCGGCTCCGGCGGGCGCGGCGCTCCCGGCACCGCCGCTGGAACACCGGGAATTGTCCCGTCCCGCAGGCTCCCGGCCGCATCCCGGCTGCCTCAGCTTCCCTCCGGATCGGGATGGAAGGGTCGGGGAATGAGGCACTTGGCCAGGGGGCTGTGGGGAGGGGGTGCGGGCTTGCGGAGCTCGCCCTGCTCTCCCCTCTCTCACTCCCCAAAAAAACCCTGGGGACCCTCCCGCTTCGGACATGCAGGGAACAAAGCTGGGGGAGAGACCAGTCTCCACGCAGGCTCTTCAAATTAGAATTTACCGCCGCATAAAAACGGGAGAAAACCGCTTCTTTCCCTGATTCCCTTTTCCCGAAGCATCATCCCCCCAACATCCAGGGCAAGGCGAAGTCCCCTCGGCCCTGCCCTTTCCCGGCCGCTTGTCCCGAGTGCTTCCTTAGCCGGGCTGGGCTATAAATAAACCAGCGGCGTTTTTGAACCTTGAGTATAAATCAGCTGTGTCAGGGATTACAGCTAAATCTTTTTGCTGGAAATTCTTTGAGCGCGGGAGCTTTGCATGTGTTATGATAGATCCCTAAATGGATACAGATTTATTGCGGCACACAGGAGTGTTGAAGGAAAAGCTTCCAAATCTCGGTTACAACCTCAGCTATGGGAAAGGCAGGAGGGATCCGTGACACCTTCTCGGAGCCTGCGGATGGCATGACAATTCACCCTGCGCCCATTATTAACTTGTTCCAATTAAAGCCTTCAGAAAGGCCGAGTTAATTGAGTATTATATTTTATTAGGAGGGAGGTGTCAAGCTTTACTCATGAGACTTCATCATCGTCCTAATGGGAGCTGCCCCGCAGGCAGATCTGTAACTGAATAAATTACAGCGAGGCAGGGAAATCAGAATGCTATCATTAAAAGCGATGCACTTACTGAAATTCCTCCCCCACTTTCGCAAGAGGCTGGGGAGGTGTGGCTTTAATTAGTTATTTTAATGCAAAGTTAAATTGTTCCCAAAGTATTTTCTGACACAAAGCAGATGCGATGATTAGAAGTTGAGTGAGACTGAAAGGAGTTGGCACATGTTCCAGGTACATCTATATATTTTAAATTCCCAATAGAAAGTGAAAAATAATTAGAGCAATAAATAATAAACATTAAAAACAACGCGATAAATTATCCCGATCCTTAAAATCCGGACTTGCTGAGCGGCGGCTCAGGCCAGCCGGGCACAGCGCGGCTCTCCCGGGACCTTCAGTCACCGGCGATGGATTTGTTGACACAAACATTTGGGATTGGGCTTTTCTGCCTCGCTCCGGCCAAGCCCTCATTACCTAAAGCCACGGGCGCTCCGAGCCTGCATTTCATGTTGTCACATTGCCTTGTCAAAGCCCGGAATTCCTGCGTTTTATGGCGAACGAGGAAAACTGGGCTGGCTGCAGCGGCGTGCCCGGGACAGCGGGGAATTCTCTCCGCTGCGGGCACCCAGCGACCCCCGAGCCACAGCGATGGGAATGGGGATGGGGCCGGGAATGGGGATGGGGATGAGGATGAGGATGGGGCCGGGATGCTTCTGGCACCTGCCCCGCGGAGCCCACCCGGGGGGCCCAGGTTCCCTCCAGGCTGGGCAGAGCCGGGCAGCGAGCAGAGCCCCGCACCAGCAGCAGCACCCCCGCACCAGCAGCACCATCCCGGCCCCCAGCCCTGTCCCGAGCCCTTGGTTCCATCGCCCCGGGGGTTCACACGCACCCCCAAATCCAGCTTGGAGCTGGATATTGCACATCTCCGCACTGTCCCTGCCTCTCACACGAGTGCCACAGGCACCCCAATGTCCCGTTTGCACATCTGAGGCTCTGCAGGATTTTGGGGTGAGTGCTGGACATGCACTACAGGAGGAGGAGAACCCACGGAGGGGACGGATGAGGAAGAACGACCAGAAAGGGCCAAATTCTGGGGCCCTGCGCCTTCGGCAGGGGCTCCAAAGCTCGCAGTCGTGCCCTGGCTGCGCACAAGGAGCCAGAGGGTCCGCGGAACGACCGCCGTGGATCCACTGCCACCCCTCTCAGGGCTGCTCTGGGAGACAAGTGAGCATTTTGCCTTCTCTAAAGTATATTTCCCTTTTCTATTTTAGTTTAGTATCCCCAAAGACTAACGTGGATGTCTTTATTTTAAAAAAATTAAAATCATTAAAAGCACACACGCACAAAAAAAAAACCTCTCCAAACAAATAACAGCCAGCATTCCGGCAGTGTGACTGTGTTCCTCCCGTTCCTACGTTCACTGTCAGCCACGGAGACTCCAAAATGCCTTTTCCGGGGGTCACTTTTGGAAGTTAACTTACTTTCGGCAGCGCCCACATTCTTGGCGTAGGAAGCCTCTCTCGCAAAATAAAAACAAAGAGGTTATTCCAATCGTTTTTTTTTTTTTTTTTTTCCCCTTTTTCCATTCCAGAGCAGAGGGGGCATATTTTTCCAGTGAAAAGCATAAGGGATCTCAGGGAAACTGCACAGCTCATCCCAGCGCTGCGAAACCCAGGAGGAGCCGCTCCACGGTTCACGCTCCTTTTCGCTGCCGCGGGGAAAGGCAGAGGGGAAATTTGGGGTCTTTTGTTGTTGTTGTTGTTGAGCTTTTTTATTTTGGTTTGTGTTTGGCTCCCCGAGCCCCTCGCTGTGCGTTTCCCACCGTAATCCACGAGGCTTTTGGCGGGTGCTACCAGCAGCTCCCAACTGGTTGCACGCAAGGAATAAAAATCTTTCCATCCATTATATTTCAGTCTTTTAACACCCGAGCAATTCTGTCCCTGCTGTTTTAGTGGAAAGACCGGTCTATAAAGTTGCAACTGCAGTATATTTTAAAATGCTACCATTTTTAAAGGGGGTTGGAATAATTCTGCTTTGCTTGGGAAGAAAAAGTCTCGAGCAATGTATGCGCGATTAAGGTTTTATAACACTGTTCAAGGAAATTAAAAACATTCTGTGATGTTCTTGCTGCAAATGCAGGTCTCTTTTTTTTGGCAAAATGTTTTGTATATGTATTTCTTAGATTGCTGTGTTTTGAATAAGCAAGAATCTCGTAAAGAGAAAAAACCCCACGTTCCTTAAAAGTATGCGCTGCCCATTTTATTAAACTGATTATGCCAGCGTTCAACTCAAAAGTTTGTTTTAAGTAGGAATATTTTCCCAGACGTGTAATGGATTGCTTGAAAACAGAATTCTTTGCTTTTTAATGACCTGTAATGGCCAATTCATTTCGACTGCGCTTATCAAGGTGCTGTGTTAAATAACAAACCGGTTCTTGAAAACAAAAAAGTCATAATGAAAAATAAGCAGTCAGAATAATCTCCCATCTCCGAGCCAAAAAAATGCAATAAAATTAATTTAAGACTGTCAAAACATCAAAGCTGAGAAAAGGAGCTGCTAAAATAATGTCTCTTGATAAGGAAATAATAAAAACACACCAAAAAATGTCTACTCAATAAACTCCACTGGATTTGGGGGTCTGTGCTATATTTTATTTGGTGATGAAAGCACTTTGATGTCACTGTATTCCAAACAATTATTATTATAATTTTAAACAACCTGGTGTTTTCCATTACTAACGGCTTACGCTTTGAAGTTACACCTCATAATTTCTTAAATTAAATAAATCATTTTAAGTTTGCACTGGGAGCCTTTTAATAGCAGAGAAAGGAATATCATTATCTTATTGAGAGGCAATTGCAGTGGCTCCAGTTTGGCTGTAGCTGGGGGCAAAGTGGTGCACTATAACAGACATACTTTATTAGCCTCCCATAACTCTTGAAAGAACATTTTTATATTTTCTTTGATTCCCCCCCTCCCCCTCTTGTTTTAAAGCTGTCCCAACCTTTAATTACTGCCTAATATGAAAAGCATTATTTTTTAATGCTGTGTAATTTACCAGAGGCAATAGGCCAAGTTAACAATTGTTTATTAGGGTTGCTGTTTCACACAGGGCAAAGAATGCTGTTCCAAACCCAACTTTTCATGGGTGGTTGCACTAATTAATACAGTGTCTGAGGCTCCTAGGGGGTTTTTAATATTAAAGCCTATGGGGCGGAACGGTTTTTAGAAGTCCAGCTCCTGCTGACGTTCCTCCTCCCCTCCCCGGTGATTTCTGGGGCTTTCAAGGCTGGTTTGATCCGAGGCAAAAGTCGGCAGCGGGAGGGGAGCGCCCTGGGAGCCGCCCCGGCCCCGCGGTGCCCGGCGGGGGTGGCACCCCCTGCCCCGAGCCGGGCCCGGGCCGCTTCCCCCGAGCTTCCCCCGAGCTTCCCTCGAGCTTCCCCTGCCCTGGCTTTGATTTCTTTCCCCCTCCGCTGCCATTCAGGCTGAGGCGGGCGCTGCCTGCGCGGTGGCTCCGGGAGCGCCGCGGGACCCCCGGGGCTGGCACGNGTGTGGCAAGGGCATGTGTGACCCGGCTGTGCCGCTCCCGAAAACTCCGCACGGTTGATCCGTGGGGTCTTCCCGGAGCATCAGCGCTGACCGGGACCTCGGGGCATCCCTGGCCCCCAAATCTCCCGGTGGGCACTCGGCCGCCCCCGGTGCCCGAGGATGCTGCCGTGGCTGTCCCCGCGCTGGTCCCGTCCCCTTCCCAGGGGAGCCGCGGACATCCATCAGCTTGATCGATGGGGGTTACTCGCTCCTGTTCTCCCTGCCAGTTTATTTTCTTAAACTACCGGGCAAAAAGCGTAATGACGGAGCAGACAAACACCCTAACAAACAGACGACAGCTTTATGGATGGAGCCGCGCTCCGAGGGCTGAGCGGCGTTGGGATCCGAGCTCCGCCGCCTTCAGCCATTCTCCCTCCAACTCTGGTCACTTCAGCTTCTTAAAACGCAAAAACAAAAACAAAACAAAACAAAGCAAAAAAATCCAGCCTCGGCTGAGTTTTAGAGGAGGAGACACTTAGGGATTTATTTTATGGGCTGAGCAGGGCTGTTCTCCCCGCTCCCTTTGCCGTTAGCTCAGCTCCTTTGCAAATCTAATCTGCTCGGCTCCTTTGCTATTTTTCATGTTGGACCCATGCGTTTCTCCTCTAAGCCTTTCTCCTTTTTGATGTAGCGAGTCAATTGAAGAATGTTGGTCTCGGTTATCAATCACCCAGCTGGGGCTTAAAGGGCTCGGGCTAATCAGATTTAATTGCTCATGTAGCGCCACTCCTGCCCTGGGCCACGACCGACTTGCTCAATTAAACCCCAAATACCTGCAATCAATAAATAAGGAATGACAACACGTTTAAGGGATTTATCCAGCAAAGGAATTGAGCTGGAAAGAGATTACAACAGAAAAAGGCCCTTTTATAATTAAACGTACACCTCTCACGGAGGGAAAAGCTATGTTTAAGGAAAAAAAAAAAAAAAAAGGAAGAAGAAAGGAAGAAAAGATAAAAAAGAGATCTTGTTCCCTTTTCAAAGGAGTGATGCGGGCTCTGCCTTTCTCGAGGCCATTCCGATCACTTATTCTCTTATTTTTGGCCCAGGAAAATCCGGGATCTGCAGCGCCCGCCCTGCGTCCCCTCCCGGACGGACGGGTCCCCTCTTTTCCCGTCCTTTCCCAGCAGCCTGCGGCCACAGCCTCGGCTTTCCTCTCAAATCTGTGTTTGCTGTTTAAATCCCCAGGCTAACGGAGTCAGGCGTCATCGTTTCTGAACGGGGAAATGTTAGTCCCGATTTCCTAAAACAAAAAAAAAAAAAAAAAAAAAAAAAAAAAAAAAAAAAAAAAAAAAGGGAGTGGAGACCTCATTTCAGGAGCTATATTCATAACAAAATCTGAAAAAGCAGACGGTGGAGAATAATACCCATTCAATTTCTCTTTAGGGGTTTAAACANAGAAGATTTCCTTTTGCAGCTTCTTGTTCAGAACACGGTAGTAATTGGCCGAGATCAAATAACGCTGAACGAGCATAAATAATCGTTTTTGGCATATTTGCAACTTTTTTTTTTAAGGGTTTTTTTTTTTATTATTATTTTAAGACCTTCTCTGAAAGTGGGAGATGAAAAAACAGTTGGCAATTAATACCAAAATATGTTACTGTAGATCATCCAGGAACGCTCTTGTCCATGATTTCCGCACCAGCAGCTGCTGTCTTTGGTTGGGATTAGGTTGTGAAGTCGCCCCTGCAGCAGATCTGCTGTCAGTGCTCATGGAAAGAGCACCAAGGGAAAAAGGAACGGAGGGAGGAGAAGCTGGTGGGATCCTGGAGGGATCTGGGCACGGTGTCCTTGCTCTGCACTCCTCTGCACCCGGGGGGTGTGCCAAAGATTTTGGTTTTTGGGGGCCCTTCGTGTCTCAGAGCTCTCTGCACTCCTGGGGGAAACCAACCCCACCAAGCTGCAGGAGCCCAGCAGGGACCAGGGGGAGCTGGTGTTTCATTCCCCTCGTCCCAGGAGCCCAGAGGTGGAGATGGAACTGCTGCACCACCCAACACAGCAGCTCTGGGCAGGATCTGAGCTGGGCCAGCAGCTCAGGGGGAATTGTCCACCTGGGGAATTCCTCTGCCTCTGCATGTCCCATGCACTGGAAGATCAGCTCTGAGCTTTGCTGCAGTTGAACCTGTCTGCTGGGGTCATCCCCTGCACTGGGGGCTGCTGGCAGGACACTGGGATCCACTGGGATCCAGCCTGTCCCTAATGCAGCAATGGTGCCACTCCAGAGCCACGTTTGGTGTCTGCTCTGTAAGACAATCTTTGTGGGAAGTGAAGGTAAAAATCTTTATAGAAGTCAAGGTGTTGATTAAAAAAACTCCTCAACTGTCAAGGGAGTGTTCCTGTAAGGACTTGTGTTTGTTTGTTCCTTAGCTTGGTTTCCTAAGGAAGCCAGGATTATATGATCAAACTCTTACAGCCTTTTGAACTCCTGGGCCAACTCCAATCAGAATTGACAAGGGGGCAGAGGTCTCAGAAATAATCAGGTTGCTGTGATTTTCCTGAAAATAGACTGCTGGACAGCAGGGAAACAGATCCTGTTAAATCCCTGCTAAGGCTGTAACCAGAGCTCAGCTCTTAAGAAACACCAGAGAAGCTAAATGGGAGTGAGCAGGACATCCCAAATATCCCAGCAGCTTTCACCTTGGCTGCCAGGGACCAGCAGCTCTGAGACACCAGGACCAACAGTAACGTGGTTCGTGCTTGAGGGAATTCTTATGGGTTGCATTTATCATCTTTGCCACTTTCTGGACCAGTCTGCCCTCTGACTTGGAGAGCAGCAAAACATCAGAGGGTGGATTTAGGCACTGGCAGAGTTTTTTGGGGCAGCTCCCATGCTGTGGGATGGCATCACCCACGGCAGCCACAGCAAAAACACATCTCAGGGACTTTGGAGGAAACCTGAGGCTTGGTCCAGGCCCAGGAGCTTGGGGGATGAGTGGTCCATGAGTTTGTACAACAGAGCTTTGCCCTCACTGCTGTCTGTGTTCTCTTTTTCTGAGTGGAAAGCCACGTTGTATTTTTAACAGTTTGATCCAAATCCTCTCAAGTAGCGAGGAGAAGGATAATGAAGATCCTCCCAGGTTCTTTGATGAGTCTCAAAGCAGGCTCTAGATATTTTTTTTAAAGTAGCCAAATAGCTCAAGGAACAAATTAAACAGTTTTATTCAAACTCTGAACCTCAAGCTGATAGCTTTGCCTGGGACTCTCAGTCCAGCTGAAAATCAGATCAATTAATTCACATTTGTCACAACAAACATCCAGCTGGATGCTGCATGGCATCCTCACTTCTGAGGCTGGGATGTGCTGCCACAATTCCACGTTCAGGCAGAGGATGCCAGTGGGAAGGGGGGTGCTACTGGGCAAACAGACCCATCCCTGGGAGACATCTGACTTCCTAATCCAGAGAGAATCATCCTCCACTGCTCCAAGAGCAATGAGGCCTTCCCTGGCAAGCCCAGTGTGGAATGAGACATTTCCTCCCTGCTGATGCCAAGTCCAACTGGGCCAGTTTGGAATCAGCCACGTTGCCAGCTCAGGGCTGTGTCAGAATCTGAGCTGTCATTTATTAAAATAAATGGGTTTGTTGTCATTGAAAAAGCTCCCAGCACAACAGATTTTGTGAGCTGGACAAAACTTAGATCTTACAGTGCCCTGGGGAGAGAGAGAGAGGTTTTTCATTCCACGTCATTGCACTGTTAACTCTGAAGCCTAAGGAAGGATTTCACCAGCCACAGGTGTTCAAGAGCTGAAGAATCTCATGGAATGGCACTGCCCTTTAGCATCCGACACAGCCAAATGGGCATAAACAGAAGGAAAATTTAGGAAAAACAGAACAAGGGAAAACAAATCTGACTGGATTCCTTCCAGCTGCCTGCATATACTCCAGTAATCCTTTCTGGCTGATCCTTTTTTTCCCAGACTGGACCATTTTCCTTAGTTTAAGACTTTCTGCTCATTGAGGTGAGTGGGGAAAGGGAAGGAGAAGGGGTGAAAACAGGGAATGCCATAGAAATCTGTTGTAGGCAATACTGGAATCATCTAAGAGCATTGCAAATGCAGAAAATGTATGGGATGAGAGAGATGGAAATGCCACGTGGAGTTAGCCAAGGGCTGGCCCCACCAGGACATGCAGAAATTGGAGTGGGAGCAAGTTTGTGAAGGAGTAACAATGGCCAAAGGTCAAATTGCACAATGTGAAGGGGAGTCACCCATGAATTTGAACATAAAAATTCCCCTCAATTCCTGAACTAGCCAATTTATACCTAATTTCTGTCCTCCAGGGCACACAGATGAGAAATCCTGAACATATTACAGCCAGTTTTGGTACATTCTAATGTGGACTTCACAGAGCTCAGTGTGTGATGAGGGAAGGCCCAGTCCTCCCTTTCATTTCAATCCCAAAGTGGGAACTGTGAGAGCAAAATACCTGCAGAGTGCTGGGTTAGGTTTATGTGCCATGTCCTCTGACAGAGAGATTGTGCACATTTTAGAAGAGAAGAAACTCTCCATAAAGCTGTTTCCCAGCAAGATTTGGTCAGTCCAGAACAGCCAGAACATAAAGAACAGCTACTGGGAAGCACCACGTGCTGATGTTGTCATAGAGGAAAAAAGGTTGAAGGGATGTAATTTACCTTTGGGAGCTGGAAGCATGTTTGCTGCTCTGTAGGAGACAGATCCCTGGAATCAAGTCAGGAGGAATGAGGCTTTTGTGTTCCTCCAAGCTCTGGGGATGTCACTTCTCAGCAGCCTGTCTGAGGGACCAGGTGGTTCTTTCCCATCTTGGGAATAACAGCAAGGTGCATCCAAATTCCCATGAGCTGCTCAAGCCCAGGAAATAAAACCCATTACCAGGGAGAGGCAGAAACACTGGATTAATTTTCAGTGTGGTCCTGGTCTCACCCTGCACTCCCCTGTGCCCTGGGAGCACCCTGATGGAGCTGCTGGGAGACGTTACAGCCTCCAGCCCTCTGCCCCACCCCACTCCCAAAATCTGGCAGGAGCAAGGAGTGGCTGTGCCTCAGCTGCTGCAGCCTGGGGAGAACACCAAAAGTCAATTTAGCATTGCCTCCAGGAGGGAAAGCACCAAAGGGAGACTTGAGCTGTTCCTTTGGTGTTTTGAGGAGAACAGATCTCTGTGTGTGTGTACATTTGCTTTGCTCTTTGTGATTTGAAATACATTAACCTTGAGAAGTGCAAAGGGGTTTTCACTCATCCAGGCCTTCAGCTGGTGCTGCTGAGCTTTTCTTCCTGCTGGCACAAGAGCATGCAGTCACTGGGGGCTGCTAAAATGGCACAGGACATCAAACATTCCTGATGTGGAATTCTCTGGACTGATGTGGCTGTGCTTTATGGAAAAAGACAGAAGAAATTCCAGAAATGACCAGTGGATCACTGATTTCTCTGTTATTTCCCAGAGATCACCCTCCCACCCCAAACAGAGCTCTTCTGGACTAGATTTTAAGGTATTATCAGCCAAGTGACAGAGATAGATGCAGCAGAAAGGAAAGAATATCTTCTTTTTTCCAGAAGGCAGCTCAAGGACAAAAAGATTAAAGAGTTCAGCCCAGTCCCACGGAAATCTCTGGCAGAGTCCCACCAGCTCAGTCCTTGCTGGGCTGAACCTTTTGATGGCCAAGCAGACACACAGGACTCTGAGTGTGCAAGCTCCTGCATTCTAGTGCATGAAAAGAAAACCTCATCTCTTTGCCCTCATTTACTTTCTGCAGACATTTAACAGCTGAAAAGCTGTTGTGAGCCCTCACATTAATTAGAGCTCATTGCTTGTGCTGTAATATGCACCAGCAGAACACCAAACCCTAATAATCCAAACAAAAATCAGTCTATGGCATAAAATATAATCCCTCTCTGGTGTCTGAGGAGAGCTATCAATTCAGGGGCTCAATCTGGCTCTGCCTGAAGTCAACAGAAAAGCTATTAATAATGGCAGGATCAAGTCAGTTCACTAATTTGCCAAATTCCCCATCATTAGTGTGAATTAATGAGATCCTACTGGAGCTGCCTGTTGGCTGTGGGTGAAACAGAACACGCCTGGCAGCACATCAGCAGCAGGGGGGAGGCTGGGGAGGAGCAGGAGTGCTTTAGGGGGAGGGAGATGAGCAAATGGAAGAGTCCTAATGCAGTCCAGATGGAAAAAATTGACCCTGACTTCACCAGGCAGGCAATGGCCATAGCCAAGCTGTTTCCTAGTGAGGAGGAAAACGACAGAGGCTCAAGTAGCAGATGAGAAGTCAGCTCAGATAAAATAAGACAGCCATTCCCTTTGCCCCCCAAATGATCTTTTGCCCAAAACATGAAGAAAAATGTGTGTTTTCCTGCCCTTTCTCAAAGCTGTCCCATGGTTTTCCTCCCCTTGCTTGCTTTAAAGCTCCTAGAGGCAGCAGTGCCAGTGCATGGAGTGGAAGGTTGTGCTCACTCTCACAGCTAGTCCCATCCAGAACTAAAATTATAACAAAAATCTCATGAAGAAAACAGCTCTGTGAGATTTACAGTGCCAAGAGGGTCATATAAAGTTTGGAAAAGCGTCCAAAGAGATGTCAAATGGAACTTAATTGAATTTGGCTGTCATCACTAAATAGGACACATCACTTTGAGCTTAATGGATCCTGCCAAGTCCAACAACAGATATTGTTGCTGTGTTCCTTGAGCTGGTGATGGGGGTTGAAGTGTCCATGAGTCACTGGGATCACAGTTATTGCCTGAAAAGAATGTGCAAGGGGGAAAGGATGTTCTTGTCTGCCCCTGTGTCTGCTTTTGGTGCCATTGCACAGACAATGCCAGGCTAATGCTGCACTCTGATCTTCTAATGGCAGCAGCCCTGGAGAAGCAATTGGGGAAATCAGAATATTTGCTTTTTAAAAATCTGTTTGATTCGTGGTGGCTGAAGAGGCAAATGCAGACAGGTCCATTTGTGGCAGCTGGGGAGCCTGAAATTAATGGCTCAAATGAAAGGCACAACAACAAACCTGGCTTGTTTCATTTGGTGGCGTGGTGAGAGTGGTGCAGCAGCTTTGATAACACCCTCGCCCTGTTCAGAAGGGACTTTGGGAGCAGCTCTGAGCTGGGTGCTCATTACTGACCAGTAAAACTCCAGGGGATATTTTTGCAGCCTCTTTGGCCAGGAATTCTCTGTGCTTCAGGCTTTGGAGCAGAAATCCCCTCCTGAGCCAGGCCTGACATCAAACCAGGTTCCAGCAGGGTGGGAGCTCTGGGATCCTGGGCAGTGGAGAGGAGCTCTGCAGCCCCCAAAGGCAGCTCAGCCCCCTCAGCAACTCCCACAGGTGACATCAGCGAGCCAAAGGGGAAACACTTTGGAATATTTCATGATGGCAGAATACCAATAAAAAATGGACTGTCATAATGCACTCCTAACTAAATACTGACTGCCTGGGCTGTGCTCAGTGAGAGAAAACCTGCTTAAATATGATCCAGACCCACCAAACCTTGAAATACTCAGTGAATTCCCTTGAAAGTACCAAGGACTGATCAGCCATGCCAAGGATAAGCAAACACACTCTTTTCCAGTTGTCCCACATTATAGAGCATTAATTATCTTATAGTCAAAGAGTGGGGCAGGATGAGATACCTAACCGGGAATCTCACCCATTACTTTAAGCATCTAATTTGTACATCTATGCCTGTAGCCATCAGATGACCTTTGTTTGAATTGTTAGTCAAAATAAAACATGTTAATTTTATCAGGATTTTAAAAGGTGTCATTAAATGTCCTCTACTTAAAAGAAAAAAAAAAAAAAGAAAGGAAAAAAGTCTCTGCAGGCGATGAGCTGCACTCCCAGAGATAAGAAATGCTTCCCATACACAGCCCCTTTACTTTGTAGTTCACTTCTAATGGGCAGTTTGGTGAAAGGTACTTTCCAACAGCATTTAAAGCGATCCATTCCAAAGATAAGTAAAGCGCAGCTGTTCATTAGACTCAGCACTCCAAGTGGTGCTGGAACGTATATTTAACCAGGAAATGCTACTGTAGGCTCTCAGTGTTTGGGGTTTTTGTCCTTGTGATTCATCATCATTTGCAGAAGTGGCTGAAAATTACAGGCCAACCACGGGAGCAGAGCAGGAGGTGCTTGGGGAAGTGAACACCCCGAGATCACTGAGAGCGTTTTCCACACAGCTCCTCTTGCTTGCTGCTCCTTTTGATCCTTGTTTACAACACAAGCTCCCTTTCAGAGGGAACAAAGCTCCTGCAGTGATGTTGTTGTACAGCTCGTGTGCTGCAGCAGAACTACAAACTTTCTAGGAAGGGTTAAAGTCAGGGCCAAACACCCAAGTGTGAGCACACACAGAGCCACAGAAAGCCAGAACTCACCGCTGCTTCTTCAAACTCTGCAAGTGCCAGAGGGAATTCACACATGCAGAATTCTGCAGTCATTTCTTGGGTTTAGTCCCATTTTCATATTCATGGAAACTCTCCTCGTCTTGCCCTGAATGGGATGCTCAGCTTCCTGATAGGACTTTTGGGGCAAATCAGTCAGATTCTCCATGCCAAGAAGAGATGCTTCCTCTTGCCTTACAAAATCCAGCAAGTGTCAGTGTCCTCAGAGGTGATGTAACCTGTCTGGGGAGATAGTGTGAGGGAAAGGAAACATTTTTCAAGTTATTCCACTTGAAATCTTGTCCTTCACGATGGCAAAGACCAATTTGTCCCACAGGAAGAGCCAGGTTCTGTGCTTTGCACACACTGCTCAGGCCCTTTAGGACGTGGGAATCAAAGCCCCGTGGTAGGAACTTGATTTTATGGCAAAATCCCCCCAGTGAGAGGTGCAGAAATGCTGTGGATACCCCAGCAGAGGACTGGGATTGTGCCTGTGCAGGTGAGAAAAATGAGTGTGTGGGCTCTGAGCAGAGGCCAGGAAGGATCTCAGCCCCAAAACAGAAACTCCACATTTTCTTCACTATTTCTTTCCCCTCCCAACATTAATAGCAGTTACCTGTGTTTCTGTGGGTAGTCCAGTCCATTCACTTCTCCTTCCCAAGGCACAGGGGGGTGTCACGTTCTGGGAGGTGCAAATATTGATTTGCCTGTGATAACTCTGGGTTTATTCCATGCCAGAACCCATAAGATTGAGCTTTTGTTCAGAGCTTCAATCAAACCTGGGCATTTTATAGATAATTCATCATTTTGGAAACTCCCAATTCTCCTTAGGAGTTAAACCAGAATAATTTCAAACCATATCATATTCATTTGAAGGATACCTCTGAGAAAGAAGTGGGGTTTGTCTTGCCTCATAAGCTTCCTTCTAAAATTTTCAATATTTTTGTTTCTTGACCTTGAAATATGCTAAGAATCAAAGCAAAACAACACCTTTCTGAGGACACTGCAGCATATCCTATTTCCTGTGCAAGAGAGATTATGCAGAGACAGAATAAACATGGGAAGTCGGCGAGAGAAAACCAAAACAAGAAAAAAAATGAACCAAATTCTTATGGAATCTTTAAGAGGCATTGGGTGCCAATTCTGGGCTGAGATGGCTCCAGCCCAAAACGCTGCAGACTGCTCTGAATGAGGTTTTCATCAGCCAGACTTTGGCGTGGGCTCACAGCTGCCCTGTGTTTTGTGCAGCTTCCAAAACAAGAACCCAGGCTCTGAACAGCCCAGGGCTGCTGGGGGAGGCTGCAGGGTCAGGGGGGATCTCAGCCAGGCTCTGTCTCAGGTGTCTCAGAAAAGATGAAGGTCCACCCTGAGTCCCTGCTTCACCCTCCCTGATTCACCTATTTTTTTAATAGCAGTGAATCAGTGAAAAGAAAACTTGCTGAGAAGAAAGCCCTTCATTTCTGAATGAAGGAATTAACATTTCTGAATTTCTGAATTAATTAACTGAACGTTAATAACTGTTCAGTTATTAATGCTGCCTGCAGAACAACCTAGAGAACCTCCACAGCCACCAGTTCTGTGTGACTTTCCTACCAGGAATGAATTATTCTCTGTGCAGACATTGTCTGTATTAATCCCACTTTTTCTGCCTGAGTTTTGAACGTTTAAGGAGGTGCAGAGCTGGAGAAAAGATGCCACATCACGTTTGGGTTGCATTTAATCTGGCCACAATCCCCCACAGGTCCAGCTCTGCCTCAGACAGCAGCAGAGGAGAGCAGGGCAGAGCCCACAGCTGATATTTATGGGAATCATTTGCCCTGCAGAAAATAGGATTAGCAATGCAGGACCCAGAATTAGGGAGGCACGTAGGAACCCACAGGGTTCACGGCAGGGAAAACCCCTCTGGTTCATCTGCAGCTCTGAAAATGATGAAGCAGTTTAGGAGAACAATTGGGTGATGCAAGAGCAGATCTTGGGAGGTCAGGGTGTCTGGGGCAAGGGAGAGAGAGACAGCAAAGTCTTGTTCCTCAGTGGCACTTTCCTGCCACAGCTTGGCCAACAATTTGGGCAGGACACTGAGGAGAGAGAGGAGATTTCACAGTAACTGAAGCTACAAGAAACTTCTTTACCTGAGCATTTAGTCATGGGAAACTCAGCTGGGGCTGGGGTTTTGTTGTGAGTTTTAAGTAAGCCTGAGCTGGTTGACAGGTTCACTGTGATCTGCAGAGTCTGACTGATGATTCTGGTGAGCTTTGATCTCAACAACTCTGAAGGTTCACCATGAGGGCAGCACACGTGAAGAAGGAAGAGAAATAAAAGTCAACTCCCAGTTACTCCTTGCTCATTGAGGAGAATTAAACTGATTTGCCCAATTTTGTTTTCCAAGTATCAACTTAGCTCTAATTACTGCATCTTCTGTAGGCTCAGTGGGCTTTTGTCACTTTGTTCTTCACCACAGTCCATCAAAAGTCCCAGCAGTTACTACTGGATGGAAAAAAATCACGTGAGGAGCAATGGGGAAGGAACAAATAGACTGGAAATCAAAAGGCTTCCTTTGGTTCAAGTAAGCCATGATTACCATGAGCCCTCATGCCAGTTAAAACATCAGGCAGAGTATCAGCCACACCTCAGCCGGAGGGATAAAATGTTATTAACAAGATTTTTGCCATCACCTGTAGTTCACGTTTATTCCCTTTAAAGCTGTTCCATAGTCTGCTCCATTCAGGATGAACTCTGAGAGCTTTGGCTCCATGAAATGCCAGCAGCAGGTGATAAATAGACTGAACACTTGGTCCCAGGAATGATCCCTTCCATCCCTTCACCTTCTGGGCCAGGCTTGCTCCTGCCTGTTTGCATCTGTAATTGATTGTGGGAGCTGTTAATCATAGGTGCCTGTGATAAAGTTTAGACATCTCTTTGATTCAAGGATGCTATTAAGGAATTAGGCAGCAGCAGGGGCAGAGTTTGTCTCTGCAATTAATTGCTCCCGGGGTTTTGCAATCCGGGGATCGAGTCGTGGTGCAAAAATCAAAGACTGGCTTAAAAAAACCCAAACAACAACAACAACAACAAGCCCCAGCTCGGGATGCTGAGTTCTGTTCATACTCCACATGCTGGTGGGGGCTGTGGACATTCCTGTTCCATGGCTGCAATTTGGAAACAAATGCTCAGCACCCGTTCCAGCTCCTGAGCTGCTGCTGGAGCTTGTAGGAGATCCGATGGAGAAGGGATAAGGTAAGCAGGAGGATAATTAGATTTCCCTCCAAGTTACACTCCAGCAAGGACTGGGGATTGACTGCACTCACTGCTAGCTTTGGCCCTGTTGTGATTAGGATCCTGACAAGAATTGCCTGATCCTATTAAAATTCACCATAAATTTGGACTCTTGTTCCAGTCATAAGTCATCCCTTCAATCCTGGTATTTCTTCATTTCTTAAGAGCTGGTATTAAGGATGTTTGGGCTGAATTTGTTTTGGGGTTGAAAACTGGGTGAAGAAAATGTCAGAAGAAAATATTTTTGAGTCTTCAGAGGTGGCTTTTCATCTGGAATTAAACTCCAGGAACTGGACTGGGACCTGCTTTGGTTGTAAATGAGAGGTAAAACAAAACTCTTCTCCAGGTGCACTGGGTTGTTTAAAGCTCTTCTGATGTTTGTCATGTGAAAGCATGAAATGCAGCAAGACAAGACAATTCTAATTCAGACAATTATTTTTCACTTAGGCCAAGCTCCTCCCAGTTACTTAAAGTGAATTTCCAGACTGGAAGGTCTCTGAGGCAGGAGATTGCAGCAATAGTGGGAACTAATTTAATCTGAGTTTTCTCATGTCTTGTTCTGTTTTTTATACAAGGTGGCTGCCATTAACCAACTACTACCTTCCACCCCAGAAACAGATGCGTTCCAGCCCAATATAAAATAATTTGCCTTTTTTTTTGCTGAGTTCATTGAAATCAAATCCTAACATGTAATGTTGTTGTTGTTGTTCTTGTTATGGGAAATGATCCTGCCCTTTGAATGCCTTCTCTTCCCTCTGGGGACGTTGCCATCCAGGTGACTGTACCTGCTCCCAGCACCAGCTTGAGAGCAGTGGGGAAATGGAACACTGAGGTTTTCAAATTCCATTCTGGTGTCTCGCTGCCAAGGGAGCCTGCCGAGCTCAATTCAAGGGCTAATCCATGACCATCACTCCACTTCAATAATTGCAGAACATTAATGAGTCTGTTTCCTTATTACAGAGCTCAAAATAAGAGCATTGGCATTCCGATTTAGCAGGGAACTTTTAAAGTCTTAGCCCAAGGATTGTAAGAGGAATGGATTTTTTTTTTTTTTAATTAACTTTGCATTCAAAACTTGTGTTAAACCATCTGTTCTCATGCAAGGGGTGAGGGAGGGGGACCATAGCCACAGATTTTCATCAGCGAGCTGTTAAATTAGTCCCTTTACTTCACAGAGCTTGTTTTATTCAATCTGCCTTTATTAAGAACACAGGTTTGATTCCGCAAAGAACAAATTCTTCTGGTTCTTTAAGGAAAATGGTTTTAAGCAGGGTTTTATTAGGTTGCATTACTGGATAAGCGATACAACATGTTACCAGCGTGAATCATCTGATTTAGAGTGACAAGAAAGGAACTTAAAAAATACCCAGAGCCAAAACATTGCCTGGCACGGGCTGACAGGGCCAGATTGGATCTACTTCTGCAAAGTTTTGCTGTTGCAATTGGTAGTAACTGTCCAGATATTGTAGATATTTTGTAGATATTTTGTAGCTATTTTGACTAACTCTCTTTGTCATCCCTAAATTAAGAAGGAGAAATTAGGGCCAGACTAAACCTAACCAGACTGAGTAGTCCCAGGGCAGTCAGCAGGGCTGCTGATGGAGTGGAGCACGATCTGGGAGAAGGTCCAGCAGGATTTCATCCTAAGAGACATCCATGAGTCACCTTGCCTTCACCCTACAGCACACTGGTCTTCTTTCCCTCCTCAGCCCAGCCAGAACAGCCCCTGCGAACCCCCTGGCTGCTCTGTCTGATTTACAAACCTCTGCCTTTGGAATTCCACAGCCTTCAGCCACACCAGGGGAGACAGAACCTACCTGAGAGGCACCCCTAAAATTCCTCAGCCTGTTTCCACCGCCTGCATCCAGAGCCCTGTTGCTGCAAACCTCCAATATTCTGTTGAGTGACCTGACAGGTAACAGGGAAGAGGCACAGAGAATATTGATAGAAACAGAAATGGGGTTTCTTAATGAGAAACACCAGCAGAAACCTGAGTCAGATATTCAACGACCATGAGGTCAAAGAGCATCTTCTGCTTGCACTGAAGACAGAGGGAAAGTGGCATGTGAAGATCTGCAGGTTCAAAGATATCTCAGGTAACCAAAAAGGGAAACTGAATATTCTCACTTAAAATGTCATAACAAAATAGAATCATTTCACCTGCCAAACCTGACAGCTTTCAGTGTAAGGATGTGTCTTAATCATGTTGAGAGATCTCTGTCAGGACTGGGGTCTAGCCTAGAATTAGCTCCTTTCCTGTATTGAGGTCCTGAGGTTGAAATGAGCTTTTACACCTGAAGCAAATTTCTAAAAGGACTCCTGAAACTGGTAACTAGAATTGCTAAACCAAAATTCCCAACCAAACCAAAATCCCTATGCTTTTAAGATGTACAATTCCCTCTGTTGAATTTTCAAACCATGCTCCAGACTGTATTGAGAATCCAATACCTCTGTGGTTTCAGTCTCCAAACTGAACTATGGCAGTAGAAGGAAAGTGACTCCCTAAAAATCAATTTATATCCTCACTGCTCTCCTCCTCAGCAGGATTTCCCCAGTTGGTTCCCCCTATTTATCCCAAGTGAGTCTTTCTGCCAAGAGCCTAGAGACTGCTGGAGCTGTAAAGAAAACTCCAGAAATGTTTTGTTCCTCCTTCCACAGCAGGGAGAAGAATAAAAGGAGAACCAAGTTTTGCAGCAGGACTGTTCCTTTGGGATGCAATGATGGATGTTCATGCCACTAACAAGTGTCACTTGTTTAATCCCCTCAGAACCTATTCCTGCTTTGAGGCTTGGATTTTATTTGTGGAACAAAACCATGGCCAAGCTATGGACTGAGGACTTGTCACTGAAATGATGTTGGGTCCTGTCTGGGCAAAAATAAAAAGTCTCAGTATCATCTTTTAGTTGGAGAACTCACCCAAAATATTGGTTCGAATTAAATCAAAGCAAGCACTTTTTAAATGCTTTATTTTGCATTCCTGTTGAGAAAATAACCCTTGGAGTGAGATTTTTACATTTTTACATACAGAATATGACATATATTCATATTACATATTACATATACATATACATATGACATATGACACATGATATATTACATATATTCCTATTACAGAATGGGAAATATATTCATATTTCAGACTCCATAAGAGAAAGAAAAAAGGATAAAAAAGGCCAGAGTGCTCCAAGCACAGGGCTTGGATTGTAAGTCTGAACCCAGGACCTCAGTTTTCCAACACACAGTGGACAGCTGCTGCCTCAGTTCCATGAGTAACCCTCGGGTTTTCCTTTTTGGTGGCTGTTAGTCATTTGGGATGCTCGGCTCTGCTGCATCCTTTCCCCCAGAGGGAGCAGAGGAATCCCATTACTGCCCCTGGAGTCTGTGCCAGCAGCCAAGGAGTGGCTTGGGAATGAGAGGCTGTTATTAAAGGAGTGATGACTCCTAATTCTGAGAAGCCCTGGACATTTGACCGCACTTGGGAATGAATCTGCTCCTCTTTTCTCCAGAGCCTGTTGTCCCTCTCAGCACAGGGAAGAGCCCTGAGAGCAGCAGGGCTGAGCAGCTCCAGTCTGCCACAGCAGGTTGGACTGGAACCTCCATTTCAGTAGCCATGGGATTCCAGGGAATCTGATGAGCTGGGAATCCTGTGTAAAACCACAAATCCATCCCAAACGCTGCTCCTTGAGCCTCCCCCTCTGCTCCATCACATCCAGTGCCATCTCCTTGTTACAATACAGGACAAGGAAGGCTGAGAACCCCCTGGGGTTTTTTAAACCTCTCTTTAGGTGGAATTTGAACCTTGCTAGGAAGAAACCATTAAAATGACATTAATAAACACCGGAAAGCAGTAATGATGTGTTACTGCCAGAGGAGGGCCAGTCAAACGAGTTGAAGGCTGACACAGTTTTCCAGGCTCAGGGTTGCACAATGTGCTTGTTTACCTGGAACACTTCTTCATTCCCTTTCCCTCCTCAGACATGGGGGGACCAAGGGACAACAGTGAACTTCTGAGTTCTGGACTCAGAAATTCCAAACATAGGCTGCAATCTCCATTCCTGACAGTTTTATCTGTAAGACCACAACTGTCAATATACTTTATTTGTAAAACCTCTGATATTTGAAAATGAGGGTACTTGTCTCTCGCCTAGAGTTCCAGTCCTCTTGGTTTATCCTCTTTGTTCATATATATTCAGTTAATTTCTCCATTCTAGGACTCATTCCTGTACTTTCCCATGAACCATGAAAGCTGAAAACAAGTTTTTCTCCCCTTGACTTTGTAAATCTGTCCAGAACTCTTCTGCTCCTCTTCCCACTGAGTCATTTTAGCCCTTTAAATTTTACCTTGGAAGCTTTCCTTTACTTCATGATGATGACTTCTGCTCTTTAGTTGTGTAATACAGTCCAATGTTGAAAGTCAGGAATTACCCTAAAAACACAGCTGGAATTAGGAATGAAGTTTAGGATGCCTGAGGAGAGCAACAGCAGGGTTATGTCTGATTGATCTGATAATCCTTATTAATGACAATTCCTACAGTGCTCTGGAATCAGCTGCTCAGGGAAATTCTCCCTGAATTTGCCCTGTGTTTGGGAAGCAGACCCCACAGGGTGCTGAAACCATACAGGTGGATCCGAGCTAAACTGGTGTTCAAGCTCTTTTTGACAAATTTAAAATCTCTACACTTCCTTTTCCAAAGCTTTCTCACCATCCTGATGTGGAAGGGACTAAATAAACACTGCAGCAGTAAAAAAATTGCACTTCAAAAAGAACTTACCCTGGCCATCACCTCACACACCTAAACCAAGACAATTCCCAGGGTTCAGATCCATCCATACTTTCATATCTTGCCAATTCCAATGAAATGAGGATAATTTAGAAAAGCGTAATTATGTTTTAACAGATCAAAGATGAGTGTATTAAGTTGAACTAATTGCAGTGAGGAATTTTGACCTATTTTCTTTGAAGTCTAACAAAAATGAATTAGGCGAGCCAGTCCCTTTTGCCCAGGTCAAGTTCAAGATTCTTCATAACATTTTTGCTGCCAATTTATGATTTTGCTATGGACACTGAATAAATTCATTTTCGTTTCAGGATCAAACACATATTCATATAAGGGGATATGAGTCCGAATGATAAATATTTTCTGATGATTGCCTGAATCCAACTATTCCTTTCTGCTACTGTTGCTTCCTGCTTTCTCCTGCTGAAATCCATCTTGAAGTGCATGCAGATTCACACAGATTTATTTATTCATTTACTTATTTACTGGTTAGGATCACAGAAAGCTCCTCTCCAATGAAATAGTGTTTAAGAATATTTTATAAGATGCAGTTTGGACCTGGAAGACAAATTTTATCTTTCCCTCCACAGACTCAAATGCAAACATGCTGAAAAGCAAAGGTGATTCTGTGCTTGGGCCCCCTCAGCTCTGTGCCAAAAAATGGGCAGGAAGCTCAGAGGGGAAGAATAAGAGGAAAAATGAGGCTGTGGCATGGTTTGTTTCTGTCTCGTGGATTTGAAAGGAGATGGATTTATCAATGTGAACTCTGTTCACAGCTTTCTGACATGGCAGTTGCTGAGTATGGGAGTAAAACTCTGCTGTGCAGCTTCTTCCCCATCCTTTGTGGAAGCTGGTTTTGGAGATTTCTCTTCTTCCTTCTCCAAATCTTCCTCCTAAATCTTAGAAGCAAAAATCAGGCTTAAACTCAGAAAGTGCCTCTTTTTTTCCTTGAGGCAGCATGGAAGTGGGAAAGGAGAATGGGTGCAGTGATTTATCTGGGCTGTAATTGGCCATATCTCCACAGCTGCTCCATTCCTTGGCATTGTAGGGACAGAGAGAGGCAAGAGGCATGGCCTGGATCTTCTCTCACATTTATACCAGGAAAGGATTTGTCTTTAGCCATGAGCACAAACCATTTAAGTTACACAACTCCAAATTCTGCCCAGTCACACAGAGGGACCATCTCTCTCTCTCTCTCTCTGTTTCTACCTCACCAAAAAGGCTCCAAACCTTTCTACTCCCATTTCCTTCCTCACCTTCCTTGTCTCCATTCCCTTAGGGTCCTGCCTTCTACTGACTGACCTCTACCAACAGCAACAACAATAATTATCCTATAATTAGACACTCTGTTCCTAAAGCTGTCAGTGTGGGAAGGAAGCGAGAAGTGCTCAAGGTAAGAGTTTAAGGGCTCCTTCTTCATTGTATCACCAGAGGTATTTGTGCCAAGTCCTTGGCACTTCATTAAGTGGCTGTTGGGTTTCTCTTCTAATTGCATCTCATAAGCAGCTGATTGCAGCTCATGACTCAGTGGTTGTGTCTCCAGACCACAGAGATAGAGAGTGGAGGGCACTCAGGGATTCAGATTTCAAGTTCCTGCTGCCAATTAGGGCCAAATTAAACCCTCCAAGCCCATCATGCCACCCACGCAGCATTAGGGGTGCACCTCAGTCTTCTGGGTGTCACCCCAGAGCCTGGAATGCACAGCTTTGGTTCAGGCAGATGTGTGCAGCTTGTATGAAATCCAAATACCCAGCACATCCTCCTTGGAGTTAGAGATCTCCCTGAAACCACAGTTCTCACTGTCCCATCAAAACAGGTGGGACTTTGAAATGTTCTTGTCAAAATGTCCCAGCTCTGCCAAGGTTTGGAAGCACAGCCCTGGGTTAAAGACACAGGCTTTGGTTTATCCCCTCTCTGTGACATAAGCACTCAACTTAAATTCCTTAGCAAGACATTTCATATAAATGCAAAGAAATACATTAATTCCTTACAGCTGGCATGAGGGGTATGTCCACATTTTACTTTTTCTCCTTGACTTTAGTGTCCTCTGGGATCATCTGTCACAGAATAACAAATCCCTCAACCCTGGCTCTGACTTGAAATGTGTACCAGGGTTTCCCTTCCCACTCACTCCATGGCTGTTTCTTCTTCCTCCATTTGCCTAGTAAAAAAAAAAAAAAGTTTCCTTTTATTCCTGCAGTTCAATTTTCCCTGGGCACAGAACAACGAGTGGTGCCTGCAGAAATACCCAGGATGGAATATCTGACTTTCCCTCTTTGTTGTCCACATTTCACTGTCTTGCTGCTTGGATTGGTTATCCAAACTCAGTACAAATATTACTAATAAAATCACACTTTCCCATAATACTCTGCCCCGGTACCGAATTTCTCCTGACTCTCACTCAGGCTTGGTTATTGATAAGCATCAGGCAAAAGAAGGGTCTCTAGGTTAAATCTATATTGCTTTGAATTTCCCTTCTATGCTTAACATCAGACGCCACCAACACATCTTGAACTGATTTAAGGCCCTGGGGTGTTGCTCGGTGCCATTCAAAACACAGCAAGCCACTTTCCATGTGCTGGGGCCACTAGGGCTCGTTAGAATGGCATTTTTAATAAAACTTAAGTGTAACTACAACATTTTGCGGCTCCACTCTCCAGATGAACCACTACAGACGTCATTCCCCACCTCACCTCCCCGTTTACACACCCACCAGACTTTTGACCAGCCGGCCAAATTCATTCTGGGTGTAAATCTATGGCAATCAATAACATTCCTTCTGCTTGACACTTATTGTGGGCAAAAGTTTCCATAGGCTTGTTTGCGTATGTGTCTTTTTTTCACTTCCTATAACAAATTAAGTCTTGAAACAAAGCCCTGAATGTTATTATTCAGGTGAGGCAATGCAGGAGCATTAAAAACACTTTGGGTTTAGATGCAGCTGGTCTATGTTAGAGTTGTTTTCTGGTCCAGAAAAGGCTGGGCTGTTATTAATGCTTGAAGATTTTCCCTTTTGTTGCCTAGAATAAAAAAAAAAATACATTTATCCAGTGCAATTTCTTCTAGGCAAGAATATCTTCAGGGTTCACAAAAGAGCTCTCTGGTGCTGGCTAGGATGTGACAGGCAAAAAAAAAGCATAAAGCCAAAGGATGAACTCACTATCTGTGCCACTGGCCAAAATCAGACTCTGAAAGGATCATCTGCAGCTCACTGAGACAATCCTAACCAGCTCAGTCAGGGCAGAGTTTCTTGGGAACCTTCTCCATGGGAACGGGGGGGAACTGGAGGGGAATAACCCCAGCAGGAGCTGCAGTTGCTGGAGCAGGAGCCTTTCCAGCAGAGAGTTTTGCACTGGTTGCTGCAGAGGGCAGAGCTCTGCATCTCCTCAGCAGCTTTGCTCCTCTGATGACTCCTCTTAATAAATCCCATTGTGCTTCTGCTTCTAGTTTCCTGTCACACTCTGGGTGTCACTCCTGGGACAGAAGAATCAATGCATGGATTCCCTGGAAGTGAATCCCTGTGTAGTCTGTGGGATTTGGTTAAAGAGCCTGAATCCCACTTCCTTCCCCTCTGGAGACTCCCATTTCAAACTCTACAGCCCCCTGAGGACAGAATTCTGCTGTTCCCAAGTGGTTTTGCACTGATCAGCAAAGACCTCTGCGAGATATTTTTCATCCAAGTACCACCTTATGCTTCCTGATGGAAGGAAGGATCATTCCTTACCTTCCTCAGCTCCTGGCAGCTCTTGTGGAGTTCTGATTTTTGGCAAGGACTGCGTGTGAGTGCACAGACAGCTCCAGATGCACAGCTCCTAGCAGGGCTTTAAACATTACAGGGATCAATAGATGAGGCCGATTGTGTGGTGGATGTGCTGTTCCCACCTCCTTCCCATCACAAGCCTGTCCCAGCTGAAGGGAAGGGAGGTGTGAAGTGTGTGGCAGTGCACACCCCAGGGCAGCAGCCAGCACCACCATTCCCAGCTCCCAGCCTCTCCACGCGATGCTGTTTAATACCAGACCAATGAGGTGAATAAAACCTACAAAAGTTTATAGTGTGTAAATTACTGTTGCACCCTGCCCTCTGCCTCCGCGCTGAACTGAGAGGGATAAATGGAAACAGTCCCTTTCCCTGCCATGGCAGGAGGACTTCCAGGAGCTGGAGGAATTCCTGGGCAGTTATATAGGGGTGGAAAGCAGCAGGAAACGTCCCAGGCAGCTCTGGCTCTTGACACCTCATCCTCTGAACATCCCACTCCCAGGCACTTGTGGAAAGAGGCTGTGCTGGAGAGCCTTGGCTTGAGGCCACGACTCTCCAGCACCCAGAGCCACAGGGCTGAGCAAAACCCTGGCCTTTGAGGGCCAGCAAGGAGGCAAAGCAGCAAATAGGGGCAACAAGCAGCTAATTCGGGATTTGACTGGGATACAGAGGGAGGAACACAAAGCTCTTTGGAGTGGGGCTCTGCTGGAGCCTGGGCACAAGCAGGGCTGTTGTTTTGCTGCTTCTTGGCCTTCAAAAATGTCCCTGTTGTGTAACCTGAATAGCTGCTGGCCATCCCGTATCTCACATATTTGAGAAGACTGGAAAATTCTGTTCCAGAGGATCTGAAAGTGCTGAGGGAACGTGCCATTGCAGACAGGCATCTACAACTCAGCTCAGCACATGAGCTGCCCTGGCAGCTGCCGTGTTATCTTTGGAGCCACTGCTCACTCTGTCAAACTGAAAACACGACAAAACATTTGAGCAAACGCTGAAACTTTTATGATCTCTTGGGGGGAAAAAAGAAGTTTCAGATAGTGTAATCTGATGAGTGTGGTACAGATGGAGAGATAGACAGTGCCTGTTAGAAGATGCATCTGCATGTTATAAAATGAGGAGAGAGAGAGGTCTGGCTCCCTGTTTTACCCTCAGATCTGCAAGCACAGATTCCTTTAACCATTCCTTTAACCATTCCTTTAACCATTCCAAAAGCTGCTGCTGGAAATAGGGCCTGAGCAAGGGGCAGAGGCAATTCCTGAAGCAGCTGCTCATTCTCCACCTGTGTGGGAGAAGCACAAAGTTGACACTGGGTGCTCAATCTGATTTAGTAAATCATTGCTTTTGCACACCTGACTTCATTTTCTGTGCCTCAGTTTCCCTGTTTGTAAGACAGCAAAATCAGTTGCGTCATCGAGTGCTTTGGTATTGAAAAAATGCTCCATCTAGGGAAAGGTTTCGCTGTTCTCATATTTCTGGGTGCATAAGAGGTCACTGGAAGTTTAAGGAAGCTTACTGAGGTGTTAGTTAAAAATAGTTAATGATGCAAAAAAAAAAAATAAAAGTAACTTGGAAACATCCAGGGGCTATGTTTTAAAAACAAACGAATGCACAGCCATAGCAAGCAGCAACTTTTGCCAATACTTGCTGAAGCGAGGTGTTTCAAGTGCTACAGTTGGGGCTGCTCCTGCTGAATCCAGGGGAATTGTAAGTGCTCAGAATGTTCCAGGATCAGACCTAGATCCATTTATTTCCGTGCAAAGGGAAGGGGAGCAGGAGCAGCTCCAGCAACGGGGACTGCGTGCAAACGCACATCTCGCACACAATCCGATGGTTGTTCTGATAAAATGGGCACAGAAACATCAAGTTAAAGGTCATCGCTGAGTCTTTCGTTTCCCTCCTTTGCTTTGCCCGGGATTTGTCTCCAGACTTTCTGGGAATCGCTCTGGTCGTGTGCCGGAGCACCGGCTGCGTCTCGCTGATGAGCAGAGAGCTCCTCGCGTACTTTGCACAGCCAATTAGCGAAGTAATTGAGAACTCCTCGGGATGAAAGGTGTAACACACACACACACGATTATTCACCATTTTCATTACATGCCGTATCCGGGAAGCTGCTGGAATGGAATGCAGCGAGGCACTCCGCGATGAGGTAACTGGGAATGACCTGCTTTTCCTCATTTACATCTGACTCAGAGCCATTTGAATACTCTGCTTTATGTGTGATATTGCCTTATTACTTTTACAACACCCCGCAGAAGACGAGGAGAGCCAGCAGGTCTCTGCCCTCCAGAGGTTGTTTTATCAGAGAGAAAATGAGTGGAAGGTAATGCACAATAGGGAGGAGATGGGTGGAGAGCTTGAGATGGTTGGACTGCAGCATAATCATTATTATTAAAGACCTCGTGGATATCATGGGAGAAATTAGTCTTAGGTAAGGATTTGAATGGAACGAGACCAGCTGCTCAGCAGGCCAGAGGCTGTTTAAGCAGAGAAGGGTGGTGTAGAGAAAAGATTGGATATCCTTACTAATATATATATATACATTTTTATATGGCTATATCCAGATTTCATATATAAGGTTATATAGAAGATGATGATAATACCCAGCCCAGGCTGTAAAGACAGGGCTAAAATAGACGTCACACCTTCATTTTGGAAACGGCCCATCAAACCTGATCTTCTTGAGGTTGCTTGTAAATTTTTAGGATCAGGTTTTCAGAGCAACTGGGTAAAACCTGGCTGGATCTGAACGGCACCGTTTTGAAAACCTGCCCCTCAAAGTCTCGTGTTCCAGGAGGTTGCCTGGATTGTGGAAAATGGGGAATTGTTTTGCTGCCTGTATTAGATGTTTTGTTTTGGTATCCTCATCCTGCTTAAAAAGTGCCAGTTAAAAACACTGAGCTCCTCAGCTCCTGAATCCTTCCCTCGGCAGAGCATGACATCCAACACTAAAGCTCTCTCTTGTGGTCCTGCTGTGCAAACACAAGTCCTTCGTTACAGGCAAACTCGGCTCAGACACTAATTCAGCAAAACACCGACCTCGTCAGGAGTTGAGAAATCATGTCTTAATTTTCTGTTAATTAAGCTGACAGTTTCTATTCCTAATTTTAAATGGAGAGTGTTTATTATGGAAATTATTGGCAGCTTTTACTCTTCTCACACCAAATGCGTTACCAGAAAAAAATCCCTTATTTTAAATAAGAGGTTGAATTTTTTGCTGCTATTGCCGAAATATTAAAAAGGCTGATTCAGATGCTTACAAACACAACCTTCCCATGGTGCTGGAATATCCAGCTTCCACTTCCAAGAGTCATTTTGCCCTGGCTACCTTTGATTTCCCAGGCTGAAACCTCTCCTTTGCATTTACGTGCGGAGCCACGAGGGCCGGGAGAGCCTGGGGAGGGCAGGGACACGGAAAACAACTGGGCACCCTCTGGATTTGCAAAAGCAGAACCTGCTCCCCGCAGATGAAAGCTGATTCACGGGACATTTTTCTGACAGGCAGCACTGTCTGTGCTGATTAAGGAATTGTGTGATCAGATAGAGAAAGTGGCAGGGAGCTGCTGTGTCATCTCCTGGTGGGGCTGCTGCCGCTGGGGATCGGCCTCGTCTGAGCCACTTTGTTCTGGCACCAAGCTGGGCTCACGTTTGGCCTTTCCTTGTCCTTGGCCAGAGGGGAACCCTGAGCAAAACTTCAGGAGGAAATCTGGATTAGTTTACAGATGCTCCCTAAATGCCTGGGGGTGGACAGAAATTCTCATTTCCCAGCTGATCGGGAGTGTGGAGGTGAAAGGATGGAGCTGGCTGGGCTCACAGCAGGCAGTGTCTCACCTGGGGAGCCTTTTAGGGCGGGGCTGAAGTGATGCTGGATTTGCTTTAACTCCTGAAAAATGAAGGGGTGAAAACAAATCTTCCAAAGTGACAAGAGCCACGAGGAAAATGTGAGTGTTTCCTTGCAGTAACACAACAAACAGGACCTTGAATCTGCAGGATGAGCTACAAGATCTGAGGAAACCTCTGGGCTTGAGCAAAGGGGTAGGAAAAGGTCTGAAAATGGCACATGAGGCAAGTTTTGGGAGGGTTCAGACTTTGAAGTTGGATGGGGGAAGCAGGGGTTGGATTTCTTGGCTGTCATCTGGAATCAAAACCACCCACCAGTGTCCCTGTTGCTCTCCCAGGAGCTGCTGGAAGTCACCCCATGGGCTTCAGTGCCTGCTTTAAAATCCCCACAGGGGCTCTGATCCCAGACCAAGCAGCCTCAGCAATGATGGTTTTGTCTCTTCCTGCTCAACAGAGAAAAAATTCCACCATTATGATGCACTCAAACACAGGACTCTCTCCTTCTGAGAGAGTCTTATAATTGGCTACATAAAATCACATTTATGTTATGACCCCAGCAGCTCTCAAACAGAAAATTTCATGGGAAGTCTTGAAATCCTAAAATTCCTTGTTTTCTGGGGAGTTCAGGAAAAAAAATGTTTTCAGTGTATATTTTTCAAGAGCTTTCTGAGGACTGGAGTGCCGTGGACTTACTGCTTTGTCTTCCTTTGTACTTTTTTGCTATTGCACATCACAAAATGAATGGTGTTTAGATAATTCCCCTTTTTTTACTTAGTGTTTACTGCATATTCCAATTTTGGAAAGTCAGAGAGTGACCAAGTAAATAAAATGTCAATAAATACTAAGACTATTTTGTCTCCTGATAACAGCAATGCTAAAAAAAATTTGTGCAGGTTCGTTTTTGACAAAGACTCAAATCTTCTAAGGCTAGTTCGTTTGTTTTCAAAAAAATCATGTAAAACAGAAATAAAAGCCTTTGAAGTGGAAAATTCCAACCAGCTCTCATTGTCTAATATATGGAGAATCACCTAGAGATGAACAGAGTTGATTTTTTAATGCAAACCCAGGCAGGACCAGGCTGCACTTTGCCTTACTGCAAAGCTGGTCATTAAAACTCATTTAATTTTGAACTAGACTTTTTTTTTTCCCCCCTCATTGTTTTGAAAGAAACAATCAATTTTCCTGGACAATTAGAAAATGACAATTCTAAAGGACTGGAAGAACGGGTCTGCTGAATGAATGCTGAATGAATCCAGGCATACCTGTGGCTGCCGTGGTAGAAAGGAACAATTCTAAAAAACAACATTTTTGCAGGGCTTCATCCTCTGAATCATCGACTGCTTTTAATGGCAACTTACACCAAATTGGGCTTATTAAGGGTGAGGAAGCCCTGAGCCTCTGCCAGGGCTGGATTCTTTTTCTTGTGTGGATGCAAAATGCAGTGGAGGTGTTTGGGAATGGCTTAACATGCAGGAGCTTGATAGTGGGGATACAAAAACAGAGCTGACAGGCACGCCAGAGGAAAACTGGGAACACTGCTGACTCCTTTGGAAAATCAAGGCAGAATCAAGGCTTTCTTGATTAAGGTTCTTTAGAAGTTAATTTACCAAAACATCCAGTTAAGAAAAGAAATGTGGAAAAATGTGAGCGTCCCCTATTATTGTGACGGGGTTTTTCTTCCCTTAGCTGGGAGTTGAAATTCTCAAACCTCACCAAGAAAGCATCACACCCAGACACCAGTGGACAGCCAAGTCACCAGGGCTGTAACCTTCTGAGGGCTCCAGACCAAGTTCTCTGATTTAAAGTGGGGGTTTTCAGGAGGAAAGGAAAAAGTAGGCTTTGAATTTCTCAAATGCCAAACATGTCTGTGAGCAGGTTGGGTCTGTGCTGCTGTCACCACGTGGCTGCTGCTTTGGGGAGCCAGGCTGGGACTGGCAGGCACAGAGCAGGCACAGAACCCTCATGGCTGCTGAACTCTGCTGAAAATACTCAAAACCTACCCAGGGCACGGAGAAATGGGCAAATTTTTCTCCTGTTATGGGTTAAATCTGTTCAGGTCCCAATCTGTAGCTGGGGAAATCAACTGGAGCTACCTTCCAGTCTTCTTCCTGCAGTCACACATATATGTGACAAATACATGTTGTGACCACAAAAAAACCTAACCAAAACAAAGGAAAATCAAATCAGAACTAAACCATGCTATTATAATCAACCCAGTCATTGTCTATTTGTAAATATGCCTTCCTGCCCTCACTTAAAGCATTTTTTTCTTCCTCGTGGCAGAACATCTCAAACCACAGAGATGTGACTTTGACAACTCTTGTTCCCATTCTTTTATAAAAGCCTGAAATTGTTGTCCCAAGACCTACTCTACAATTTCCCTGGAAATTATTCTGAATGGCAGGGTTAACAAAAGAGCTTACAAAGAGATTATTATAGTTATTATTAATGTATATATTCAGCCAGACATTTGGAGAGGAGATCTGGTTTTTCTTCTTCGTCCTGCAACACCCCATGAACAACTCATGTGTGCTGGTGGATTGTCATGCTTGCACAGAAAAACTCATAGTTCATCTTGAAAAACTAATCCTTGTGTTTTGCCAGAAATGAAGGAAACTGCAAGCAAACAGCTGCAAAAGTTGAGGAAAGGTGATTTAAATTTACCAATAACAGCATCTTCATAACTGTTGACTTTTGAAAGTATGAGAGGAATGAAAGGGAATGTTCCCTTGGTTTCATTCCCTGGTGCCATTCCTCATCATAATGTAATTTAAGTGCTGGTTTTTATATTGTTGCTTTGCAGGTTGCCTGTTTTTAAAGGTACACTGTCACATAAAATCAAACAATGCTTTACCTCTGCAGTGAATAACACTTCCAGCTACTAAAAGTGATTGTTAAAATGTCATGTTAGTCCGTTCCATAAATCACTGCTGAAATCCTGACCTTGCTGAAATCAATAGAGGTTTGCCACCAGCTCCCATGGGGCCAGAATTCAGCCTCCAGGCTTGATGGATATCCAGAGTGAACAATATCTCCAATTACTCTCTTAGGTTGGGCAAGTGCATTCCTTGTTCCCATTCCTTTCCTGCTTTCACAGTCCCTCACATCTTCAAGGGGGCACTTGGGCTGCTCAGGCTGAGGGGCTGCCAAGGGTCGGGCTGATGGATGGTGCTGAGGAGCCTCTTCCTGCAAACACTTCAGCACATCCAGAGCTTTATCATCCCTCTGGAGCCACAGCCCAGCTTTGTCATAAATGACAGAGCTGTGGCTGAGGTTATTGCCCATTTTACATCCCCCTGTCCGGTGCAGGAACAAAGCACAAAATGTTTTCTCTTTTCATTTACTCAGGGAGTGAGTAATAAGCTCAGTACTTATTTCTGTTGCTTTAGACAATGAAGGGAAAATATTTCGCTCTTTGTTTTTGCCCAAATCACTCTAATTGCCTCCTGGAAAGTCCACTTCATAAAAGGAAAACACATTTGAAAGTGGAGCTGGAAAGTTCATCACTCAGAGACTGAAAAAGCAGCGTTTGTTCCTCTAATCAAGCTTTCCAGGTTGATGTGTTCACCGCAGTGTGTTTACTCATGCTTCATCTAATTTAGATTTAAATAGTTATCACATGTCTATTTAAGACCACTCCTTAAAAATTAGAGAAAAACCTGTGAAAAAATTTCAGATTTTACCTCCCTGTAGCTTTGGCAAGTTTTGGCCCAAATTCGGTGGTTTTTACTTCATTGCACATGAGATTTAAGAGCAGGAGTGGGACAAGGAGAAAGCTGCACGTCACATCAGGGCATTAACCCTGGGCCTTCCTTTAGGACTGTCATGCTGGCAGCCAGGGCAGAGGTTTTTCTCTCCGTGCTGCTGTTTAAAAAGGGAATGTGAGCAGCACCAGACCCATGTGGTGGGCGAGGTGCCGCAGGCAGCGCTGCCAGGACTCCTGCAGGTACTCGGGGCAGAAGCGAGCACTTCAAAATGCTTCTCAGCACAAGTCCCAGGGCTTATTTCATTGCCTTCCCAAAGCCTGGAATCAAACACGGAGTGTATCGGATGTCTCCAGCAGCAACTCTACTCATGCACTCTTGTAAATCTCCCTCGTAATCCCCCTGCTGCTGACACTTTATTAGCCAGGCATTCCGGGCTGTGCTTTACTGGGGCACCTCTAAGTGATTGCAGATGGGAGCTCTGCTGGGTTCAGATGTGCTACCAGAGAGCTCTCTTCATATTTTCCATGCTCTGCCTCGTTTTTCAGATTGGTTTTAACCCTGTTGTGTTCAGGATGTTTCTTACCTCAGCCAAGGTGCCGGAGGTGGATGGGACACCTGGGTATTTTCATGGATGTGAGGCTACTCCTCTCTGCTGATCCAGGGAAACTTAAAAGCTCCCTGCATTGAATCTCCAACAAGAAATGCTGGACAGGGTGAGGAGATGTGTCAGTGCTCCAGAGAGAAGCTGGGAATTGCACAGAGCTGCCCAAAGCAGCAGAGATCTCAGGTGATGAATCCTCACCATGGAGCTCCGTGTGTGAGGCCACAGCTCCGCTCCCAGCAGGCCCCATTCGTGCACAGGGAAAGCCACTGAATGAGAGGAAATTTCTGGATTAAAAGTCCCTGTGAATGCCATGTTACCAAAAAAAAAACAAACATGGCATCCAGGCCTTTCTCTGGGTCTCTGCTCTGAGCTGCCCCACGTTTTCAGGTCTGGAGGGTGAACTGAACCCCTCCTGCCGTGGTGCCTGCACTGAGGAGAGCACACACAGCACTGCCTCATTTCCCATCCAGGATGAACCCAAATATCACTGCACACTCACAGGAAAGAGCACTGAAAAATCACTATTTTATCTCCCTGTGCCTTTCAACGAGCAGAACTTTGATAGATACATTCCTGTTGAACACAGGCTGGAGTTCTGGGCTGCCCAGCTGGTCTCTCAATCTTATGTTGCAAATCCTGCCTAATGAGCACAAGGTCCACAGTGCTGGGCTGGAAATCTGTAATTCCCACATTCTAAGCAAAGAGGAGTGGGCAGCACCCACAGTGTTAATTCTGGTTTTCTGTTCAAGTGAAAAGCAAATCAAAGCTCTGCACTGCTTGTTTTTCTGAAATCATAAATGTGACATGGAATGTGTTTATCCCTGTGATGACCTTGCTCAGCTGAGGTAATGGGAATTGCAGATGGGCTCTGCAGTGCTTCAGAATTAACAGCTTTTTGGGAGGAATGGCTTTTGGGATTTCAGGTTGGAGAAGCAATGCTGGTTAAAGGAAGTGGTGTTGGAAATTCCCCAGAGATGAGCAACTTTCACAGCACTACCCAGCGAATCTGTTGTTCCAGCATATTCAGAATCTCAAAGAAGGAATTTTAAAAATCAAGGCATGGCACTTGTGTCTTTTAAACCATTAATTTATTTAATTGCTTCGCCTGAGAAATGTTTGCCACAACCATTGAAACAATGTCAGGCAGGCTCATAATTGCTTAGTGAAATGTATACAAGTGTTTTTATAACAGCTATTTTCCAGAAGCTCTGATTTCTCTGGTTAAATTGAGTGTAATAAAGACAGCAAGTCTGTGACAGACAAGTTGTAGCACCTGTGTTTCCAGATGGGACACGGGAGGAAAGGTTTGCTCATCCTGACTGTTAACTGAGCTCTACGAACCCACATTGCCCAGAATAAGCAGGTGCCTATCAAACCAGAGCTCTGGGAATTCCTCTTGTGATTCATGCTTTTTCCATCCATCCAAACAAGCTCTGCTAAGCTGCTTGACTCCATAAACTGGACTGCACAAGTAATATGATGAAAAGCATCATAATTTATATCCCAAAGAACATATGTCTCCCATATTGATACGTTAGCAAGTCCCAGACTTTGGCTCAATGGTTTGGCCAAGTCAGGCACTTGTGTTGCTGTGGTTAATGTGAATTTGTTCTCTACATATGGGCAGCAGTTCTCAGCAAGACTCACTGCATTATCATGGAGGATTAAATTCACATAAATTAAACACGCAGCCAACAGTGGCTCTTTTATTAGGAGAACATTGTTTGTGTGTGATTACAGCCAGATTTTCAAAGGAAATCAGCTCCTAGCTAGATTCCAGAAGGAGCAGGCTGATTTTTAAAGCAACTCAACATTTTGGATCCTGAGCTCCTGAACATTTGGCCATGAGGATCATTCTATTCCATCCGTAGCTCATGGTAATATATTGGCTGTGAGATCTTCAGACACTCCTTATGATCCCATATTTTGCTTTCCATGAAGACACATTTCTTCAGGTTGAGAGGGGAAAAACATTTTTCAGTGTTGCAGGAAATCAGGGAGCTGCTTGTATCTTCTCCTCTGTTCTTATGAGATAAGTATTTCTGATCTCTGTAACCAAAGGCATTTTCTGGTGTTGTGAGCTGAGTGTTTTATAGCTCACAACATCAGCTTGTCCTACCAACTTTCTGGACCAAATGTATATTACAGAGCTATAAAAAACAGAAATAAGACTGAACTTTTGCAGTGAGCTGCTTTAAACCATGTAGGTTTATGCTGCTGGTTAGCAGAACTCATCATCTGCATGTCAGTGGTCCTTAAGAACTCTTGATCACTGGTGATTTTTCTTCAGTTGAAAAGATAAAGACTTCGTGTATTTGGTGTGAAATACTCAGCTTTATTTTCTCCAAGCCTGTGGTTTCTTTAATATTCCCTTTTGGGGGCAGCAAATTTCTGGTAAGATGGAAATTTGCCTCTGTAGGGAGCATCTCATGGAGGTCACACCTTGAGTGCCGTGTCCAGTTCTGGGCCCCTCACTTCAGGAGAGACATTGAGGGATTGGAGCATGTCCAGGAAAGTGAACAGGGCTGAGGAAGGGGCTGGAGCACCAGGAGCAGCTGAGGGAGCTGGGAAAGGGGCTCAGCCTGGAGAAAAGGAGGCTCAGGGGAGCCCCTGTGGCTCTGCACAACTGATAGGAGGGGACAGCCAGGTAGGCATCCAAGATGAGAGGGAATGGCCTCAGGCTGGGCCAGGGCAGGCTCAGGGTGGACACCAGCAGGAATTTCCCCATGGAAAGGGTGCTCAGGCACTGGAACTGCCCAGGGATGTTGGGAGAGCCCATCCCTGGAGTGTCCCAGGAAGGGCTGGAGGTGGCACTGGGTGCTCTGGGCTGGGGACAAGGTGGGGATGGGGCACAGTTTGGACTCGATGATCTCAGAGCTCTTTTCCAACTTCAGTGATTCTGTGATCTCTTAGAAATTTATCAGTGCATTATGGGCACCTACATGTGGCAGATGTGAATAATGGCAGTGCAAAGGTAAAAAGTAACATCATCCATTTTGCTCAGGTACTTTTGAGGTTTTGGGGGGGTGTGGGTGGGGATTTCACATGACTGAGCACTGGTCCTGCAAGATATTACAAACAGCATAATGGATCGTAATAAATCTGCTTCCTTAAGATTTTCCATAATTATTGTTGGATCTACTTTTGCTCTCATGTCAGCAGAAAATGAGGCAAGAAGATTGAGGTCCTGCTGTACCTGGGAAACAGATGTAAAATTGCTTTGTTTATTTATGCAGGTTTGAATCCATTTCATACCTGAGGAACACCTCCAAAACCCATCCTCTGCCACACCAACAGATCAGAAAATGCCATGTTCCTATGGAAGAATCTCAAAATGAGGATTATTTTCCAATTTTTGAGGCCTTTCTTCACATTTCCTGCTTTTCTTCCCCCCTGTGGCCCCCGTTGAGAAGCGTTGGGTAATGCCTAACCTAAATGTTGCTTTAGTCACACACCAGCAGTCACCCAGAAACCATCGAGCGTTATTAAACTGCCGTCGTTTCTCGTTGGGGTCCATCAATTATCAAGACTGATGGGGGAAAAGTTCAGCCAAGGTTAGAGTCTGTGTGTGTCTCTGGCCCAAGGGGAGCTCTGTATCATTGCTCTGAGCCAGCAGAGAAGGCACTGTGGCTTTGGTTGCTCCCAGGGCCATAAATCCAGGGAATTTGCAAGTTCCAGTGATTCTTGACTCTCCTGTAGGAATAAGGAGGGAAGGAGGAGAATCACCAGCTAATGTCAGCAAAAAACTTCTCAGAGCAGTTCACTGACCTGCAGTACATCCTTAAGTTTGTCCCTAAGTTGGTTCATTTCATCCTTATTTGTTTGCTCTCTATTTACAATTTCCTTTTGAGGTGTTTTCTCTTCCCATCACTGTCGTGGCTCTTCCGTTTGGCTCTGGCTCCACCAGACAATCCCTGAGCCCCGGGGCTGTGAGAACAATGAGGATCAGGAAGGGCTGAGGGTGAACAAAGTGAGAGGGGCACTCCAGCCCTTGTGCCAATGCCCTTCCCAGCCTTGCAGTTCTGCCCCTCATCCCTGGCTCTGCTGGAATTATGGATCTGGGAGCACATCAAACCCACACAGCTCTGGAAGAATAAAGGGGCTTCTTTGATGACCTCAGGTATCCACCCTCTAGGTATTAATTTAATTTTTTGGTGTGGCTTTTACAATTAGTGCAGAATTTGGCTGTAAATTGGAAGGTACTTCCAGGTCTGCACAAAGGGATTCCAGCTTCCACCAGGTTTACCCTCACCTGGAGATGGAGTCTGGTTCTGCCAGCCTGGGTTTGGCTGCACTCTGGCTTCCACCACATGACTCCAGGTAATAAATGGGATGCGATTGCGCAGAGTCAGAGGGTGAAGAAAACAAATACCCATTTTAAAGTCTTAGGGGACTGTCTATTATTATAATGAGAAAGTGGAAACCTAATTAAAACAAAGGTTATGAAAAGCAATTTCACAATTTCCTTTCATTTGCCAATAAAAACATTTACATTATATATGACAGCCTAGCATTTGCTCAAAAGCCAGAATCCAAAATGTCTCAATGCGAAGATGTATGGGTAGAAAATATTTAATCTCATCCAGCCTCTAAATTCAGATGTGAATCATGAATTCCTGCAAATTTCCCTTAACAGCTGTATGTTAAAACCTTTCCCAGCTGTTATAAGTCTGTTCATTTTTCAAAGTTATTAAAGGATACACCCCCTCTAATAATTCTCAAATCATGGTGAGACACAAAAGGTTTATGTATTTCAACAGAAAGCTATTTTGCATTTACAGTTCTGCATGAGAGAAGGGCTTGTTATTTCCCCTGAGACTGATCAATACTAGCAGGAATAAAAATGGTGATAACTTCGAAGTGTTCTTTGAAAAATTTCCAGGACTTCAAACCCTGAACAAAACATAAATGCAATCTTAAAATAAGTTAAATTAAGTAAAATGTGATTTGAAAACTTTTAACAATCACCCTTGCCAAACCCAATAAGCCCTTTTTAATGTGGCTGCAGTGACTTGAACTGGATCAGAACAAGCAAAGCAAGGAATCCACGAGAATGAATTCATTTAATGCAGGGAGAAGGTCCTTTCGTGACCTTGTTCCAAACAATCATCTGCCAGTTCTTCAACTGGCTCCAGAGTGGAATGAACACTCTGGGGGATGGCACTTGGAGTTTTCTGAGTCTGAGTTTTTTGATAGAAAGGATTTCCCTCCTAAGGACAAACATATCCAAGCAGGAACACACATTTTTGTTCATAATTTGGTGAACAAAATCATATGGGCTTGAGTTTCTGATTTTTGTTTCTTGCCTTTGAAGTTATTTAACACTTATTTCTTAACTATTTTAAATTACTTTTTTGAAGAAGCATTTGCCAAACTTAGCAGAAATGCTGTGTCCCCATATTTGAGTTTTGCACTCTTTTTTCCCTGTGAAGATCAGTGTAACAATGATTCCCACTCATAATAAGCACCATCACTTTTCTTCACTAAAGAAGGGAAACATAAACTCCAGAACACTGATCCTGTCAGACATTTGATCCCATCACCCTCTCTTCTCTTATCCAGAGTTTTGAGGACATATGAAATTATCTATCTCCTTAAAGCAATAGCTCCTCCATATCTCTGGGCTACAAGTAACCATTTTGTTTATGCAATTGCTGCTGATTTTATCTCTATCAGTGCCTGGCACTTCCTCAAATTAGCACACAGATTGTGTGTTGTGTCCCTGAAGAGGAGTAGTATAATTGCTGATCACTTGAAAAAGGTTTGGTTTAAGCAAATTGCTTTGCTCAGAGGGAATCGCTGGGTAGAATCCGTTTTCCAGGACAATATCCAAGTGTTTTTACCCACAAAGCTGTCCCTCCTCTAAGGTTTTTCCTCATCCATTAGTGAGCTTCCGCAACTGCAAATGAAACAGAGATATTAGAGGCCACTCTTTGCTTTGATGTTCAGCCCTGCAGAAGCCCCAGAGCCGTTCTGTGCTGGGTATCAATAAGGCAGCTGTACTGTGATCTGTACACACAGAGCAGCTCAAAATGCTCACAGAAGCTCTTAAACTCTTTTTTCCTTACTCTGAGTGTTTGACTTTGCAGCCTCAATAAGCTCTGAGTGTGGGGAGCAGAGCTGATTTTTCTTTTTTGGCGAATTCCCTGGGTAAACTGAAAATGCAGGAAAATCAGAGTCCTGTTGGTGTGGGTGGGAGGTGCATCCATTGGGATCTGCCACCTGAGCCAGCAGCATCCCTGAGAGCTGTAGGATTCCAGCATCCTTTGCATGGGCCAGGACTGACAGAAGATGAGGCATTTCTTGGCTTGCTATAGGTTTTTTTGGGGGGCAGGGACCAGGAGTCCCAAAGTGAAGGAGAGCCAGGGTGTTTCCAGTGAGAACAAACTCTTTACTCTGTCCCCTCAGCCCCGTCCCTCCAACAGCTCAAACCCCAGGACTATGTAGTTGCATTCACCCAAATGATGGGTGTTAATTGTCAATGAGTCACGTAATTATCCCCACATGACTGCAGATAAAATGTCCCCGTGTATTATAGTGGCAGCAGCAACAGAGCCATGATGCTCTGAGGACACAGCAAGGCAGGGTTGATAGGTAAAGCAAATTTTTTTTTTTTTTTAATTAAGTCAGCTGATGCAATTGGAATAATCTCCCAGTTGCACATAAATGAGGTTTTGGCTTATCCAGGAACTGTTCCAATTGATTTAAAGTTGTTCAGAAATAATCTGCTTAATCAAGGCCAGAATGCTTAGTACCATATAAAATAGATCCCTATCTCTGAAAATCTGATTACTGGCTTATTCTGGTTAGAATTTAATCCATGACACACAGTTTGTATTTTATCTGGAGGAACAGCCCAGTAGCCACTCTAAGCCTTTTATTGGCCTTGCTTACCACTCACGTATTTTAGGTATTTTCAGCCTGTGGTCTCCAGACCAGGTGGTCTGGACTTCCTGGTGTCCACACAAGTTCTGGACACTGGGCTGTTGTCCCTCAGGCCATCTGTGGCCTGACACAGGTGTTTACCAAAGAGGAACCTGGATGGTTCCATTCCTGGAGGTGTCCAAGGAAGGCCTGGATGTGGCATTCAGTGCTCTGGGCTGGGTGTCAAGGTTGGACTCGATGGTCTGGGAGGTTTTTCCCAAACTCAGTGGTTCTGTGAACCATCATCTTTCAACCCTGGGTTTGGACTCTTTTCTTTAGGCAGAAAAATCTAGAAATCCAGTTTCCAATGGAGCTGTGTCCATTAAGGGAATTTTAAGGGTGCCCACCCTCAGGATCTAGCTTAAACCCACTTTGAGTTGAGTTGGTTGGTTACTAAACTGATACAGAAATCAACTGGATGCCAAACTTCTCCTTGAAATGACTGGAAATTCAAGTGGAGTGTGTTAAAAAATCAAGAATTTAAGAAGTATCCTAAATACTTCCTTCTGAAAAGAAAATATTGTCTTCTGTTGCCAAGCTGACAGACTGAAACAAGCTCCAGTAATTTCTGTATCAGTGGCATTGTGTCATGTAACTGCTGCAAGCTTCTTTAAACAAATTTCTGAACACAAACAGGCTCATGAAGCAAGGGGGAAGGTAAAATGAGAGAATAATTTGGGATTACTGAAACAAGCCCTGCAACTGTCAAACCCTGAGGAAAGAGAGAGCTAACACGCTTCATCTAAACCCTCCCATAAAAACTGTAGGTAATTAGAGGCTTAGATTTATTGAAAACAATGGGAAAAAGTCATAATTACTTTTACATATTTTTCATTTGCTGTTAGAAAGTGATCCCAGTAATTTGATGTTCAGTGAGCAGGGCACGTTTTGCATTGTTGCTCCTCCACTGTGCCCTTCTGAGCAGAAGTGCTCCAGGGGAACCCTGCTGAACAGGTCTGTTCTTTTCCTTTTTAAATCTTGCAGCAATTAGCAAGCATTTCACGGGCCATTTCGGTCCCATAATGTGACTTGGCAAAATGGTGCCCAGATCAAAAAAAAGGGTTGCAAAATACATCCTTGTTCTAGATGGGAAAGGTTTCCTTCAAATGGGAGATGTCCTGGAATAAAATCTGCCTTAATTGAGAAGGGCATTTCTTTCTCAATTATTTTTACCCAAACCCAAAGGAGAAACTGATCCTGGGAAAAGCCTCTGTTAGAAACCTCTGTGAAAGTCATTGCACAGCAGAGAGGAAGCTCAGAAATCTCTGAGAAAGTCATTGCACGGCAGAGGGAAGGCTCACAAGAAACCTAATGATCCCTCTTGTACACGAGTGGATGATGAAGGTGGAACAAACCAGCGAGAGCCCATGAGGGCAGACATCCAAGGCCTGGGGCAGAGCTGGGGCAGCCCAGCCGTATGAGAAGTGGTCATATTTCAAAATAGGCAAGTCCAGCATAATCCTGTTTATGAAATGCAGGTGGAGCATAATTCAGAGTTTGTGGTTGGAGCTTTAAAACTCATTATGTTTTGGTTCTGCGCTCTGCGGAGACCGACGGCCTCCGCGTACGTCAGCGTCACGATGCTCCGAGCACATGGAGGCTGAAGTTTGCAGCTCTGGGGTTCTGATGGCTGAGCACGGGACAATTCTCCCCTCTGGAATCTGGCAGCATCCTGCAGTCTGGGTAACCTGACTGATTTGGTTTTCCAGCCTCAACGCACGTCTCCTACGCCAGGCGTTTTATGACTTTCTCCTGAGTGAGAGCAGCGTGGTTTGGGAGATAAGATCTGCCTCGGAAAGAGCAACCAGCGCTGGGATGTGACAGCGAAACTTAAGAAGTGCTGACAGATGAAAAATATTTTGTTCTTCCTTTTCCAAATCCTGGAGCAGTTCAGATCTGTCCCTGTACCTGTCCTTTCTTCCTGAGGAGCCCTGGTAGCTTCGTGCTAAGCAGAGGCTCTGCGCCGTGTCCCCTGGTCGTGCAAGAGGCTGAGCTTACAAATTTCCTCCCTGATATATAAAGATGCCACCATAGAAATGTTTCTGGAGAGGTCTCCTGGAAATAACTGCACAAGCAGACTCTCAGGGGCTTAGAAGGGGTCACAACTCAGGCTGTGGGAACCATGGAATGGATTGGAAGGGGTTGGAAAGGACCATAAAGCTCATCTCATCCCACTCCCGGCCATGGGCAGGCACCACTTCCACTGTCCCAGGTTCCTCCAAGCCCCATCCAGCTTGGCCTTGGGCACTTCCAGGGATCCAGGGGCAGCCACAGCTTCTCTGGGCACCCTGTGCCAGGGCCTCCCCACCCTCACAGGGAACAATTTCTTCCCAGTATCCCATCTAACCCTGCTCTCTGCCAGTGTGAGGCCAACCCCCCCTGTCCTGTCACTCCAGGCTCTTGTAAATAATCTCTCTCCATCTTTCTTGTCAGCTCCCTTCAGGTACTGGAAGGGCACAATTAGGTCACCCCAAATCTACTGCCTTACCCCCAAAAAATGGCTTTTCCCCTGTCCCTGCAAAGACTGTTTCTCTGGGATTGATCAAATCCTAAAACAAGAAAAAAAATAATAGTCTTCAATTAGAAAATAATTTATAAACATTCTTGTATGGGAGATGGCATGGACAGGATGGAAAGGGAAGAAAAACTACCCCAAGTGGCAGATGAAGCCTTAAATTCACAGAAGGGGTAGAATCTTACACACATTAGTGTTAGCCTGGAGGCTTGGGATATTCATTTGGAGAGGAATGCTGCTGGTGATGGATACGTCAGACTCTCATTGACTTCTAAACCCAATGATGTTGTTCTTCAAACAAGCATGACGTGCTCAGAGAGTGCCACAGTGCACAGATTTAGGTCAGATGGGGAGGAAGAGGAGCTCTGGCTGCAAGTTTGGGGTTTGCTCTCACTAAATGAGCTGGCTGGGATGTTTGCATTTGCTTCAGCACCTGACTGTGCTGTTACAGAGCAATAAATGCAGCTCTTGCATAGTTCAGGAGATCTGAAAATGAGATCAAGTTTAATACATTGCACAACTCAGTTAAAAGGCTCCTACTGGGCTGTTTAATATTGGTCTGGAATAGCTACAGTGCAATGCAGCAAAGCAGTCCTTTTTCATTTGTTTTTCTGGATTTGAGCCTTTTGCTGCTTGTGTTTTTGTAGCTATTCTCGGGAAAAACCAATCTGGGGCAGTACAACAAAATTCAGATGTGAACTACAGCAGATGGGGAATGTTCCTTGTGGAATGGTGTCACCCTGACCCCAGGGGTGTTTGTAGGGAAGGGGTAAAGCTCCCATCTGGTTTTCTACTCCAGGAAAAGCAAAGTCTGTGTACCACTAGAGGGTGCATCAGCTGCAAAAAAACCCAAGATTTTGTTCAGAAGCTGCTCTGCTTTGTAGCTCTGAAATTAATCTGAGCAGCCTCGACTATCTCATGTTTAGTCCTCAGCATCATTCAGCTCACCTGAACTTGCCCATGGTGGGTGGCTTTGTCAACAGCAGATAATTTATTTTGGCTCTTCCAATTCCACTTGCTTGTTGTCTGTTGCAGAGCCCCAGGCAAAGCAAGATTATTTAAATGTATTGGATACAAGGATTTGCTGTTGTGGCACCAGAGCCTCGGTGTCTCAGCTCCCTTTGCTGGTGGGATGAACAGCCAAGAGATGAGGGCAGAAGGTGGAGGTTGCTGAACTCAATCCAAAATGAAGCAGATTGGGAATTTCAGCTGGGTTAGGGCACTGCCTGTTCTCCTGCTTGTCTCAGCCTAGAAAAGTCCTGGAGCAAAGCATCCTTTTCTGTCTGAATGTCCGTGCCAGACAGATCTTCATCTTTTGTTCTCAGGAATTGTATTTCTTGGAGGGTGGCACATTTCTATTTATCCAAGGAAAGGTTATTACAGCTTAGAGGACTGAAAGAAAATGGGAATATTTGCATCCAGGAAGAAAGCTTACAAAGCCATTTTGAGTTATATCTGAAATGTAAATTCTTCCAGCCCAATAGGTCTAACTTAGTTCCCTGCTATTTTAAGCAGCCACATTAAATAATCCTGTTCGTAAAACAATCAAAGCCCCACCTGGTTCTCTGCACTATGTTCCATCCAAAACACCCAAAGACAAGCTGCAAATTTAACAGGCAGAAGGGTGAAATAATTCTGGTCTGATGCCACCAGTCTTCTTGTGCTCCTGGCTCACAGAACACCTTCACCAAAGGCCCTGGTTGGCTCCCTGAACAATCACAGGTGGTGTTTGTGTGCTAAGTGCAGTTCTTTTCCCCTCCAACCATTGTGGGAAGGATTGTGCTCTTCCCTGGGTGTTATAAAAGCCATGGGGCAGCCAGGACAGAATTTCCCTGATATTCTGACAGCTGCCCTCCCTGAGACCAGTGAGATTTGGAGCACACACAAGTGGGAGGACACAACTGCAGGGAAGTCCTGGCTGATGCTGCAAGTGCTGGAGAGCAGAGGGAGGTGTCCCTGGGGCTGCCTAAACCTTGATTCACAGATTTTGTGTCCTTTGTTCAGCCTTAGATGTGATAACACAAATCCTGGGATCTCCTGTCTCCTGTCCTAGGCCCCAGCACTGACCTGGGCCAGAGCCCAGCAGCTGAACCTCACAGATTTGCCTGATTTGGATATTCCTGTCCCTTGCAGGTGTAGGTGGGAGCTGCCATGTCCAGGTGATCTGATCCAGAGAAAACCCATCCTCCTGGCTGGCTGTGAAAAAATGGATCACTCAAAATACAGATTCTTAACAGATTAGGACCACAAAGAGAGGTGTGAGGGAGGATGGGGCCTTCCAGGGCTGCTCTACACACAAATATCCCATCAGTGGTGTTTTTCTGGATTGGTGTTTTCCCACCTGGAAGATTTTACTGCATTCCTCTGCCCTAAGCAGCGTTCCAGGGTCTGTCCCAGCAGGTGCTTGGCTTCCAGTGGGTGCACAAGGGTAACTTGTGCTGCAGCTCTGTGTGAGTGTTAAAAGTGACACAGAAGAGCCCTCATCCTGTGCTCAGGAGCAGGCAGGACCCCCCTGCTCCTCCTCTGAAATCTTCCTCTGTTAGAGCCGAAATCCAGCAGTAGATGGCACCAGCAGGATGGAAAAAAAGGCTTTAAACTCCTGTAATGCCTCAAAATTCCCCCAGTATTTCACAAGTCATAGACAGCTCAATAAAAAGCCAAGGCACTGGTTCATGGCAGAGGTGAATCACCCAGAGTGGCCCAGGGTGTCCTTCCCAGGGCTGGGGACACGCTCAGGAGAGCAGGACACGGATAAAACACACACAGTTCCAATTTCCATGCACATAGGAGCAGTTTCTGAGGCAAACAGAGGAAGCTGTGGGAATTCCCTACAAATTGGACATTGCGGGCTCCAGTGGTGCTGTCCTGGGAGGATTCCTGTTGCTGTTTTCCTAGGCAATGCATCCAAGTTGAATTTCTGTCTCAAATGTTGACCAGAGCTCATATTTCCTATTTCACACCTACAGCCACAGGGAATATTTGATACAGGTAGAGCTCACAAGATTCTCGTTTTTAAGTTTTTTGTACTACAGAACTATGGTTTCAGATTTTTTCAAGAATATGCTATAGAATGGATAAATAATTGTATAAAATATTGAAGAAACTTGTACACAGGTGAGCCAGGCCAGGACACTTCACACTGTTCTGGAGTATTTTTCCTTTCCTTTTGTTTTGGACACACACAGGAAAAAAGTGATCACTTGGATCCACGTCCTGCAGTGTTTGAAGTGAAGGAGATGAGGACAAAGTAATCAGTTCTTGTTCCTGTGCTTTCCTAACTAAATAAGACTCTCAGGGCACTCAGAATGGTGATAGAAGGAAGCACAGGGTGAGGTGAAAAATCAGCCTCCAGTTTTAGGCCCCCCTTTGGGAGGAGCTGCTGAGTGCAGGTTTCCAGCACAGCAAATTGCATTTCTGATCTGCTCCCCAGTTACTCGTGGCTTCCATTTCCAGAGTGCACCACAATGCAGATTTTAGCAGGCAGTGCAGATGGTATTAAAAGATGCTTTTTTAGCTGTAGCTGCCACCAAATGGTCTCTATTTAAACATTTTCATTTTCTTCAGTTCCTATCTGCCACTTACATGCCCCTGTAACTTGCTGAAAGAAGTTTTTCTGTACAGCTCTTTCACCTGATGCTTCCAAACTTGCTCTGCTGTGGGGTGTGATTTCACTTGGCAGCGTCTGACCATCATCTGAAAGTTCCTTAATAAACTCTATATTCAACAGGGTGGACATCATATTTTAAATTGAAACAGTCATTAAATCACTCAGTGAGCAGCTCTGCAGTGGCTGTGCTCCAGAGATAGTAGGAGGAATATTAATGTGCACAAGAAAAGGGTCTGTTTCTCCAAAGATTGCACAGGAGGGGAAGACCTTGTTTTCTAGATCTCTTTAACAAAGGTGTTTTCAGCGAGAATTGCAAATGAGCCGCTCTTCCATGGAGGCAATTTGCATATCATTAGCCTTCCGGGTTTGTTAATTGTTTTCACCTAGAGGAGGTGGAAGGGTTCAGTCTTTGTTTGGAAAATGACAATGCTTTCAGCAAGTGGCACATTTTATTTGTGATAGGTGATACAAATTTTTTTAACGTTTTCTGTGCACTGGTATCAATCTTGATGGAGATGATGATGCCCTTTCAAAAGAAAATTGAGACCTTTCCAGTAGCTCACTCAACATTTAATTTCCTTATATTTCTTTGTATGTGGCTTTATCAAATAAAAGAAATATTTTCCTTTTGTGTCTTTCTTCTCTTCCCTCCCACCAATTCCCGGGATAACATTCAGCACCACACCCTGCAATAATGTTTTCATGATCACCTTTGCAAGGCTGTAACTTCACAAGAATTCAAGAAAAAGACTGAAAATTCGAAAGACTTTTAAAAATCCTTGTCCTTGTTTGAAACTCTGATATTCTGTTTGCATTTTTATCTTTATTTTTCTATATTTTATCTATATTTATCTTTATTTAAGGGAACTTTTGCAGCACAGAGCAAGGCAGAGAGGAAGAAGGGATGCACAGGCTCAGGATGTGATGGAGAGCAGGTGCAGTTTAACCCCAACCCATCACTTTGCTCACATGGCTCTGGCTCTGATAGGTCTGGGATGTTTTCCAAGTTTCTTTATGAATTTTGGTCCAGAGGCTCATTTTTGTGGGGCCAATTTGTGTTCCTCTAAACACACCTGATGTATCTCAATACCTGCACCAGCACAAGTCTGGGGTCTGTGCTTGAAACCATGAGCTGGGAAAGACAGGTAGGGGAATTCAAAGATGCTCACAATGAAGTTCAGGGGGTGAGAAAAAAAACTTTTAAAATTCCTATTGATGCATGGACACTTCTGATTTTGCTCCTTTTAGTTTGGGATTTCTCCCCATGCTGACCTAAGGCTTGTGTGTGACTTCAAAATAGACATAGCACAACTTTTGGTGTCTTTTTACTCCCTATTTTTTGTCAGCAACACAACTAATGGTGGATGAATCTTTACCTGACATTGATTAAAAGGTTAATTAGTGACACTTTTACCGGAATGAAGTTGGAACTCATGCCAATTATTTCTGCAGCTGCTCACACCTTTTTGGTGTTACTTGGAAATAGTCATGAGTTGTCTGACACCTCTTCTACTTCTGTTGTCTTAAGGATAAAAAATAACACAAGAAACTGCCCTTTTGGATCTATTGTGTTTATCAAAAGAAGAAAACGACACTTAAATTCTCCCTTCCTCTCTCTCACTGTCAAGTCTTCCTCCCATCATCAACCACCACGGGGAGATTTTATTTATTTTATTTATTTATTGCCTCAAGTGTTGAGTACCTGAAAAGGAAATATTTTATTGCTCTCCAAAGATTATAAAGCCTGGGACTTTTTTTATAAAGCTGCCAATGATAACATCTGGGAGCTTTTGCCACTGACACCGTTTAAGTCTTTACTTCTTTTATTGATCCACTACCAAGTTATTTATTTCCATAGGCACATGTGTATGATTTTGTCACCATTCCCAATTACATTTTCTGGAGATTATTGCACTGGGCTGCACATTACCTGCTTGGATGAGCTTAATTTTCAGAGCCTACTGGTCTGTTGGTGACTGAATATTTGCCATAGATCATATGATTAAATATGGAAAACATCTGGTTGAAGGAGTCTAACAAAAATCTGAACATCTGGAAAATATTGGTAAAGAAGCTAATTCAGTTTGTCAACTTACAAATTGTTCTAGCAGGAAGTATTTGGGGGTAGAAGATAATTGAGATTTCATTCCTCTGGCTGCTTGTATATTTTGGTACAACTGGAAGGACCATTCTTCCAAATACTCCTTTGGACACAAACTGGGAGGGAGTTTCCAGTGGGAGAAAAGGAAAAATAGACTTTGGTTCCTGTTGTCTCCTGTTTCAACCATTTTAAAAGACACCAAAATATATTCAGCTTCCCCACACCTCTCTGATCCTCTCAGCTGAAGGCTTTGCTGCTGTTCCACAGCTCTTTCACAATTTGCACTTGGCCAAGGCAGTGATGGTTTTTCTGGGGAAGGTTTTGTAGTGACTCCACCTAACACTGAAGCTGTGGGGTTATTGAGAATATCTGCATTTGGCTTCTATGAAACACCCAGAACTTGAGCTTTCTCTTCAAAATATTGCCTTGCTCAAAAAATCCCTGGGTTTTGTGTCAGAGAGAGATTTTCACAAGCCATAATGCACTGAGACCTCAGTCATGACAGATCTCAGTAATTTTTGCTCTGAGGGCAGGAGACAGCTCTGATTCAGTTTCCCAAATATTAAATCAAAGACAACAAGTATCTTTTAAAAAGTCAAACCAAACCCTTAAGGCTCTTCATGGGAGAAGAGGCACAGAACAGTTACATGAAGTTATGTTCCTTTATGGACTCAGATACAACCATGACCATCACAGCATTAAAACCAGAATGCATATTCATTCCTAAAAACCTGTCTATTATTTTCTCCCCATTTCCTATCAGCTTTCTTCATTTTGCAAGGTGGTGATTTGCTCTACTTAAGTCTGACCACATCTTGCCTAGCTCAGGGCCTCGGTGCAAATGAAGCTTTTGTCACCATGAGTAACACCCCTTAGATGTAAAGAAATTAAACATTAAGAGCTTTGCAGTGTTACTCACACAAAAGAGAAGATATTAATGAATAGGCTCCTTTGAAAACACCCTTCTGCAGTTAAACCTTTAATGACAAAGGGTTTCTTTGGAGTTTCTTGTTGAATTATCCACAGTCTATCTGTGAGCCTCCTGGCTCTTCAGAAACAGGGAAAATTTCACATTGAATAAAAACAATTCCTGCATGACTGCCTATCCTACCCACCGAAAAAAACCGGAAGAGACATGAATAAATTAAGGTACAAATGAATGTAAATGTCAATGTATAGTTCAAATAGACAGTAGAATGGAAGAAATGCCTGTATTTGTCTCTAGCAGCAAACACCCTGGTGGCCAGATTTGACAGCAGCTAATTGAGCAGTAATTGTTATTAATGTCTCTTGTCTTTGCTGTCCACAGCAATCCTGGCTGGGCAGATCTTGGGGAAGCAGTGATAATTCTTATGTTCCTTGAAAGGATTGGAAATGTTCTTTTTCCCATATATTGAGAAATATGAGTGTGTTTGGAGTGGGTTAATTGTGACCATCAGCACTGCCTCTGTCTTTGGTTTCCCCACTGATGCTCTGGATTGGTGCTGGTTGTGCCCCTTTTTTGAAGCCTTGAGCCCAAGGAAAAAGGGATTAAAACCAAAATGAAGTGAAGTTTGAGGGCTGCAGGCCTGGCCACAAGGAGCAGTGGGCAACAGGGGGCTTCTGGTGACACCCCAAAATTCACAGCCTGTGCCATGTGCTCAGGTGTCTCTTCTTGCTCTCCAGAGCTTTAGGAGAACTGGAAGGGCACTGGGGCACAGCAGGGTGCTGAGATTTCCCAGGAAAAATGTGCTGCTTCCAGAGGTGCTGGAGCTGCATCTCCTGGGTGCATGTGAAGGAATTTGTTGCACACAATATTTTGAGTGGCGTTTCCCATGGTAAAAACATCTCTGTCATCTTTTCCCCATCCTTTATCCTGTACCTCTGTGACAGCTTATTCTTGAAGACTCTTCTGGGCAGTCTGTTATGCATGAAATCAGGAAAAAACACCCCAGAATACCTTTCTGCCTTCCAAATTCTTGTTGAAATTGGTTTCATTTTAGCCAAGGGTTGCAAAGGTTTCAAGAAAAACACAGATGCACGTGGAAGTTTCTACATGCACAGTGTGACTTTGTTAGCTCCAATTCCACATGGAACAGTTTGAAAAGGGTAACAGTCTGAATAATTCCCAAATTCTGAGGGATTAGAGTGAGGAGAGTGTGTGGTTTCCAGTCATGACAGAGCTGCTTGCTGAGAGGAGATTTCAACCTGCCACTCCTCAAAGGCTGAAGGCATTTAAGGGAGATTTAGTTTATTGTTAATCTTAGGTGTGCACAGGCATAATTTCCTTTTTTTCTGTGCCAGCTGGGACTTTGCAATCCTCTGGTGCCAACTAACCCAGCCTCTCCTACCTTCAAGCCTTTATGGGCCAAGTGGCTGATGAGGAAATTTGAAATTATGTGTAAAAACAGGGCAAGAATCTGGGGAGAAGGGCCAGATTTGGAACTGGATCCTAACTGGGCTTGTTTTTCTGTGCTGGCAGCATTTAAAAAATGCAATCCAGCCTGGTAAGGGCCATAATTGGTGCTATAAATCAAGGCAAAGTGACCAACCACATCTGCAGGTAACAGCGGGATTGAAAAGAACAGGCAGTGCTTGCAAATCTGCTCCCTGGATCATTCTCACTTCTCTGAAAACACAAAAACACATTTTCAAAAAAAAANAACAAAAAAACATTTTAAAAAAAAAAAAAAAAAAAAAAGGAGGATTAATCCCCAAGTGTAAAAATGAAACCTGAAGTGAACCTCGTTGCTCACTCCAAGGCTGGGTCCTCATTAAGTCTCCTAAAAAATTTGGAGAGAAAAAAATCCACAGCAAAGCCTTTACTTTTATCTTTCAATCCTTCATTTCTAAATAAACATGAACCATATCCTTGGTAAACCCAACTGAAGGTTGCAGGCCAATTAAATAAATTTAAGTTACATTTCTGAAAGCTTCTTCTGTACTTAATGTGAGATTCAAGATTTTATTCATTTTCCAGGTATATCATCGTGGCTTCTATGGCTCACATGTGATATAATAGATACAGATTTTCTTTTTATTACTTGAAATGACTTTTCATTTCTTTTGTTTTACCTCCTTTGTTCCCTGTGGATATTATCTGCTTGATAGAAATGGGAGAAATTGTTTTGGCTTCCTCTTGCCCTGTGACTCCTAATTATCCAATATTTGTACTTTCCCATCCATTTCAAGATTGGTTGGGGCATTTTTCCCTCTCTGTATTTTGGATGAGGAAGAACACTTCTATAAAAATCTGTTCTTTGCCTGGAGCAAAATGGCTGGGATACACTGCTGGCTGCAGATCTGACAAGGAGAGGTTTTGAACCATCAGCAACTTTCCTAAAGCTGATATTTCCCTCTGCAGGAGGGAAACAATTCACACAGGGATTCAGGTACTCAGGCACTTCCCAGGAATGACAGCATTTCTAAAAGTTGTTGTTATTTGAAGAGACAATTAAATCATTGCTGCTTTACTGTGCAAAAGCCTGTGATGTAGCTTGGAAATTCCAGCATCCAAACCCCTTTTCTCTGCCCTTGGTGCTTGCCCACATCAGCTGCTGCCAACAGAGTGACTCTACAAGTTTTGGGGATCCCAAGCAAATCTTAAAATTGTGTGTCCCTAATAAGCTCAGAATTATTGACATGACCAAAGGCAGGTCAGGAGAGATCCAGGGCTGCCCTGGCACAACTTCCAGGAGAGGATTCTCAGTGTTTTCCCTGTCACTGATCCCCACACAAATAAAATGCAGTAAAAACAATCTCCCTTTCCCAGCTTCCAGGTGGTTGTGCTCCTTGGAAAACTGCTTGGAAGTGGGCTCACCTCAGTCCTTCCCAGCTGTGAGGAGCTGGAACCTGAACCCTCTGATACTTGCTGAAATCACTGCAAAACCTTTCCTCCATCCCAGCTCCTCCCAAGTTTCAGCTCAGGATTCACTTCCCATCAGAAGGGCATTATTTGTCCTCCTTGGTGCTCTGAGCTGTTCAAAGACAGTTCTGGGATTCTGAAATGCCAATTTGGAGCCTTTGTGTACAAATGCTTTCTGAAGAAGTGTTTCCCCTTCCAGACATCACAGATTTTTACAATAATCCTCCAATCAGGTGTTTCCTCTGCCAAGCAGCTCCCTGGGGAGTTGGATGCTCTGGGAAGCAGCTCCCTGAGCACTGAGCCCTCCTGACTCAGAGCAGGAGCCACGAGGGTAATGGGGCTCATGGAAGGCTCATTCCAAAGGGTTGTTTGGTTTTTTATAATATCCCAGCTTGGAAAGTTCATAGATTTTGGAATTCAGGTCGTTCTCCTCATTCCCAGTGTAGTCTCCTTCCCTCTACAGCCACCAACCTCCAACTCCTGCCAAATGGAGTGTCTGGACTATGGATTTATTATTGTCCTTGCTAATTTTCCATGCAGATGGCACAAGAATATGACAGCCAGGGGGTCTGGAGCTTAATGTGAAAGGTTTTTTTCCCTCTTAAGAAGAGCTGGGTGTCAACCAGCAGCAGTGTGGGTCTGTTTTCCACCAGGACTCCACAGAAGGAACCAACCAGGACAAAAATTTCTTGCTGCTCATCCTGTTCTGAAATCCCTATAAAATTAAAATGCAAACAGGAGCTAGAAATAAACATTTATGTACCTTCTCAGTCCCACTGGACTTCAGTCTACCATAAATAATTACTGCAGCTATAAAAAAGCAAAGCCCTGTATTATCAGCTGATCCTCCCAGGGAGGCTGTATCTGCCTGGTTGATTTGAATTTCAATGCTATTGTTTTGCGTGTGTTGAACTACAAAGAGAAGAAAAGCTTTTTGTTATTCCTCTTCATCAACTGATCTAATGCAAGAGGAAAATTACTGGTAATTATTTTTGCAGCAATTATGCTGGCCCAAACACCAGAAGTGCAAGCACATTCCTTGTTATTTATTACAGAAAGATCTCAAACCACAGGCTGTTTAGAATGCACAGCATTTCAATTCATGACCTTTGATGAAACTTATTTTAATATAGCTTTGTTTTCCTTATTAAATGACAAGAAAGATTAATTACAAGAGATCAGGTAGTGCTTTAATGTTGCTGAGTGTATTCCAGCAGTTAACTAACTTTCTCTGGATAGGAACAGCACAGCTGCTCTAGAGGGGTTTTCTCAACTAATTCCAAATCTGTAAAGCCTGAACTTTTATCAGATTTTATGCCTGGACCTGAAAACAATTATTTTTTCCTAATAGTTGAATTTATCTCAATCTGCAAGGAGCTAGTTGTCTTTTTATAAATCTGCACCTGACGCATGTTGTTGTACACTAAATTTAATCAAGTTTTGTGATGAGAGAGGAGATATCCCTGCTGCTCTAAGGATGCCACTGTGGGACTTGTTCTGTAGTTTGGATCACGAGTTTCTGGGTTCTGTTCCATGCTGGGTATGAGCTGCACCTCCTGCTTTTCTGAAAATGCAGCTCCTGCCCTGCTCCTTCCAGCTGGGTGAGCCTGGAAAAGTCATTCCCCACCAGAGCTGGTTGGAGTGCTTGCAAAATATCATGTAGGGATTTGTATTATGTTGCTCAAGAAATTATTTTGCCCTGCTTTGGTAGGGGCCATAATTGGAGCTGTAAGTCAAGGCAAAGTGACCAACCATATCTGCAGGTAACAGTGGGATTGAAAAGAACAGGCAGTGCTTGCAAATCTGCTCCCTGGATCATTTTCACTTCTCTGAAAACACAAAAAAACAAAAAAGAAAAGGAGGATTAATCCCCAAGTGTAAAAATGAAACACCAAGAGTAAAAGTGAAACCTTTCTGTCTTTCCCTCAGTGTTACCCCAAACAGATTTTCCTCAGAAAAGGAAAATGGTAAAAAAAAACTTCAGTTTTTTTGACCTGTGCAGGGCTGAGTTGGACTTAAATGATCCTTGTGGGTCCCTTCCAGCTCAGGAGATTTTGTGATCCCTCAGTCCGTGCTCCTGCCAAAGCAGCCTTTTAACCTGAATAAAATCATCCAGCCTGAATTCAATAGGGTTTTAAATATATCAGAGCAGGCTGGGAGAAAAGTTCATCCAGGTTTATGATGCAGCTTCTGGAGGTGAATTTACTTTTCACTAATAAATGTTCATTTCTGACAGCTACAGCTCCCCACAAGGGATTAGCTTCTGCATTAATCTTTGGATATTGATATTTGTAGAATAAACATTTGCTTCCTGTTTATAACATTTATTTGTAACCCACAGTTTCTGCAATATCTGAAACAGAACAGACTCTTTCCAGATGGTCTTTTTGAATATTAAACTTCCAAATGGAGTTAGGGGTGTGGTCCTGTCTTCCACATGGATTTAAAATTTTGGGGAAACCTCAGGAAATGCGTTACAATTCCTGCAGTCTATAACAGCATTAATGGTACCTGAAGTGTGTATTTTTAATAATTCTTCTTCTCACTGGTGATGTTTAGGATGTGCAATTCTACCCCACTCCAAGGTCACACCCCCCAGACAGATTGATTTCTGAATGTTCTGCTTGGTGATAGGTTTGAAAAACAAACAAAACAAAACAAAACAGAATAAAAACTTTCAATATTCATTTTCTAGTTATTGATTTACTCTAAACCAGTGTTTATTTTGGACTTGTGCATTTTAGATCAGCAAACAAATGGCAGTCTCAGTCTCCCCTGGTATTTTACATTTTCCCAAGCACAGCTCCCATTTGTTGCCACCCCCGAGTTCTTCCCCTGAGCAGGTCCCAGTAACTTTTCCAGATTTGTTTGTAGTTTTTTTGATGTGCCCCAGGAGAGAATAGGATGAGACAATCCCACTGAACCCCGTGTCTGAAGCAGAGGCTTTGAATAAAGGTGAAAGGCTCATTTCACTGACTTCATCACCAAGCCTATACAAATTAAATTTCTACATTACTCACAGGATGACTTGCAATTATGTTGATTAATCATATGTTACTGAGAAAATGGAAACTCATTTATAACAGGCATTATTAGCCTATTGTGTCATTTTTGGTTTCTTAAAGCCCTGTTCCAGGGACAATTCCTCTCTCAATGAGCTGGTTAATTTCATTTCACTTCCACCTTGCTTATAATTAATTTTTAAAAAGTTGTTTACATGAAACACAATTAATTCAACACAGTTCTTTAAAGAAAGGGAATATGTAAACTCATTTAGAAGTGTAATATTTCAATACTGATACTCAAAATAGAGATGTTTCCCAGAGTAATATAAATATGTGAATGTTATTTGACCTTTGGTTTGTTAGCAGCAAGTGACATGCACATTTAATTTTGAAAAGTATATTGACCCTTGAACCATCTCCTAAATAAAAATGGAGCTAATAATGAAGAGAATTTTATGGGATACTATTTATTTAGCTAGCAAAGAGGTTTGTTTAGGTAGGAAATGGCACCATTGGCCTCTGAATCTTGGGAAACAGGGAAGTCTTGGACTCTGACCCCCAGAAAATCTTTGTGGCATCACTTTGGCTGCAGATTTTGTGGGGCCAGGGTGTTTTTTGTGGTCAGAAAACCAGAAGTCTGCAGGATTATTTCACTGGCAGGATTCCATAGTAGTGTCCTGATTTGAATTGAGCATAACTGGCTCTGCAGCAGCCTGAAAAAAACCAATATTGTTCATTCAGAGCAAAAAGGGTGGATTGAGTTAATACACATCAGTACATGTGCAAAGAGGGACGTGCTGGAAGGTTTGATGAGATTTTTCTTTGAGATTTGCTCGTGGTTCCCTCTCATTCTCTTTTCATGGCCCTTGTTCCCTTCTGCCTCCCCTCTGCAGGCAGAGCCTGTGCCCTGTGCCCTGTCCCCATGGGGCACAGGTGTGACAAATCCCACTCCTCCCAGAGAGCCTGGCTCCCCCAGAGCTCACCTGGCTTTGGGTGGGAGCCCCTGGAGAAGGAATCCCTGGCTGGTATTTCCCAGGTGCCTTTCAGTTCCCTCTGGAATGCCAGGGCTGGTGATGGGACCTTTGTGTTTGGCAGAAGCTGATCTGGGCACCACTTCAGCAGGCACAAATATCCACAAAACACAGAGCTGGAGAGGGGCTTTGTTCCAAAATTGATCTGTCCAAGGCAGTCACAGCCAGTGATTCTGTGTTGCTTTTAATTAGTATATTCCTACAGGATTTTAATAAACTATTTACCAATGGATTGCTGTCACAGGGCATTATCACTTCTTTAAGCTTCTGCTCCAGAGAAGGTCAAATGTGAAAAGCTCATTCTAAGACTGGAATAAAACATGCCAAGTGTAAAGCTTTATGGCATGATTAACATTTTCCTATTCAACCTTGCTGAGAGATTGCTGTTCCATCCCTTTATTAATGTGCAAGTTCTCTTTTGCAACCAAGTGATGCAGCCTTTTGTAATTTGGATAATAAAGAGAGTTGTTGTTGTTGATGTTGTTTAATAAAAAGGATGGTAATTTATTGACACTTGGCTCACACAATGCAGTGTAATGAAACCCAACAAACTAATTTCAGTCCTCCCCGAGCACTCCATGCTAATTAAAAGCAACAATCAATATGGGTGAGGCGTTGTCAACAATGGCATTAAAAGGCTGAGCTGTGGCCAAAGGGCTGATGACAGTTTGCAAGGATGAGGCAGATGGGTGGAAAAGAAACCAAGAATTGCACAGGAGGCAGAAGCTGCAGCTTTTGCTAGTGGGGTTTTTACACTTTCATTTGAGTATTTTATGGATTTTCTTCTTTACTTTCTATGTTTTATTCGACAATCCTTTAATGAAATGTGTTTCTGTACTTGCTGATTTTTAAGGTTCTGATTGAAGAAGAAACTTCTTAAGTCAAGGCATTAAAACTTTGCTAGTGGATCACATGAGAAGGAGTTTTCCTGAATGCAAACCCTCCTGTGACTCTTGTTTCCTCTGAAGCTGGAGATAAAATCCCATTGCTGCTGCTGGGAACTGATTTTCTTGTTCCAGATGTCTCCCAATAAACTTGTAGAAGGCTCCTTGCAGAATTCAGGTTGGCCTGAAGATCAGTTCCCTGCTCACCATCCCAGAATCCTGCTCAGGAATTTGAGCAGCCACCTCACTTTTCTCCTGCTTTCTAAAATCAAAATTACTCAGTTTATCTTCAGTTCCACAGATCACAGTAAAAATGATGAACACAATAAAGATCTTTCAAAACAGCAGAGATTGTGAACACTTTGGGCATTTTTATGTGAGTTTTTATGTGAGTCTGTGATTATAGTTTTAGATAGAAATTTATTTATGTGAATGTTCCTTGCAGCCCTCAGAGGCAGGCAGATCACTTATTGAAATAGAGCAGCTGCAGTGCAACACAAACAAGTGACTATAATTCAGGTATTGCCAAAATCCCCCTTGCTGAATGATTTCTCAACTCTCATCCATTTAGGATGAGATCCCTTTGGGATCTGGCTGGGCTTTACAGTTTATTCCCTGAAATTCAGCTTGCAAGCTCATAGAGGCTGTTTCAGATGAGGGTGAAATAAATTCTGACAAGAGGAGGCTCCTCAGGAGTGTGTTTGACAGTCATCAGTCTGTGGGGAGACAAAATCTGGGGGATTTCAGCTTCAGTAACTCACCTGACTGGAATTTTGTTAACTGAGGGGCAGTGTTGGGGTGTCCTTTAGGAGTTGTTGAGTTCCATGGGGATTAAATTGTGCAGGCTCTCATTTTGTGTCTCTGTGGGTTTAGGTGTGTGCACAAATCCCAGGAAGTAGGAAAAGCAGGATAGAAAGGCCAGATGTGTGAGTGGCTCTTTGGGAAGACACCCCTGTGGCTTTTGTGAAGTTTCATCAGAAAAAAAACAGATCCTACCTGACCAGTTTTGGAGAGGAGATGAAATTCCCATCCATCCTCCCTCAAAGCAAGGCTCCAAATCACACCAGGCTGGGGGAAGCCTTGGGGGAACCTGTGGAGACCAAGAGCACGAGAAGGGGAGAGCAGGGAGCAGATGAGGGCTCAGGGGATGATCAGAAGCTGAGGGCAGCCTGATCCCAAACTGGGGCTTGTGCAGCTGCACCACCACATCTGGGCCTTTTCCAGGGATGGGAAATGAGTCCCTGCTCAGCAAAGGCAGTGAATCCCTGAATGAATTCCCCAGGGATTGGAAAGATGGCTTGCACAGCCCGCAGCTGGGAATAAAACGCTGTTGGGACAATTTTATTTCTGCTTATAAATCCCAAGCTGGAGCCTCAGAAGGAGTAAACACAGATGTGTCTCTTGGGGTCAGTGCAATCAGACCAAGGCAGGGATGCTGTTGAGAACCCAGCTTATTTTTAGCATTTTTCTGCCCTTCACCAAGACAAAATTCCACTTCTCCACACAGAGATGTGCCTTCCTCTTCCAGCTGGGAAATTTCTCACCATCCTGCACCGTGGAAAAATAAAAAAGGGTGTTGAATGTGCCCCTGAGCCTCGATGTTTCAATAATCACAGGGCTGAGCCTGGACAGAAAGAGTGGCATTGACAGCCCCATGATCTGCAGTCCAAGTAATTCCTCCTGCTCCATTTGCAGCTTGCCCTGGTTAATGGAATAAATGCAATTCCACTTAAGGACAGAAAAAAGGAAATAGGTAAATTGTTTCAGGAGAAGCTGACCTCTGGCACACACATTTCCCTCACAGCAAAATGTCTGCTTGGAATATAAACTTTATGGTTCAGTGACATCCAAACAAATTCTTGTTTCCTCTTGTTGTGTGTCAGTTAGAAGAGAAGTTACACTTGAAGGGTTTTTAATACACTGGAGAAGTCATAATTTCAAATATTTGCTTTAAATGCCTGTGACTGTGTGATCAGAATGACATTTCTCCAAAATTCCAGAAGAAATCACTACCAAAGGTGGGACCTCTGCAGAATTCTTTTCTCGTGAGGGTTCTCATGAATCTGGATGCATTTTGATAATAAAATCCAAGCTTCACAAGCACAAATTTCTTCCTTAATATCAGTTCGTTTATCCGTGAAAATGCCAGTGATAAAAACCAGCTTCTAAAATGAAATTTATTTCTCTAACAGTTACTGCATGAATTATAAATACTCTATCTGTGCTGGGAAAAGGAAATGAGGCTGAACAGTAGAATTTTGAAGCCTCCAGTCCTGCTGCTCATCGCAGTCATTTCGTAGCTGCATTTAAAATTTATTTTTCTGCATCTGAGAATGTTTCAAAGATGGTTTTGGTTGCATTGAACTACACAGAGAGTAAATTCTCTACTTTTGTTAAGGGACTCTATGCATTCTAATAAAGGGCAGACTCTAGAACCAAGTAAATATTTATGTGTAAAGTGGTTTTCCAACTTTTTATAGAGAGATTAAAAAATTGCTCTGGAATATGAATTTACCAGAGATTTTACTTTTTTTCCTTACATTTTCTAGCTTTGAAGGACTCAAATTATCATAAAATACCTCAACAATTTCACACTAATTAACAGAGCAATTTCTTCCTGACCCCTTGGATGCTGATTTTGGCTTTACCCTCTGTAGAGCAGCACTTCCAAGCACGGAGGTTTTGTCTTCCCAAATCCCAAAAAGCTTCCCAAAGCTGCCAGCTCTCCTGGGATGTCATGGCAGGGTCACCTGAGTGAGCTCTGAGTCTCTGAGGGGATGAAATGAACACAGAACAATCTTGGAGAGGAGCAATCATGGGGAGGGAAGAAGAATTCCTATTTTTAATGCCCAAATCCTGCAAATCCATGAATTATTCACACCACAGATAACTCCTGCTAATGATTAATGTTGTTTCACACCAGGGCTGGAGTTCACTCCTCTCTGCCACTGCCTTGGTTGGGCTGCTGTTAAATCTTGAGCCAAATTGGGAAATCAGTTTTTGCTCCTCAGAGAAACTCACCTTGTCCTGAGGATTTCAAGAAACACAAATTCTGTTTGGTTGCTGAGTGCTCCAGGGGGGTTTATCTCACTCTAACAAATCAGCCCCTTCCTGCCATCAGTTCTGGATAAATGATCATCAAATTCTGATAGAAATGAAGCTGCTCTTGTCTGTCAGCCTTTTGGCAGCCTCTGGATGGAGCCATGAACAGCGAGATGAGGACAGTCCAGGAGTTGTTTCTCATTTTCTCATTTGTGTGTTTGACTGACCAAAGATTGTTTCATGGTACAAAAGTATGGAAATGTCATCTAAAGGCAAAATAATATTATTTTACTTTTTTTTTAATCACAAACTTTTACACTAGGAATAATTTGCTTAAATTCTCAAAATTCTTCTAAGGAGAAAGCCCTGTTTCCCTCATAAATGGCTTAAAACCACCCCAGTCTGCAAGACTGTATTGTTTAATATTGATGATTATTATGTTCATACTTAATTGCACACAAAACATTTAAATCTTTGTAAATTCCTTCACAAAAAAACCCACAGATTATCCTGTTTACAGATGGAAGGGTAGGAGAGTATCTCAAGCAGATCACAGCTCAATGTGATCCCCATCTCTTGTCCCTTTTTAATATCAGTATCACTCTGTTGGTTTCTGTGCAGTTATTCCAGGGTTAATCTAAAGCAAATAATTCTACAGCTGAATTGTAAATCAGTTTTTACACTGATTTTAAATGAATGGGCAGTTCTTCTCAAAGTAGCAAGGTCTGTTCTAAATATCCAACCTCTCCTTCATCACTTTTGATCCCAGTGATTTAATTGGTATTAAATTGGAGCTCAAAGTGTTGTTTGAAAATGGTGTCAAATGCATCCCCCTTTGCCTGGGTTTAAGAGCACTGAGCTAAACCTCAAAATCTTCACCCAAGACAAGATTTGGCTCCCAGTGCTGGTGTTACATCACCTGTTTCTAATCTTTGATTAAAATGGTTCAGTTTGATTATTTCCAGTGACACACAAATACCACACCCAGTAGGAATGCCCAGTAAGGAATTCCTACAGCTTTTCATGTGCTCAAATACTAACTTTAAACATTATCTTTACTGGCCTTATCTTTAACAAAACTTTAAGTTTAAGCTCCATAAGGAGAAAATCAGGGTCTAATGGATGAAACACTTGGCAAAAAATGGTGGTGTTAAAAATAGCAAAGCAGATTTTTTTTTTATCAGGGTGTCAGCAACGAGCCTGGAGCCTACAGGGTTAAATCCTGTTTGTACTGAGGGTGGCTAAATCCTGTCTGTATCCCAGGCAGTTCTGAGCACTCCTTGCCTTTTATCCTCTGTTGGGTTTGGTAGCTGGGTATGAAATCAGCAGTAGCCCCACAGATTTCCCAGCTGGTTGCATTACAAGATTGCCAAATTGCATAAACACTCTTGCTTTCACTTGTCAGAAATATAATCCTAAAAGAACCTGAGATCTGAGAGAACTCAGAGATGGGTGGTTTTTCTGGTTTGCTTGACCAGAATTGTCTTTTTTTTTCTGTGATTATTGACCAGTGGTCAGTCAGTATGTCTCTCTTTACATTTTTTTTATTTAAATACTTCAGAACTAGCATTTAAAAATGCATCTCCACACACACAGAGTCTAAAGAAAAGCAAAAGTGTTTTTCATGTGGTGTTTCCCATAAAGGCAGGGGCACATGGGTGAATTTTCATGGATAGACCAGTTTGTTTAGGAGGAAATTCTCCCCACTTTACCCACCAGGGAATTTGTGTGTCACAGACATGGACAGCACAGGGAGGGGAGAGATGCAACAGGAAAAATCGAGGTTATGCACAGAGAAAAATCTGCTGGTGTTAACACAGTACACTGAAATCTTTAAGAAGAACCAGCAAGAACTCAGTATTTAAAGAGGAGCTGCTGTGCCTGAAAGGTTACCTGTTTGAGCTAATAAAAGATGTTTCTCCCTGAAATCACACCTCTCTTTTATCCTTATGTTTTCATTCCTTTATCAACACAACTGCAACTTGCATAAGAATGGGATCACAAAAATATATGGGCTTGATCCACATCTTAAAAATCAATTCTGTTCTTAAGCAGAGCTCTTCAGCCTTTCATTAAAGCTTTTGTCACCACCACAAGTTTGAATCACCTGTTGGGACTTCTGTAATCTGTGTGCAGTTGATAACACAGTGATTGGTTTCACACTCAGAATATAATCTCCTTAATTTCCCAGATATTTAGTCAGTACTTTAGGGATTTTGGAAATTTCAGCAAAATTTTCCTTTCTTTCTTGTCAGACACTGCTGCATAACAAAATTAAGTGAAGCCCTTCTTATACCACCATGTGAAATTCCCTCTTTTAGCTTTTCATTCATACAGATCTTTAAAAAGTGATTTATTCTCCATGGGAACAAACAAGAGTGGACCAGAATTAATTTGCTGGGCTACCCTGGTTCCACAGAGGATTAAAGCTGAAATTTTAGATCTGGTCGGTTCATTTTCCCTGCTGAACAGATCATGCCTCACTGCAGATCACCAGCTCCCTGTGCTGTGTGCAATGCCAGCAGCTCAGCGTGTCAAACTCTGCTGGGAACTGGGATGGGAAGGGATCCAGGTGCTTCCCATGGAGTCTGTGCTCTGGTTTTGGCTGGAAGAGTTAATTTTCTTCTCAGAGGCTCGTCCAGGGATCGGATTTGTGCTGGAAGGAGTGTGGGAAGCACAGGCAATGTTTGGTTGTTGTTGAGCAGGGCTCGCACAGAGCCAGAGCCCCTCCTGCTCCTCACCCACCCCACCAGCGGGGATGGAGGTGCACAAAGGCCTGGGAGGGGACACAGCTGGGACAGCTGACCCTGAGTGACCCCAGGGATATGCATCATGCTCAGTGGATAAAGCTGGGGAAGGAGGAGTGAGGGCTTTTGTCTTCCCACCTTCACACGATGGAGCCCGGCTTTCCTGAGGATAACTGAGCACTGCCTGCCCACGGGAAGGGGGAATGCATTCCCTGTTTTGTTTGCATTACCTATTAAACTGTCTCTGTCTCCACCCATGGGTTTTCTCACTTCCACCGTTCCCATTCTCTCCCCTGTCTCACCAAGGACACGGAGCCTGTGTGGGGCTGGGCTCCCACCTGCAACAGTTTGATTTATTCTGCCTGGCTGTGGCTGTCAGCCCAAGGATATCCTCCATTAGTATACTTTTCCATGAAAATTTTAAATGGGATTCCTCATGTAGAAGCACAAGTAAAACATCATTTCTGATATAAAGAGGTTTTCCATTGGTTTTTCTTCCTTTGCTACCACACAACTTCTTCACCTTGCTGTCAGCAATAACCTGGTGAGAGCTGGGAATTTACATCAAACCAGACTAGTCTGCGTCAGCTCTTCCTTGCCTCTGTATTTCGCATTCCCAAAAGTATCAAATTTCACTTGCAGTTCAGGTTTCCTGTTATTTGTCCCTCTAGCAGCTGAACTGTGTCCCTCAGGAATGGTGTCCCCAAGACGATGCTGCTGCCTGGGACTCTGCTGCCATCTAGCCAGCTTCCATCCCAATTCCCAGCNATTCAAAGGGAGGGTTATACATTAGAGGGGAATCTCTGGTATCAGGGGTATTGGGAAGTCTGAACCTCTCAAGAACCTCAGAAATAGGGAAAGAGAGAAGGGAAATGTGGCTGGGAAATTGGGATAAAAGAGGAGGCTGCATCCTCCAAAAATTGGAGAGACCCCAGGGGAATGCCCCATGGCCTCTCTCTTTACTGGAATAAAGTAAAAGGACTCCTCTGTCTCCTTTTTGGACAGAAACCTCTGGTGTTTGTGGATTAATTTTCCTGACAGTGGCTCCACCCCAGTTCCCAGCTCCATCCCTCCCCGAGGACACGGTGGATGCCCCGGGGGCCGGGGTGGCCCCGGTGAGTGTGAGAGAGCAGGATTGTTCCTTTGTCACTGCCCCAGAGGGGGTGGCAGTGCTTGTTGGGCTGCTCAGCTCTCAGGAGGGAGAGCGAGTTGTGCTCAGCACTTGTTCCATTTCCAAATGTGTCTTTCAAACTCCAACACCTCGGAGCTGGCAGCAATTTGGGTTCTTTTCACCTGAACACCGACGGTTTATCAGCACTTAGAGGAAAACCATTCAGTCTGCTGGCTGAGAAGGTGTTCAAAAATCACAGCAACACTTTAAAATCCCGAACACACGAACCCCAAACAACAGCAAAAACCCTTTTAAGGAGACTGCAGGTGCAAAGTTCCTTTGTAGAGCTGCTGCTCCCTTCTCACAGAGCAGATCCTCAAGTAGCAGGTCCCGAAGTGTTCTGTCAGAAGGACAGCAATAGAGAGCTGAACAGAAAAGTACACTCATTGAAAGCAAGCCAGAAAATGACTGAGGAAAGAATATCCATGGAAATATATAACAGAAGGCAATCATACATCTGGGGATGCTTTTAAATCAAGCACTCATTTTAAAGGTTTGTTTAAAAGTCCTCTCAGCTCTCCAGGAGTGTGTTCATTCACTATTCTACATCTTTAGCAGAACAACCAGCAGGGAAAGGAGAGGAAGATGTTGTTGTGTCTGGAAAAGTCCCCCAGTTTAGCTGCAGCAATCTCTGCCAAACACGTGGGATTAAAGAAAGCTTCAAATCCAGCAGCAATGTTTTTACATCCTTCTCCCTCCTTCCCTTTAGGTGCAGTGGTGGGGTTTGCCTCCAGCCCTAGGTTGGGATCCCATGGGATTGATTCCTCCATGGGAGCTCAAAAAAATCTCTTCAAAGCCTCACTGCTGTGCTCTGGGTGATGCTGGACCCTGACAGCACCAGAGGAGAGGAGGGACACTGGCTCTGAGAGCACCAAGGGTCTCTGCTGACTCCCAGATCTGTATTCAGGGATTCTTGTTTAGCAAAGCCACCTGGAAGTTTAATCTGGCTTTAAGTGGTGCTGCCCTGCTCTGTGCTGCTCTTCAGGCTGTCCTTTTGTATCATCTCTGTTCTTCCTGTATTTTATCTTCCATTTCTCAGCACCTTCTCACCAAATACCTCAAATTCCCATCGTGTGGCAAAGGGAAACAAACAACAAAAACTGGGCCACGGCCATTCTCTGTGTTTAATTTTTCCCCATAAAACTGTCACCTTTTAATGGAGCAGAGTTTTGAATGGAGCAGAACATTCCTGTACACCCGAGGTGGATTTGGGGGAAGAAAACACCTGGATTTCCACTAGAGGGTGACGTTGTAAAGCTCAAACGGGATGAGAGAATTCCCAGGGCAGGGAGAGAGGCCGGGACAGGGTGGGGATGGGGGGAATGCTGCTGCTTTGGGGGTTCAGAACCTTCCTCATTCTCCTCCCAGCACCCTCAGAGGGAAACAGAGGCACTGCAGAATTTCAGGTTGTTCTCATCTTCCAACTTGGTGAATCAGAAGGTAAATGGGAAAACTAATTCTATGTATTGTTTCCTTTAAAATCTAGCTTATTAGGGGAAAAGCAATTTATTCCACCAGACTTTGTCAGCTGTTGTCCTGATCTTATAAATAATTTGGGGTTTGGACAGCTTTTCTGTCTGCTTTAATTTGGAGGATTTAGGTCTTTTCATCCTTTAGAATAATTTGTACAGCAGCAACGCTTAAACACTAGGAGAAAGAGATAGGAATAAATATTTAATTATTACTTAGATGAAGCTGAAACAACAACAAAACCACCCCATTTTTATCAGAATCATTACAGGGAGTTTGCATGAAAATTTTTCTTTCATATAAATGAAAGCAAGATTTAGAAAGTTTAAGCTTGAGCTGACAGTTGAGTTGCTGTACACAGGCCTTGCAAAAAGAAACTTCATGAAAATTTCATGAAGGTCTCACACTTTGTTTCACACTTAGGATGAAAACACAAAACATTATCATTTTACAGAAATTCTTCATTTTGTTCAAATACAATTCATTCTTCTACACATTGCCACGAGATCTGATAGCACAAACCCTTTTTCCACTTGATTTTCTGCCACTGCATTATGCATTTCTGAATTTCCACTGTGTACAGGATCTGCTGTTGTAGTTACTCTTGAAAAGAGACACAACAAAAAATTATTTGTAGCAAACACACATCCAAGGGGCTACACTCTATAAACACCAGAAATCACATCCTTCAGCTCAGTCTGCAGCTATTTCCTACAGTGGCTTGTTGTCAGCAGAGAAAAATTGTAAAAGTTACTCAGAGAGTGTGCTAAGAAAGAGAGAAAAATACTAAAAGTTAGATACTGAGACACTGTGCTGAGAAAAGTCCTTTTGTCTTGCTTGCCACTTTAAGAAAAATAATTGTCACTTAGAATTTTGAGCTTCACAAATTATACACTCACATGTTTCTCTGTTAAAATACCTTAACAACTGCACAGGAAAATTGGGTCCAGTCCTTCTGTGGGGAGACCCTTCCTCTCCTAATGTCACAGCAATGAAATCAGGCAGAACAGGACAGATATTCTAAGAATCAGAGAGGTGTCTCATTCTCACCTTGCAAATTCTCTGTTCTTTCTCCCTTGCTTTGGGTGTAGAAGTCAGTGTGAGGGTGGAGGGAGGAGTAATTACAAGTTTGGTTACAGTTCCTTATTTCCCTCACAGCAGCTCCAGGCACAGCATGGAGCTACCTGGGGGGACAGATTTGAGCTGAAATTGTTCTTTTTCCAACCGTAATGTTCCTTCTTACACTCCCCGGTTTCTAACAATGGGGTTGTGCTGAAGGTGAAGTAGACCCAGCTCTGCTAAAAGTGTGTTTGTGTGGGGTGTGTCCACACAGGAAATATCACAGGATCCCAGAATATTTTGAGTTGGAAATGACCTCAAAGATCATCTCATTCCACTCCTGCCATGGCAGGGACACCTTCTACTGTCCCAGGCTGCTCCCAGCCCCATCCAGCCTGGCCTTGGGCACTTCCAGGGATCCAGGGGCAGCCACAGCTGCTCTGGGGAACAATTCCTTCCTGATATCCAGTCTAACCCTCCTCTGTTTCAGTTTGAAGTCACTCCCTCTGTTCCTACACTACAAGCTCTCATAAATTTTCTCCACCCTTGTCACTGTGGCCAGTGCTAATCCCCCCACTCAGCCTCTGATGTCTTGGTGCAAATAAATATAAAGAAGCCCTTGTTCCTGCCAGCCTCTCCACCCATCCTCCACGTCCTGAAAGCTCAGCTTCCTGTGCTCCAAGGCAGTTCCCAGCCCTGCAGGTGGATCAGGATCTCAGGGAGACCATTGGAGAATTTACCTACCAAACCCCCTCCCCTAAATCCTCTTTGGCTTCTCAGTGCTGTCCAACACACTGGTTGGGTGTCAGCCTTTCTCTCAGACATCTCCTCCCCTCATCATTGCCTGCTGTGCGTTTCTATTTAAAATCTGTTCTGGTCTGAAATGGATTCCAGATCATTTTTGACACAAGAGACAAATATTACCCAGCCTCTCCAGAGTGTCCTTTGAACCTTCACCTCCACGAGTGAGTGACCAGACCTTGCTGCTGCCATCTCCTAAAGACGTTCTTCTTTCTCCCTTACAAATCTCCTCATCCCCAACCCTGCCACCTCCCTGACAGTCAGAACCAGAGGATAATTAAATCCTCCACCCTCAGCTCTCAGGCAGTCTGAGGCCTCATCAGCACCTGGGACTGATTTGAAGAGGAAAAAACCTCAGGAAGGATGGAACAGCAGAGCTGGGGTGGCACTGGAATTGCTCCCACGTTCTGCTGCTTTGCCCACTTAACTTTTCATCTGTGGCTATTCTGTCAGCACCAGAGGATGGCTTTTAATTGCCTTCTCAAACATATATGGCAACACCATAGCAACTTCTCCTCAATGCAGCAAATCCGTTTCTTCAGTAATTATTACCCTAATTAACTCTCAAATGTTAGCAATGCTCAATCTGCTGATTAAATTTCAATTGAATTTTGTTACTCACCAGAATTAGACTGGTGAAGGCAGTCTCTAAATTAAGATATATTTAATTGTTCTTCCCTGAATGCTCCTGCAGAGAAATGTATATATTTGTATTTCCAGTCATTTATGAGCACACACCAGTGCTCTACCACACAATTCCTTACGTCAGGGGCTCACAGGATGAAGCATGAAGACAGCACTGACTGTGAAATGGCTCTAAAAACTCAGTCATTTGCATAAATCTCTCTTCTTTTTTCTCCCTATTTTTTTCAGGCAGCTCTTCATCAGATTCCAGCAACATAATTCATTTCTCTGCTTTCCATGTAGTCCCCTAAGTTTGACTGCTCTGTGTTTATAATCCACAAGATGTGGTGTTTCTATCTCCTGTATTCTTGGCAGGAGGGACAGCCTTTATTTTTCCTTTTTGTTCCAAGGTTTTGCAAGCTGAGAGCACTGCAGTAGGTCTGCTGGTTAATATGGGATGAGGATTCATTCACCTGAGCTTTTCTGCTGTTTGACACCCAGAAGATCAGGACATGGACAAATATTTGGACAAGGAACCACCTGGGAATTTTAGCTACCATGGATCTAGATCTCATGGATAAGGCAAAAATTTGAAATAATGTTTCATTATTGTTATTCTTTTTATTTCTTCAAGAATATTTAAATTCCCCATTAAGGCAATATAATTTCCAGCTGCTCTTGAAAGACATATTTTCCTCTTAGCCTTCCCATCCTACATGCACACTTCCACCCATTCTTTTGCACTGGTAAAGGGACATGAATTTGGGACATTAATAAGAGCAGGACACTGGTCATTTTCTTTGAGAAGAAGGATAATTTCCCCTGCTTTAACTCTGTGAAGGAGCTCACCAAGAGCATCCTTGGTTCCAGGCTGGGACCTCAGAGCTGAGGGCAGAGAGAGGATGGAACACACAGAAAAACATCTTAAACTGGTCCAGCTGTGACATCCTTGGCCCCACCATCACCAGCACTGACAGAATTTAAAAAACAAAAAGCAGTTTATAGATGGAAGAGGTCACTGCCCATGATTATTGAGCTATGGCACCACTAGAACACATGAAATCTGTATATCAGAAAAACTTGCAGGCTTCCTTTAATATCTGGGGTTCTCTGCAAATGAGAAAAGAATGGAGATGTTAAACCTTGTTTGTAGAAACATTTTGTAAATCCAGAAGTAAACATTAAATCCAGAAGTATTTGCTCAGGGTTTCTGTGGGGCAAACTGAAGGTGTTTTGTGCAGCTGCCTTGGAAGATCCATGTGAGTCCAAGCAAACCAGAAGTCCCAGACTGATGAGGAATGACAGACCCTGGACAGCAGGGAATGAACTCAGTGCAGGAGTCAGCTGCTGAACTTCTGCCTCTGTGCAAAAGGCCAGCAGAGGTCTCATCCTTTATTTAAATCTCGAGTTGACTCCTGAAAATGCTCACACTTGCACACTTCCTTAGCACAGGGCTGAGAGTTTGACACAGGGGGAATTGGCAATCCCAGTGAATTATAATAATAAATGCCTGCATAACTGTTTAATTGAAAAATGTAGAAAGACAAATTACTTTCTAAGAACAAATGCAATCTCCCAGAACAAGCTGAAGCTGGTTTCTTCTGGGAAAAAAAAAACCCCAAATGATTAACTGAGAATGCTGTGGAGGGTGCTGCTCAAACCAAAACCCTAAAACATGGAAACACCACCCTGTCCCCAGCTGGACCATGGTTAAAGGACACTGAGGGACACACCCCTGCCTCTGCCCCTGCCAAAGGACAGGGATGTGGACAACTGTCTCCAGCTCTTTCCAGCTATTTGTATTCCTCCCTCCACTTAACAGCTTCTCTGGACAAATTGATGCTTTTTTGGGACTACCAAAAAACAGAGGCCAGACAAAATTAAGAGAATAAAAAGCTGTTATATTTATTGAAGGGCCTTCAGGTACATTTTGGGCAGATGAAGCCCCCCCAGGAGCTACACCCAAAATGGATGACGGGTCACGAGGGGTTTTCACACTAAGTTTGGTCCATTTGCATATTGGGGGTTAATTTCCTAATTACAGCTTCAAGTAATGAAGTCATTTACCCCAAGTTTGTCCCCCCCAACTCACTTTTGTTCCCATCTCTCAGGCCTGAGGCAGTGAGGTGTCCTTGATCCCCAGGGCTGGACAGCAATTGTTGTGTCTGCCCAAACTGGGAAAGCAGCAGCTCACACTGTGTGTGGAGTTTGGAGTTACACACTAAAGAACTGCAGGATTACAAATAGATGAAAAATATAAAACCTAAAATCCTGAGGCATCAAACCAGCACTGAGTCCATCAGAGCTGACAGTGAGTTCTGCCTTTATGAGAACTGAGCCAGGATTATGTACAGCCCCTGGAATATCTTGCCTGTTCCATCCACCTCTTTCCCTCAGGTGACAAACTGTGGTCTTACTGCTGTTTGCTCTCTCCTCTCTTTCAGTAACTCCAGGCAGGTGATTTAGGGCAATTATGCTTTATTACATCCATTTATCCTCAATACTTACCTGTCATTTTGGGCCTTTATCTATTCAATCACTCTCACAGGTCCAAGAAGCCCCAGTGTAGAGGTGTCTTTTCTGGAGTCCTGTCACAGCCTGAGAGCATCATTTATCCCTGGGATCATTAAGTGAAACCCTCAGCTTGCACAGCAGCTCAAATTCAAATAGACATTTCAGCAGTGCAGTGTGACAGCAGCACACCAAGGCCATCCACTGTTCTTTGGGCTGCTCTGGAAATACAAACAGGACTTGAACTTTAATCCTGGGGGAAATGGGGCTCCTCCAGGCCAGCACATTCAGGACAAATAAAGCACAGGAGGCAGGTGAAGGTGGGTTGGGTTCCATGGCAGCACCTGGGTGTTCAAGCCTTTGGCTGGGTTTGTGTCTGTGGGACCTCTGTCCCAGGCAGTTTGGCAGGTAGTGCCTTTCCTGATTATTTTCAAACTCAACTGTGGTTGAAAGTGCCTAAAATTAGGGATCTGCTGGATTCTGAGAGCAAGGTTTGTGCCTGGCCATGGGCTCCCTCCTCACACCCTGGTGCAAAGGGATCATCCAATTCCCTCTGCTCTTACCTGGGTCACTTCAGAGGAGGGTTTCCCTCACCCCCACGGATTTATTTACTTATTTATTGTCCTTTCTGTGGTAAATGTGGTGTTGATGCAGCAATGATATGGCTGGGTTAGAGGAAAGGAGAATGAGGATTGTGTCAGGCTCCTTACAAGGACTCCGTGCTGGAATTGCAAATGGCCAGGGGACAAAGGAGGCTGATGTCCCTCCCACTCTGCAAATCTGGACTGCTGACCTTCTCTCTGATTTCTGCTTCATGTCTCCTCAGGAAAAGTTGTTCTTTTAAAAAATTAATAATCATCTCTTTCTCCAAAAAAAACGGTATCAGACATTTAAAATGTGTTTTTCACTTGACTTAAATGTTACAGCAGAAACATTCTTATGTGTCATGATTGTTAAACGAAAAGAAAAATGTCAAGGCTAAGTCACTGCCATCATTTATCTGGCTCTGGGCTGCTTTTGAGCTGAGAGGTGCCAGGAGTGGGATGTAATGTCCCTGTTGTACAGCCACAGCACAAAGTTATTGTGTCCCTGGGATACACCTGGCAGCAAACAACTTTCATAGCCAGGATAAAGAGTTTGTTACCTGTGTGTCACCTCAGAGAGATCAATGGCCAATGACAAAAGCACTCTGAAGTTAAATCTAGGTGGTATTAATGTGAGAAATAGGAAATTATTGGCTTCCTAGCCAGCACTTCCACCCTGGGTGAAGGAGTCTGTCCTCCTGCGTTGTGCTTTGGTGAAATTGCTGAGGACACTGCATTAAAACATCTCTCAGAAACTCTTTTCCCCCCTCTCTCTGAAAAGGGGGCTTTGCCTCTGTGTGGCCTGCAGACCTCACCACAATTATTCACTTGTTTGTAGCCACTTAATTTATTAATAGCAACTCACTGTACACTGAGAATGAACTGAGAGCTCCTAAGAAAGGATAAAGCTCTTGGCCTGCTTGCCAAAAAAAAAACCTTCCCCTTGTTTTGCCTGAAATTCTGAGTCCTGACACTTGCTTCCCTTGGAAGCTCAGCTGAGACCGAAGCTCCAGACGTTGCATTTTTAACGCGTTCAGTTCTTTGGGACCTTGTTTAACCCCAAGACCTCCTTTCTCTCCAAGATATTGATTCAACATGATGAGTGCACTCCACAGGAACGAGGGATCAGTCAGCAAAGCTCATGAGCTGGCAGAATCCAGGAGCTCCAGGGAAGAGCTCATGAGGACTCCCATTTTTTTTCCCAGGAGGGATGTGAATATAAGCTTTGCATCATGGATTTCTTGGGATTAAACACCTGAAAAATTCCTATATCCTCATGGAGAGTCAAAAGGAAGAACACATCAGCTCTTTTTGGAAGGTGTACAGCTCCTGGAGCAGTGATGGTTTGAAGAGTATGTTTAAAGGAGCTGTGGTTTGAAAGGTTCAGGGTTTTTTCTGTTCAGCCAGTGATTTGTGGCTCTGTTTTGTTGAGTTCTGGAGTAAACGAGCATCATAAAACAGCAGTGAGACAGATAAGGGATTTTTAGTGGCTAAATAAAAGGGTTTTCCTTAACTGCTGAATAACTGGGCTTCTGGGGAGGAGGAAAAAGAGAGAGAGAGAAAAGACAGCCAGAAATGTAACAATTGTTTAAAAGCTACATGCAAACACGCCAGGTGTGAAGGTCTTACATCTCAGCCTCTCAGATCTTGGTTGAATGGGGAGCTGATCAAAAAAAAGATACTTGAAGGATCCTGAATTTTAATAAAAGCATAGATATAAATACCAGATAAAAACCCATCCCAGTGTAAAGGCACATGTGTGTTTGTGATTCCTCTGCTCCAAAGGTGGGGTTTAATTCCACCCCATGGAGGGAGGCACTATCCACATTTAGCACTGCAGCCAGAGTGGGGTTGTTTCCCACTGCCATGTTAAAGGATGAGTGTATTCCCTTCCAATTTTCCATGTTTTTCTACTTACTCTGTCTTCAGCACAGCTCTCACAACTTCTCTGGCAGAAAGCTCTCAGACAGGAGTGCTCCTCCCTGACTGAGCAAAAACATCCCAGCAGAATGAGACCCACAACACGACTAAGGAGTCCCAGACAATGCTGAAAGCAAATCTTGCTCCTTACAGAGGCCCTGGAAAGGTTTCCACCCTGCTCTGAGTTCCTGCAGGCAGGACAGGGCTGCTGTGCCAAGGAGGAGCATCTCACTTGAGTCCCTGCTCCTGCCTGCACAGCCACCTTCACCCAGCCCCAGCTCCTCCCCTGTGCTCCTCCAAGAGCAGCTCTGCTCCTTCACCGAAAGATTTTAATTTGTGGGATAAACAAAACTTCACCCAAGCAGATAAATCAGGACTGGTGTCTGCAGACACTCTGCAATTAACTGCAGCCCTTTAGAGGATATGGCCAGAGCTGGCTCTGACTGAAGAGAACAGAGTGTGCTCTGCTGTGTGTCTTGAGCTGAATCCCACAAGAGTAAAAACTCGTTCTTGGAACATTTGGACCTGGGAGATGTGTTTCAGCAAAGATGCTGATGCTGGATGAGGCAGATCAGTCTCCAGAAGGTTGAGTTGTCTCTCTCCAAAGAGAGAGGCCAGCTCTCTACTCAACTCACTGACACTTTCTCTGAGTCATTTTCTGTTCCTGGCTAATGACTTCACTAATTGGAATCTTTTTTTTCAGTGGCTTTCTCTTCTCAGGCTCAGGCTTTGAAAAGTTCACAGAACGCTCCATATTTCTCCTACATTATAAACCTAATCTCTTTTTTACATTGACTCATGGACCCTCTTAGAAATACGTCCTGTTGGCTCAGAATTGTCACTCTTTGCCTATTTCATGACCAGTTTTGCTCAGGGCTGCAATATCTGCACAGTTCCACGTGTGTGTTCTAAACCTCTGACTCCTATGAGCAAGAAAGTCCCATTTTTCAGGTGTGATTGTTATGAAATTGGCAATGCAATCTTAATGACTTGAAGAGAAGATAAAAATATTGAAACCATGGCAACCTCCAAAATTCCGAGCTGATGCCCAACTTTGCATTTTTGAGAAATGCAACCTGTTCACGATGCACAAATGAACCTCAAGGAGATGTAGTCCATGAGTGGAGGGATTGGCTCAAAACAAACTGGTAAATCCAGCTACTCTGCCCATTTTCCCAGCTGAAAGTGATTTCAAAGACAGCCTGTTCTCCTCCAGTCACACCTTTTCTACATCCAGCATCTCCACAACTTCCTTTCCTTTCCAGCAGTCTTCCAGCCAGTTTTCACACTCTTTACTTTTTTATGGGTGTACCTGAATATAAAGATTCTGTTACAAATTTAGTGGCTCTTCTTTTGTTAGATTCTGCATGGTAAACCAGAAATATGGGTCTGGTTCAATATGATGATCATGGTTTTGGGGAGAGAACAGAGTTTGCACATTCTGGGGTTCACAGGCTCAGCAGCATGAGGTGGATGAGAAACACTTTTGTGTGGTTCAGGTTTCATCTGCCAACCCTGGTCTCCTCAAAAGGTGAATTATGTCCCACAATTCACAAGTGTGAGAGATAAAGATATAAAATATATGCACTAAAGCAAAAAAGATAGGATCTGTTTCAGAAACACCAGCCTATAAATAAATTTTAACTGAATATAAGTTGGTTTCTTTTGCTCCAGTGCTTCCTTTCTCCCTTTTTGGCACCAGGTGTGATCTCTGAAAGCAGCAGAATGCAGAGTGCATTAGTGTCATTTCACTGATAATGTTCAAGGAATAATTGCCACTGAATCAAATGCTAAAATGAGTCCTACATTAAATGCTCACCTCCAAGGATGCCTGTTGATGGCTTCTGTCAAATAACCAGCAAGAGCCTGTCGCTGGAAAGCCTGCAGAGAAAGTGAGAGATGGGTCTCCTTCCCACTCTCTGCTGGTTTTATTGGGCCTTGAAATCAGTGTGTTTATAATGGTGAATGCATCTTTTTGTTGAGTCTTTATCAAAGCAGCTCCATATGGAACAAATGATGTGTTGAAGGTTATGTGTGCGAGGCTGGTTCTTTAAAAAAGGGCTTTTCCACAAGAAAATTAAGCAAGAATTTCTGAAAACACAACAAAAACAACAACCCAAAATTTAGCTCTTTCCATGCTGCTTTCTGCTCCCACTTCTATCTTTCACACGTTTTGGGATGTGAGGAAGAGCGAGGCCAAGACAGCAGGACAAGAGGGAATTGTGGATGGCTCAAGGCAGAAATGCTGAACAAAAAGCAGAAGGTTGTGTTTCTCTGCCCAGATCTTTTCACTGGATCATGTCCATGGTGGGGCAGAGGAGCTGATCCAGGTTCAGCCTTGCACTGCTGAGGATGCTGTGCTGTGCCACACCTCATAAGCAGAGCTCAAAAATACAGAGATTTGGTGCTTCAGAAGAACAAATAAAACAATTTCCAGCTTGATCCAGAAGTCTTCCATGCAAATATTCGCATCAGAATTCCTTTTGTTCAACCCGTGGTGCAGCACTTCCAGACCTGCTGTCATTTGGTGATGATTTCTGGAAATTTCCATGGAACCAAGAGGTGTAGATAGGAAAAGTGACACAGAGTGGGTCAGGCAGGGCCCTTCCACACTCTGAACCTGCAAGGGATCCCCTGGGCTGTGGAACTCTGTTGTTTCAGCCCAGCCAAGAGATTTCAGCCAGACAGGGCCACAAACCACCAACACCATATCCCCAGCACATGCTGGTCCAAAATCACCTCTTAATATCTTTTAATAAACCTAAAACCTTTAACACAGTGTGTCAGAGGAAGAGGAATAAAGGCCAAGGGCCCTTCGGCTTCAAAGCAGGAGCAGCTTTGCATTTTCACAAATATAAACCACGTCTGTCTGCTTAAATACACAAAGCTGTGAGACAAACATTTCTGCAGCTAATATTATTTTTCCCCTGAAGCCCTTTCTCTTCTAGTTCCCCTCTGTCAAAAAACTTGTTCACCACTGATTTTCCACAGGATTTCAGTTTTCAAGAGAAGGGGGATATAAGGGTTTCTAAGGAAAAAAAATTTCTAAAGTGAAAATAAAGTAATTAGAAGCCACAGGCTGTAGGACCAACAATTTTGCTCTAAAAATCTTCTCATAAAAAAAGCACGACTAATGATTCACACAGTAACCATTCTCAAGTGTGATTTTGGCATTGAATGAAAAATTCAAGAATGACAATTTTGGCCTAGATATTCTCATGTGAGGAAGAGCTCCTGGCCTGGTTCCATATCACCAGCAAGTGGGAATTCCAGGGCCTGGATCCAAAACATCCATGGATGGATGGACGGATGGATGGATGGACACACACAGTGCCTGGTAAAGAAAAATCAGGAAACTCTGTGTGGGACTCAGCTAAAACCCTTCTTTTTTNATGGATGGACGGACACACAGTGCCTGGTAAAGAAAAATCAGGAAACTCCGTGTGGGACTCAGCTAAAACCCTTCTTTTTTCTTTTTATTTTTTAGTTTGTTTTGGTTGGGGTTTTGTTGTTGTTGTTGTTGTTGTTGTTTTGGGTTTTTTTGTTGCTTTTCTTTGTAACTTGATCATCAAGGGACTGTTCTCTCGAAAATTGTTTCCCCTCAAAAGTCCTTTGAGTTTTGCTCAGATCTTGGTGTGAGTTTTATTCACATTCTGGTGTGAGTTTTATTCACATTCTGGTGTGAGTTTTGCTCACATTCTGGTGTGAGTTTTATTCACATTCTGGTGTGAGTTTTATTCACATTCTGTGTAGTTGGGAGCAGCATTTTAAGACAGCTTGAGCTATGACTAAAGTTCCTTTTGATTTAAAAGAATGCGACCCACAGACTGCAAGCAGAAGGTGGCAAAATGGGAAATGGAGGTCTCAAGACAGTTCTTTGAAAAATTTCTGGCTCAAGTCCTCCTTTACTTATTTCTTCTGACTCCAGAAAGATTTAATGGAGGTCACTGGCAGACATGTGACTGATGGACACTCGATAAACTTGGCTGCTTATTGGAGATTTCTCAGACAATATATAATCCATAACATCATCATAAAGCATTCATTCTCCAAGCTGGAGCAGCTGAAATTTCTGCCCATGAATACAAATGGAAAGTGCTGTCTGCTGGGAATTGAGCAGTACCTTGCAGCCAGGCAGTTCCCTTTAAATTCTGCTTGAGGAGAAGTTATTTAGTAAATAGAACTTTGCAATTTGCATAAAGCTGATTCAGTTACAATGGAAAGTCAGTTTTGGCTGAAAACCTCTGGCAAAATATTTTCTTAGAGTTATTGCTATCTTCCCAGGCAGACTGATTTCATTTACAGTGTGATAAATTCTCTAAATTCTCTGGAGTTTTTTTGCAATTTTCCCAAACAAAACTGAAATCAGCATCTGATCCTTTGTATTTAATTTTAAAAAGAAACTCAGAAAAAAAAATCCACTGGAAAAAATGCTGGTGCATTTTATTTTGCACTGCTAATGAGGTGAGATGGCTTTGTTAGAATGCCCAGGTTCAGTGAAACCAAACACCTCCCACAGAGCAGGGGCTAACAAGAAATGGACTTTGCATTTTGCTATCAAAATTAGCTTTATCATTGTAGGGTAACTTGGTGAAGAGCTAATAGGAGAACGCAGGAAAATTCAGATAATGCAGTAAAGCAACAGAAGTTTGAAAGCTATAATGGGAATGTGAGCTGAGCTGTGGAGATGATTCTGCACCACAGATTGCTGTCATGTTCTAATGAGATCATCCACAAGGAATCAAATTAATACACCGGCACAAACAGCAAATAAGTCAATCAACACCAGTCAGAGGAGTTATGAAAACACTGTGTACTCAAACATATGCTGCTTCAAAATTAAATCATGTCTTCTGCTGCTTAACAAACATTTGACAAAAGAAAAATGCCCAACAGCAGAAGATGGATAAGACAGGAGCTTGGAAAATCAATACTTGTCTAAAATAATGGCTCTCTTTGAAGGTGAAATAGCCATACACGTAGAAGTGGTATGAGATGGGAGTAGAAAATAATGTCATGGGGTCCAAAAGTGGACCTGGCTTGCCTGGCTGTGATGACATCCTGCTGCTGTGCCTCTGAACCCCACTGGAAACTAAATCACACAGAATCAATTGGGTTGGATAATAAAATGGAATGGGAAAATAGAAGTGTTTGAAAAATTAGTGTGACACAAATATAGATATTCTTATTTAGAAGATCTGCTCCAGGTAAATAAATGTCTGCGAGTGAAACTGCATGATAAAGGCAGATTTCTTATGGGATGGAATTTTTTTTTAGGAAGAAATTCTTTATTTAGGAAAAATCCTAAAATCTGTAGGAACAGAGGGGATGACTTCAAACTGAAACAGAGAAGGGTTAGATTGGATATTAGGAAGGAATTGTTCCCCAGAGAAGCTGTGGCTGCCCCTGGATCCCTGGAAATGCCCAAGGCCAGGTTGGAGAGGGCTGGGAGCAGCCTGGGACAGTGGAAGGGGCAGAGAGTGCAATGAGATGATCTTTGAGGTCTCTTCCAACCCAAATTATTCAATAATTCCGTGAATGTGGAGCTGCATTACAATCCTTGAGAGCAGCAGAAATAAATGGTAAGAATAACTTTCAGCTATTCAGATAAGGGGTGCAATAATAAGGAATTAAGAACTGAATTAAAACCCATCAACTGTAACAAAAGGAGCTGCGAGCTGTGCTTTCCAGATAACAGCTCTGTCTATATACCCCCTTTAAAAGGTTAATTTGAAATGTTTGATCTCTGTAGCAATGTGGCAGCACGATTATCTGTGCAGTGTTGTGGTTTGACTCTTGAAAGTAGGAAATACTTGGTAAGCACCAAAGCAAATTAGCCACTTCTCGCTTAACCACTGCTCAGCCCACAGTTTACAGAATATTTAGACTCAGTGCAATCACTTGAGGGAAACATTGCTGATGTTGTTCCCTCCGAGAAATGCAATTGAGGAGCTTAATGCTAAAAATTGTGGAATGAGTCTTGTGCCTGCATTTGATTCCAAATCACGAGTTGAGGGAGGATTGAACAGGGAGACAAATGCAGGGGAGCAGCCTGAAGTGTGTTACACAAACAGGGCCTTGATTCAAAGCCCCTTAGTGTGAAGGAAGTCTCTTCAGGGGCTGTAATGGCTTTTAAATGAGGTTTGTATTGATTTTGCACTGAATGGGAGGAAAGTGTTCCTCCCAGAGTCCAAGGAGAAACAGACTGAACCTTTTCCTTGCAAAAGGCCACTTTAAGGAAAACAAATCACTTTTCCCATTTAATAGAGGATTCTGTGATAAAAGTTTTGGGGCAAATTCAGATTAATTCCTTGGAAACTTTGGAACTGCTAAAAAGCCAAGCAGGTGTTTACCAGAGAATCCAGTTCCATGAGCAATTCTGTGGGAATATTTTCTGCAAACCTGATAAAACCCAATTCTCTTTTAGTTTCGTAGCTGAGGTTTATTTTATCCCATATCCTTTCACAACCCCCTCTCCTATGTGAATAGAAATAATAATGTTTGGTTTGTAGGTGGTATTTATAAGGCATTTGAGCTTCATTTAAACAGCAGCTGTAATCCAAAGGGTTCATTAGTTTAGTGCAGATCTCCTTTTTCTCCATTTATTCACATGGATACAGCACCAGAAAAAAAGACTGCTGGAGTTTTGCAAGTAGCTTATTATATCAAGGCCCATAAACATAAATTGTGTGTCTGAATGTGGATGTGGAAATCCATAAACCTTAAACCTTCTGTTTGTGTTAACAGAGCTTTTCTGCTGTTTTACCATTTTCAGCAATGTAACCACTGAGCCAAAAGGCTCATATCTTTGAAACTGTGGATAATTCTCAACTTTTTTTTTTTTTTTTGTGCTGTAGAAAAATGATTTATGGGCCATTCATGAACAACAGCAACAACCTTTGCCAAGTATTTATTGGAAGTTGCTTGCATTTTTAAGTCAAAAGATTGACTCCATACTTACATAATGGCCCAAGAGGACCATCCTTTAGTGGTTAGAAATCACTCTCTTCTAGGTGAATATTCATAATATATCATTCTTGTGAATGCACACTCTAACCCTGCTGGAGGAAATGCTAGCAGGTGTAAAGCCACATTTCTTCCTTCATGGTTTTGGTGCAGTGCTCTGGGGAAGATTTATTCCTTCCCTGGGGAGCAGGGGATGCCTTCAGGAGCTGTAAATACTTGACAAACAATGTGGGGAAGCTGCTCTCCTGCTAAAGCATCTGGGAGAAGGGCTCTGTGATTAAGATGCAGATCTGATGTGCAGTGAAATCTGTTCTTTGTCACATTTGCAGCTTGTAAGGTTCACGCTGCTGTCACTGAAAGCTTAATAACACTTGACACACGATGGCATATTTATGTATTGGTTAGAAGGGGCCTGAGAAGCCTATAAAATCCCATTTAAACAACACAAAGAATGTGTTTTCTTGGATCAGTTATTAGAAGAATTTGTTCTGAACACAAATATACACAGTTATGTAATGTTTGAAGCCTTCCTCCAGATGTTTTGTGTTTTCTTCCCCTTTTAATTCACGACACCTGCTGTGAAAACATCTTTCTTTTTACAACAGCAAGAAATGTAGGCAATGAATACATATCTGTGTAAGTTTCAGGGGACAGAATTTGCCAGAGAAAGTGCCTGCCATGTGGGTAATTAATTGCATCAGTTACCTACAATCACTGTGATTTGTTTGTTGTCTCTGACATTCGTAATGAGCGCATCCACTGACAGCTCTGAGAGCTCCCTCTGAGAAATCCATCCCAATCTGCCCAGTCCCAGTGCCAGGCATGCCAGGGATGAGGAGAACAGACTGGCACTATGCACAGCTTGGCTGCTCTGCTGCCACAGCCCAGGGCAGAGCTGTGGGGCTGGGTGGTCACCCCAAGGCTTCCCACGTGTTCTGGTTTGAGAGCAAAACCGGTGAGAGACTCCAAGTCAGAAATACAATCTATTAGGAAAAGGGGAAAAAACCAAAATACAGCAATAATACAAAAGAAAAACCACTGACAGAGTCAGAATCCAACCTGACACCCCTTTGGTCAGGGTGTTGGCAGCAGTCCCAATTGGAATGGCTGCATCCTCCTGGAGTGATAGATGTGGCTCTGCCAGAGCAGGGATCCTGTAGAAGGGTGGAGTCTTCCTCTGAAGGTCCAGTGGAAAAAGTCAGCTGTTCCTCTGGGAACCAGTGGAAAGGCTGAGTCTGGTTCCCAAAATCTCAGATTATATCCAGGTAGGAATGCTTGGCTCCTCCCTGTGGGTGGATGCTGTAACTATTATCAACCATGCAGGGACATTCAGTGGCCCCTTGACAGCAGATGTCTCCTGGGGGGAGGATTGGTTTGTGGAAGAGATAAAGAAAACTGCCCAATGAACACAAGATAACTGCTACACCTCTGACAGATGGCAAATAGAATATATCTTGCCTTGCAATCCAGGACACCATGGGCTGAGCCACCTGACAGAGCTCAGGGAGCTCTGGGTTTGGCATCTGGAAAAAGTTCTTCCTGAAAAGTCAGTGCTGGGGGAAGGAGAGCTCCCTTTCCTTCTGGGGGTGGTTGTGTGAGCCACACACCACAGACACCTCCTGACAGCCCCGTGGAGCTGCCTGGGTGTTCCCACCTGGGAATGGGGCACAGCACCTGCCCTGGCAGCACAGGGAGGCTCCAGTCCTGCCTCCTCTGGGCTCCCAGGAGGGTCCTCACCCCTCTTTGACTGTGCAAGCAGAGAGGAAATGTAACATCCCATCCCAAAGGGATGTCAGTCACAGAGCCTTGCACATCATTCCCTTTATATTTTTCCAGTGTTTTGGGGCTGTCGTGAACACTGGAAATTGCTGTTACAACAGGTTCCTCCATTCTGCAGTTCTGTTCTTTCACAAACCCTAGCTGTGTGACACGGCAGAGCCCCAGTGTGCTTCTGCCTGCTGGGTTTGGGGGGAACTGTTGTAAATTATTAGGAAATCCAGAGAGAGTTGCAGCTCCCGTTTTTTCCCATGTCTCTGTAGGTGACAGAGCAGCCAAAGAGATCCAAGACAACATCCAACAGATGCAGGCCTTAAAATCATCCCAAAAATAGCACACAACAATTCTAAACTGAACTAAGAACAGCCCAAACTCCCCCCCAGCACATCCCCTGAAACCATTGCTGCAAACAATTCTCCCCCATTCCCATCCCCACGTGAGGATTGGTGGATTGGTGGGATGTAAACTCACAGCCTCACCCATGGTGTGAAGCAACAAAACCAACCTGGCAGGGACCAGAGATGAGAGGATTGTAAATAATATGAGGGGCAGCTGGGACCCAGCCTCGCTGGTGCCAAGTCCTGCTTCACTCGACCTCGGTCAAAGCTGTGGCTCAGCTCTTCAGTGGTTCCAGCTGGTTCTCCTCTCTTTCCTGGGAGAAATTTCCCTATTTAATTCCATTTTTCCTGGCATTTCATGACAAAGCTCTCCACTTCAGAACCACAGCCCTCCCAGCACAGCTGGACTACAATAACAGTGCAAAAGGAATAATGAGAGTTTTTTCAAACCAGCAAATTTGAAGGAATTTCATTAGGATTTATGTTCTCGTGTCTCACAGATCCTTTTGAAAATTACTTCAATTTAAGGTGAAATTAATCTTTCCTAAATATCCATCATGAGGGGCAATACATCTCAGCTATGATACAATGAAATGTCCTTTGAGAAGCATTAGCTTAAAGTAGATGCTGATCTACCAGGATCTGAGCATGGGCATGAAGGTTTGGAGATGGAGAGAAAATGTGGGAAGTTCATTATTCAGATCCTTCAGTCATGTGAATCTGAAAATTAATTATAAAATTTCATTTTTGATTAACAAAGAAAAGCTAACTGTTTTAACATATGGTGCCAGATGTTATTGAAGGGAAAAAAAAAGAGAACTGAACTAAAGCTTCTGTTATTTCTCCAAATATGTTACTCTTTCCTCCTGAACTCTTAATTAATTCAGACAACAATTTTTTTAAAAATAATTATTTTTAAAAAGCATCTTTTGAAGAGACTCCCAGTCCAAGATAAAGTTGTCAATCTTCTCTGGACGAGGAGGACAATGCTCAGATCTGGATTTCTGAACTGCATGGTTCCACAGCTGGAAATGACAACGTGCAGAACAGAAGTGACTTCTTATCACTTAGATTCTTGGAGTGAGTCCAAAAGAGATCTTTGCTCAAAGCTAAAACTCCTTTCTCATTCCTTTTTTTTTCCCCCAGCAAATTTGGCAACAGCAACTTTTGATTTGAACCAAGAAAATTTTCCCTAAAGAGAATTCTGTTTTACCTCTCTTAGTGAATAATAAACAGTGTTCATGTTAAAGGCATAGACTTATTCTGCAATGAGTTTTATTCTGTTTTTATTAACTTCCTGTGGGTTCACTGCCTGTTTTTTGCTCTGGCTATTGGTTTATACTTGGTCCAGCTGCCCTGGAGCAATTCCCACCTAAAAGGAAGCAGCAGGGAAAGAGAGAGAAATGAGGTAGAAAAAGTTGAAGCCAGGCTGAGGAACAAAGGAGTAACAAGAGCATTCAGCTGTTTCTGGGGAGTTCAGCAGGGACATGACACAGATTTTTAGCTCCCAGGTAACCAAACTGAGCAATAATCAAAGGTCTTTTTGACCCAGGGAAATTCTTTTTGGTGTGAAGAAAATTCCTCTGCCCTGGTGGAAGATTCTCATCGGATGGAGGCTGAGATTGCTGTCACATGGAATTGTCTGGTGGTGGTGATGGCTGTGTCTGCTGCCCAGCTGGGCACGTGGCCCAGCTCCTCCTGAGACAAAAAGAAGATTCTAAAGGAACTGAATGTGTTATCCTGCCAACAGCATCCCATTATTCCACACTGGGATGTGCCTCCTCTGGAAATTCCTCAAGTTTCAAGCCTGTTGCTATAACGACTGTGCAACCCTGCAAGAGTAGCTGAAAACTTCTACCCAGGAATCCTGGAAGTCCACCCCACTCTGCATAACCCTTCATCTTCATTCTGGGATTTCTTGGAAAGGAAAGATATGTAACATATTCAGAGGTTAAAATGGCGTCCTGCTCCCTTCCACGTATTTAGGGTAAATTAAAGTCTTAACCTCAGCAAAGATCAAACCAGTGGGTGCCATTTTCCAGGAGAGAGATGCTGGGAATCCAGAAAAACGTGCTGCTTGCACACCCAAACTCACACTGCTTTATTCCCAAAGTGGTCGTGACTAGAAGCCAATGTTCAATAATTGTAATTTCACGCAGCACTTGCACAAGAGAATTTGACAATTCCATCTCACAACTTTTCCCCTGTATTGTTTGGATAATTACATTGTCAAAAATTACTTATCATGCATTTAGCACTTAATACCCATTTATTATGAGTTCATGTAACTGCTATTTAAAGAATAATACATGCTCACTCCTTTCTACGCCATTTGATGCCACTTTGATTCTGTAATTGCTGGTTTCCTAGGATATTATGCCACAAAACCTGAAGAAATAATTGGTTGTTTCATTCCAGACAATACGTTCTGGAGTTGCACAGAGTTTTTAACTGGCAGATTTGTAACAGTGCAAGGGAGACGTGAAGGGAGTGAATGCCAGCCATGGAATGGGATTGCACCAGGCAGCTCCAGGAGCTGCTGCTCCCTTTGTTCAAAGGAAAATTATTCCTTCTGCAAATGCTGGGAGTTTTATGCCTTTGGGGGATGCTCTCTGCAAGACTTTGGCAGCACGGGGTGGAACAAGTCCCAAATGAGATGTGAAATTTAGGTGACTAAAAAACCCCAGCTCTTTCACTGCTCAGCTATAATTATTTCTTGTTTGCAGAGCACAGGCTGAAATCTGCAGGAATAACTGCTGGGTTTGTGGGGGATTGTTTTTGTTAGTGCGTGAAAGCAAAATGAAGGAGTATCTTGCAAGTATATTTAAAAAGCACTATTTTAGCTGAACTTTTGTCGCTTGTTAACTCTGTTATCAACTGGTGGTAAAATACAAATACATGTTCTTTTTCAGCATCTTCATAATCTACATTTATTTTACAGCAAATCCTGTTGTTTGACTAGAAAATGTTGCTACTTTTATCAGGTTTTTAATTGTTTATAAACTTGTAGTTGAAGTTACTGTCACTTTCCCTGGTGGTATCACACAATTGTTGCACGCAGTTTTCACAGGCTGTAAATAACTGGGCTGAAATTTGTCACAACTTCCACATTGGTAAAGTGGGTAAATGAGCAGATAAAAGATTATTATTGTGGCCATTTTTATTTTGGAAGAAAAAGCCCATGGCAGGAACTGTCACCCTTTGAGTAGCTTTATATGCTTGGCTTCTTTAGGAAACCATCAAAATGAGGAGGTGAAGCAGACATCACTCCATGTTTTAAGTTATTAATGAATTCTCAGGGTGGCCTGACCAGAGACTGACTCATCATCAAATCCATTCTCTGATGACAGCCAGACAAACCAAAACAAGACATGAAGGTTATAATTCAAGTTTTAGAACAGGCTATTGAGCTTTACGGTAGTTTAATTAAACACAGCGGGGCTCCCACCGTCATCTTAATTAAAAGAAACTTTCTCACTGTGTTCAACAAAAAGTAAATGACACAAGCAAATAAAGCAGAGGCTCTGTAATGTGAGTTGCAGTGTTCTCAGGACGTGCCAACAAAGTTTGTTGCTTTTATAGCCTACAAATTATGTACCTCAGGAGTACCTGGGAGAGATCAAGCTTAAAAATTGAAATAAAATCCAGCCTTCACCACCAAAGCCCAGCCCAACTTTTTGCTTCCTTTCAGTGCCTTTGGTTCCAGAGCAAGGAAAGTTTGGCTACACCTGAGCAATGTGTTTAAGGGCAGGATTAAGGCTCACAGCCCTGCATGATGTGTACAACAATCACCAAGAGCTGTTCACAGTTAATACCAAGCCTTCAGCTCAGCCTTTTGGTGCTAGGAAGGCTGTGAGTGTGGCTACCCATCCCAAAAAGGTGCCAGGCAGATGGTGCAGCTGCAGAATTTGGGTTGGACGCTTCAGACCCATTTCCAAGTGTCTGTTTGTGGGTTATTTTAACATCACAACAAAACTTACAACAAAGCAAACCAAATCTAAAGCCGTGCCTGCGCTCCAAGGGTGTAAAATGCCCCTGCCTGCTGTGCATGTGATCTGAAATGTAAAAGCTCATGCTGGACCCAGCAGCCCGTGGTGATGCTCTGCTGTTTATAACCCAGCCAAAACAAAGCTGAATTCCTGCAGCCTGCATTCAGCTGTTTGCCTCTATGAAATGCTGGTGGCAAAGATGTCTTTATCAGCTGTGTGATGCTTCAGATTGCAGGTGTGAGCTGGATCATCAGCAGAGACAATTTCTACAAGCAGCATTTCCTTTTTCCTATAAGATGTGGCAGATTGCTGATGGTTTTCAAGTTCACTTGTGTTTGCCTTCTTTGACACACATGCACAAAGAAGGTGCTCCTAGAAAACAAGAAAGAATTAAAGGTGTTAGAGAGATATAAACAGGGTTGGTGCTTACTGAAAAAACCTCAGCTGAGCCTGCAGGATTCTCCAGGTTCAACCTGATAAAATATATGAAACATTTCCTTTTCAAGAACTCCTGCCTTAAATGCAAGAAGGGATCCTGTAGATTAAAAAATAAATTCCTGGATAATTCTTTAATCCAAGTGCATTAATTGTAAGTGTGAGGCAGAATGAGAGACTGATCCTGCTGAACCAGAAGGCCAAGAACAATCTGAAATGTTGTTCTACAGAGGCAGTGTTTACTTTTTTTAAATACAGAAGAATCATCGCCTTTTGCCAATTTCTTGATTGTTGGGATGAGGGGTCTCCTTTCAGAATCTGATTTTCCAGCTGCTTTTGCTGCTTTTGGAGTGAAATTAGAAGTGAATCGGACACATCTGGAGTTTTCTGTCCCTACATTTGGGGTTGTTCCTGTCACTTTTGGGGTCTCAGAGCAGGCAGCCCCGTCCAGTTCCTTGTACAAATGCCTGTGGATCTCCAGGTGCTGCTCTCAGGAGCTGCCAGGCTGTGCTGTGCCCAATCCCTTCTGCAGCTGCAAACTCAGAAAATCGGGAATCTTCATCCAGCCTTGGACATGCAGCTCCTCATCCTCAGCTTTTCCATGGCTCATCCAAACCAGGCCGTGCTGCTCTCCCAGGCTGCCCAAAACCTGAGTCAGAAACAAGAACTGGGAGAAATTCCAGCCCTGCCAGTGCCACTACTGAGAGGAATTTTGATGTCCAGGCATTTCCAAAAAAGCTCTGTCTTTGGGGAGACGTTCCAGAACCACGCCCAGAGCTGAGATCTGGTGTGGAGCAGGGGTAACAGCCCAGCAATTCTGCTTTGTGTGAGCTGGGAATCTGCACCAGGCTGCCACCCACACACATTCTGTGTGGAATTGTCCTTGGCTCTGCTCCCCAAAGGCAGAGCAGCTGCCGTGGCTGCAGAACAGCTCAACAGGCACAGAGAGTGGTGAATCCTTCTGAAAACCCACGTTTTAAAGGATCTTGCTGTGGGAATTCAGCACTTTCCCAGTGTTTTCATGTTCCTCTGGAGTGCCCATTATTAATGACCTGTAACCATTACCTGTAGAAGTAAGATTTTTCTGAATAACAGGGGAAAGGGTGGTGTTCAAAACATCTTCAGTTTGGCCATCCAGTGGACATTCCCAGCCCATTTTTTTCTTTAATTTCAAAGCAGTAACACTGAATACTCTCACAGGATTTTATTCCTATCACTGGAATGATGGTGATGAATGTGTCAGATACAGAGGGCTCCAGTGGTGTGATCACTCCACTCATGACGTTGTTACAAATTTTATGGCACCTGATCCTTTTATATTGACATTGTGCATCTTCATGTCCTGGGTTTTTTTCCTCAAAGATAAATACCAAAAATGCTGGAGAGGATTGGAAACTTTTGGTTTTGTAGTTTATATTTTATACTTTGTATCTTGTATTTTCTACTTTGTATTTTGTATTTTGTATCTTGTATTTTCTACTTTCTATTTTGTATTTTGTATCTTGTATTTTCTACTTTGTATTTTGTGTTTTGTACTTTGTATTTTGTACTTTGTATTTTGTACTTTGTACTTCGTATTTTCTATTTTGTATCTTGTATTTTCTACTTCGTATTTTGTACTTTGTATTTTGTATTTTGTACTTTGTATTTTTTATTTTGTATTTTGCTTTCAAAGTTCTCCATGGGGAATCAGCATCTTTAAAACAAAATATTTGGTAGATGTCCTGTCTGGGTTTGAGCAGATCTCCCCTCTTCCATACTAAATTCAGAGTTTTCCTCTGCTATTCTACAGAGGTGGTAATACTTGAACCATTATTTTGCAGCTGAAAGTTTCTTTCCACATTACATAAATTTTCACTCCATGACCACCCACTGGGCAGCTGCTGTGGCATTGTTGCTGAAAACTCCTCATGAACAGAAGTTCAGGAATGCAGTTACTGGTGAAGACTGAACACTGAGGATCCTCATTTCAGTGGAAGAGAGGAATTTAGTTTTGATAAAAAAATTATTGTGAAAGGTAGCAGCTGATGATCAAAGAACACATGCAGAGACATTGGGAATTGGGCCTGTAAAAGTGGATTATTTAAGCAGTAAAAATCAGTGGATTATCAAAAATTACACCTTTAGAGCTGGTGGGAACTTCAAAATATATTCAGCAGGTGTGCAGTCACTGGTGTGGGTTTGAAAGGAAAGGCAGAAAAGACAAAATAGGGTCCCCTTTTCTTCATCACATCTGGGACAACAATGCACTTTTGTTCTTTAATAAATCTTTATTGGAGTTGTTTCATCGAGGCTGGAGCTGCTCCTGGAGTTCAGTTCCTGGGAGCACATTGCTCTGAGCCTGAGTGGTGATTTCCAGCAGTTTGGACCAGCTCTGATCTGATTCTTTTCAGAAAAATTGAAATACTACTTTTCATAAAAATTGAAAATACTGTTTTTAAATTTCATTTGTAAGGCCTAGGAGAGGTACAGGGTGGTCAGGGGGGTTTGGCTTTGTGGCAAAGCCTTCATCTGGTTTAGGAAGGGGGCCTGATGCCACCAGTTGCCTCATGAAAGCCAAATGTAATTTATTGGGGTTCCACCTGAGCAGGCTGCACTGTCCTGTCCAGGCTGGGAAAGGTCCTTCTCCCCTCAAGACCCTCATCCCACAGGAAACTGGAAGATGGAAATATATTTCAGCAGATACAGATGTTTGATGTTTGATACCTGACAAATGTGAGCGTGGTTTCCTCCCTTTTACCCCCTCATCATCCCCAGTCATTGCATTTGCATTGCAGCAAGTAATTAGATAAATCATTGAAGTGATATTCATTCCTAATTGCAGGTTGTGTACTGGGTTTCCCTTTAAAGAAAATAAAATAAAAGCTTGTTCTTTTCAGCCTTCTCTTCCTCAGGCAAAAAGAACTAATTAAAGAACTCCAACCTCTTACCTTTGTGGCTCTGTGCTGTTAATGAGGAGAAATCAGAAAAGACCCCAGCACTCCCAGGGGAGAGCTGGTGGGCAAAAGGAAAGTTCTAGAAATGAAAGGGCTGTTGGGCAGCCACTGTTTGAAGAGGGAAAACTGGGTGGCTCTGGGTGCTGCAGCTGAAAGGACCAGCAGGGCTCTGCTGCCTCTGAGCACAATAAACCAGGAGGGAAACACCAGCCTGGAACCTGTTAGGAACTGGGGGAAGGATCTTTGTTTGCTCGTTCAGCTGCTGATTTAAGCCTTGACTTGGAATGCAGAGTCCAAAACGAGCCTACAGCAGAGGCTGCCCTTGTTTTTCTTACTTATTTTCTTTCTTATTCCTATTTATTTTCTTTATTATTCTTTTCTTGTTTAATGATCAGGAATTTATTTTGCCCAGGGGAATGGATCTCCCTGCACAAGCCTCCCTCCTAAAAATGGAAAGGTGAAGCTGGTGTTGAGCAAAACAGGAGGAGAGGATGTGGATGTGGATTCAATGCATTGATTTTTCTCAGCTTTTGTGGTTGGACACAGAGCTCAGAGAGGAATCCAAGCAACAAAATCTGCAAAAACTGGGGGTTGAAACAGGAATAAGAGGGAGTTTTCTCCCAGCATTTTGGGATATCACAAAGAACTCAGCCATGCACAGAGCACTGGGGGTGAATCCTCATTTCCATGGGAGTTATTGTGCTGTGCCTCCAATTTTTTATTTGAAACATCTTTGGTAATTTTGTGCTCTCCTGTAACAGGTAAAAGTCTGACTGTGACTTTTTAGTGATTTGTACTTCCCCAGCTGAACAAAGCCACGGGGAGCTCGGGGAGGATGGCAAGGAAAAGCTGGCAGTGGATAAATGAGGAAGTTTTGCAATATTCCCCATGCTGCCCTTCTCAGGGCACTGAAGAGTTTCACAGGGAGTCTTGCCCAGCTTCCTTCAGCCAGAAATTGATCCCTGATGGAGAGGTCACAGTGGCAAATCTCAGTGAAAGAGAAAATATTGAGAGAAATCATTGTTGAGCAAAACAGGAGGAGAGGGAGGTGTGGATCCCATGGGGGCTGCTCTGTCCCCCTCCTCAGCTGCCCAGCACGAGTGGGAACAAGGAGGGAATGTCCCCAGTCAGCTTTCCTGGGTTCCCAGGGCTGCTGAGGGCCTCTCAAAGGGCACTGCTGATTCTCACCTGCCTTTCTAGATGGAAAAAAAAACCCCACAGTGCTGAGGAATAACAGATTGCTCATCCCAGTGCTGTGCAGCCTGGGTTTGGGCAGCCTGGTCCAGGTAAAACTGAGGGTTTTGGGAGAGTCACGTGCTTGTATTCCCACTTTATTTAGTAATGATCACTTTAATTTGATGGCCTTAGACTTCATTTCCAACCTCAAGGGTTCTGTGATTCTCTGAATGCCACTTTTTGTTGCCATTGCTGTGCAAAGGTGTTTGAGTGCAACTTGAAGCCAAGAATGTGGATGCTTAAACTTCTGGGCTTTGTGCCTTTAAGGTGAACAGGGAGGATCTTAAAACTCCTATGGAGGAAAAAANCAGAGCTCAGAGAGGAATCCAAGCAACAAAATCTGCAAAAACTGGGGGTTGAAACAGGAATAAGAGGGAGTTTTCTCCCAGCATTTTGGGATATCACAAAGAACTCAGCCATGCACAGAGCACTGGGGGTGAATCCTCATTTCCATGGGAGTTATTGTGCTGTGCCTCCAATTTTTTATTTGAAACATCNAACTGGGGCTTTTGGGAGAGTCACGTGCTTGTATTCCCACTTTATTTAGTAATGATCACTTTAATTTGATGGCCTTAGACTTCATTTCCAACCTCAAGGGTTCTGTGATTCTCTGAATGCCACTTTTTGTTGCCATTGCTGTGCAAAGGTGTTTGAGTGCAACTTGAAGCCAAGAATGTGGATGCTTAAACTTCTGGGCTTTGTGCCTTTAAGGTGAACAGGGAGGATCTTAAAACTCCTATGGAGGAAAAAAGTGTCATCTGATTTTGTGAGCATAGAAAGTAAATTAGTGTTTAAAGACTGTAAAGTCAGCCTCAAGTCATGCACAAAACTTCCATCCAACCTTAACCCCCACTCCAGCAATTTCTGGGGAAGCACAGTCAGGAGACATTGTTATTTTTATGTTAATGATTTTTAGGGCTGTGTACCAGGTTCATCGACCTCCTGGTGCAGAGGTAGAACAGCTGAGCATCCAAACTGGAGTTTTCACACCACAAACTGAATTTATCAGGTTGAAAAATAACTCAGCTTCTCTTCCCACAGGACCTCCCAAGTTTCTAAAGCTGAGTTTTACTAGATAGTGAAATAAATTTAAATGAGAAGTGGTGGGACTGGCTTAAAAGCAGAAACTATAGCCTTGTGTCGGCATAAATTCACTTCTCCAGGTGTGACAAAGCTCTCTCCTTGATGCCTTTCTCTCTTAGACATCCCCTGCTCTCTCAGCATCACTTTTTGCTCGTGGTGACTCATTTGGGAGGTATTTTTGTTCCCTGGCATTTGCATTTTCTGTCACCCATTCCTTTATGTGTTCTGAACATGTCCAATCCAATTCCCTCTGCAATGAGGAGAGACACAGTTCACAAAATACCTGTACAGCAGCTGCCATTAAAAGGCATTTTGCAAGTCAGGGTTTCAGCCCTGTTTAAACCCAAAATAAAGCAGCCACCTGAAAGAACTCAGCCTCACCATGCAGTTGATTGAAGAGAGAATTTGGTGAAGTCCAGACTCAGCCTTGCACTGCAGTTTCTATGAATGTTTATGAATCATTAAAGACCCCCAGGATCATTGGATCCAACCTTTGAACCTTTACATCACTGGAAAATTGGGATCATGGAGCAAAGCTTGATTTCAGTTAATCCAAGATCCAAACAAGTGCTTTAAATGATATTTCAATTCCAACAACATAAACATGGGTTCAATCAATAAATAAAACCAGAGCAATTTTGATGTAGGCACTATTTTCTCTGAAAACAGAATCTGGCAGTGAAAAGATTTTATTTGTCCCTTATATGAACCATCTGAAGCTCCTGGATTTTCAGGGTTTCCTTTGATGTCCTTTAAGATGATTCATCACAAGGTTTGCTTCTTTTTTCCCCCCCTGTCTTTATCCTTCTTTCTCCTCTGTCCTTGGATATTTTATTTCCAGTCCTTGATGGATCCTGGAAATATGGAGGAAAGAGTACAGAAATGCAAATAACTGGAGAAGTGTCAAGGTTGGTAAAATATATTCAAGAGAAGCCAGATATTTTGTCTGTCTCTGGGAATATTATTTGCATTTTGTTCTTTGCAAGAAAGGCAATTTTTTTTATGTGTGATACTCCTATATAGACCCAGCACAGGAGAATCAACTTCTCAACTTCTTAGCTATTTTTCCAACTAATTTAATCTCTGTTCATCAGTTAATCCACTGAGATTTCTTTCTAAACAATATTGATGTCTGAAAAAGTATTGGTTTCATTACTTGCTGTAATGGAATTACACACTGCTTTTTGTGCATTTAAAGTCAAGCTGTAAATTACAGAAATAACACTTGACATCTGCAGAGGTGACTCAATTCTGCTAAAGCTTTTGGATCTTCAAAATGCTTTTCTGTAGCCATTGGCCCTTACAGTAATTTGGGGGAAAATACTCTCATAAATCTCCAGTACAGGCTTGTACTTCTGCAAAATGATTCTCATTATTTTCAAGGAGTAATTCCATACTCTGGCTATTGGGTTCATCCTCATTCAATTCTCTGAAAATGGCTTTTCTGTCTGCACTGCAGAGCCCACAGAGTCCATCAGCTCCAGGACCCAGTGGAGATTACCCAGTCCTTTATTCTTCCAAACCTTCCTCAGAGAAGTCCCTTTTGATCTTTACAGCTTCAACCATAAATATTTCTATGATCCATAAACATTTCCATACAATCCTTCAAGATTTCAGTGAGCTTTGGATTGGATGGAGCCTCCTATTTCTGGGAAGAGATGAGCACTGCCAAGCACTGGTGAGGAATTCTTTCCTTGCTGCCTCTGCTGTGGTAAGAAAAAACCTCTCCTTGGAGGTGAAAATCCTCCCTTTGCCAGAAGGGATCCCTTAAAATACAGCAAAACATTAATGTAGGAAACATCCACAAGAGCATGTAGTGACAGGACAAGGGGGAATGAGTTCAAATTGAAAGAGAGCAGAATTAAATTAGATATTAGGAAAAAAATCTTTACTGGGAGGATGGTGAGGCACTGGAATGGGTTTTCCAGAGAAGCTGTGGCTGCCCCTGGATCCCTGGCAGTGCCCAAGGCCAGGCTGGACAGGGCTGGGAGCAGCCTGGGACAGTGGGAGGTGTCCCTGCCATGGCAGGAGTGGAATGAGATGAGCTTTGAGGTTCCTTCCAACCCAAACCATTCTGTGATTGTGTAATTTATAACCCAACACACAGAGATGTTAATTTCCCTTAATGACTGAATATGGCATTAGATCATATCTATTATAGGACACNCTATATATTTTATATAATTAGCATGAACTTATTGTATTGAGGAGTCATGCATCCATTACATCTTCTTAATCTACATCAGGAGCTCATTCTTCAATATTTAGTGTACAATTGATTGTAGAACTCATAGCAGAAACAGGAAATTCAGATTATGATCTTCAGCCTGTTTAATCCACACACCCAGAGAACACTTTTTTTTTTCAGCAGTGTCCTTTGCTCATTTATTTGTTGATTGGAGGGGATTTTTTGAGGAGAGCATTTTTAACACATAACCAGAGATGTTTCTTTCTCTCCCTTCTAAGACATTTAGCAGGGTTTGGCTGTGATTAAAATGGTCCATTAGAAATGGGTTGTTAAGAACAAGAAGAGACAATTTTAATGCATATTTAAAGCATGCAATTAAACAAATTTAAAAAAAAAGAGCAATATCCCAATGCATTTCCTCATTGACCTGGGTGATAAAAGACTTTAAAATGTGCATGAGGGTAAAAATGGTGGAAATTCAGTGTTTTTCTCTCAGAGTCAGCACACAGCAATGGCCCATGAACTTCTGTACATCAGTTCCTCACTGACAGCACTGAGCAAATCCTGCAGCAGGATTTTATTTACTCCAAACCACATAGAATGAAACAATTCATTTCCATTATAAAAGAGGATCCAAGATATTAGGAAAGCCAGAATGTTTCAAATCACAGCATTGAAGGAAAATAAAGCTCTTCATTTTCAGCCAAAAGGACACAGATTGTTAGATGTAGCTAATTGCAATTTATTAATTTTCTTAATGTTTTTGCACTGTTGTTTTCCACTAATGAGGGATATAATGATCTGCCTTTGAAATAGAAAAATAAGAATTTGTATTCCTTATGCAAATCCCAACCTTGACAGCAAAGGCATTGTATTTCTTATGAAATAGCACCACTTTGGTTTTTTAGAAAATAACAATTATTCAGTTATCTTCAGAACTGGATCCATGAATCCATTTCCTTTTATCTCCTCTATTTAAGACTGTGCTGGTTGATTTCGAAATATTTTTGGGAGGTTGGTCTGTTGCAAAAAGTTTAGGTGACAGACTTGGGTGAAAAATCCTCCCTGCTGCATGGGAAAAGATAAAAACAAAAAGGAATAAGAACAGGAGAGCTAAGAAGCTCTCCAGCTGTTGGGAGCAGCAGGGCCTTGACAAGTAGAGCAAACAGGATTTCTTATTTCAGCAAAGGAATGAGAGAGTATCGTGGAGCCAATGAGGGAGCCCCTTTTACACCCTAAAGGGGCAAAAAATAAGTAGATTATACACCTCTGCCTTTGAAAGGAGTGGGAAAAAGTCCCTTTAGAGCCACCCCATAGCTGTAGGTTTTGCTGATTCAATGCACTGATTTTTCTCAGCTTTTGTGGTTGGACAGAGAGCTCGGAGAGGAATCCAAGCAACAAAATTTGCAAAAACTGGGGGTTGGTCTTTGAAACAGGAATAAGAGGGAGTTTTCTCCCAGCATTTTGGGATATCACAAAGAACTCAGCCATGCACAGAGCACTGGGGGTGAATCCTCATTTCCATGGGAGTTATTGCGCTGTGCCTCCAATTTTTTATTTGAAACATCTCCGGTAATTTTGTGCTCTCCTGTAACAGGTAAAAGTCTGACTGTGACTTTTTAGTGATTTGTACTTCCCCAGCTGAACAAAGCCACAGGGAGCNGAAATCATCGAGATCTTAGCAGGGGTTTGTGACTCAGGGGTGGGATTGAAAGACTTTTTGCAGATTGGGAGAGAGAAAAAAACCACAGGAATAGAAATTTGTCTTTTGGTAACTGTGCCATTGCAAGATTATTTAAATGTAATGTAAGAATGTTAATTAATAATATAAATAAGCATTGATTAATATTTGAAAACCTGTACTTGACATGCAATTAACACAAATTGCACAGGCAATTATATGGGGAGTCAAATTATTTAGCAATTTTAAAGCTATTTATCTTCTATGCTAGACTTCTCTCTGAATAATTAAGCCAAATTATGGTAGACTGTTTCATTTATATTAACTTAATATTTGCTTGCTAATATAGTAACAATTACAGTCAAGGTAGCTCCAGTCCCAAGTGAGTCAGGGCTAGTGCTAAAATGGAATTCCATAGCTGCAGATTTTGGGGAGCTCAGCACATCCTGAGTGCAGCTTGGATGGAATCACATCAGCACTGAGCTCTGCAATGAGAATTTATTTACCCCCTGAGCTCTGGGCTCTTTGCTTTTATCATGGCACATCTATTTTTAGTGGGTTTTGTGTCTGTTCTGTTATTTTTTCTCACTCTGGCTCTGATCCTTGCTGGGGGTTTCAGTCCTGGTTTGCACATCTCCTCCTGAGAGCTGCAGCCAAGAGGCTGCTCCTGCATCTGGGGCCTCACCTGCAGCTCAGGGGCCACAAATCAAAGTCACAGCTGTGACACCAAGTGTGGGCAGAGACCTCTGTAACCCCTGCTGCAGCATCTGGAAACCCACAGCCTGTCCCTCTGCCTGAAAAACGTGTGTGTGAGGGGACATCTGTGCTGGAACTGAGACCTGCTGGTCTGGAGACACTGGAACCAGGATCTGCTGGGTCTGGAGATGTTGGAACCAGGATCTGCTGGATCTGGAGACACTGGAACCAGGATCTGCTGGGTCTGGAGACACTGGAATCAGGATCTGCTGGGTCTGGAGACACTGGAACCAGGATCTGCTGGGTGTGGAGACACTGGGACAGCTCAGGACAGTGCCACAGACTCTGGCTCACAGAGCCCTGAGCTCAAGCTGACCCTGCCTCAGTGTTGTACATTGAACAGACACTTCAGCATTGCAGATTCCAGACCCAGAACCCTTGGGAAGTTTTGTGTCCCCAGCTCTCCATGCTTGGACAAGAGCTGCAGTGCCAGAGACAGCTCTGCTCTCCCTGGGGCTTGGGGAACCTCGTGGCTTCAGTTCAGGATGGTTTTTCTGTGTGGTTACTCCATCAGTGCTCAAGAGTGAAGCTCAGAAAGTGCTCAAGAACTTTGTAAAAAAGAAAGTTTGCTTCAGGGATATTGCTCTTTAATATTTTTAGTAATATTTGATATTAATCATAAAGGTAGCAAAGGGAAAAGCAGCTGAGGCAGAGCTGCTGGGTTACAGACCTTTTTTCTTTGCACTCTCTGAAACTCTTTTGTTACTCACTGATTCGCACTGAACTTCTTACACATGTAAAGCTCCAGGCAAACATAATTAAAGGAATTATCTCATATCACAAAAGGTTTAAGTTCCCACTGAAATTTCAAGGCAATTTAGCTGTATGCTTTTTTTCAAAACATTTCTAACACGAATCGCTGAAGGAACATCAATGCCTGTCTCCTTTTAAAAACAGGAGAAAAATTCTGTTAGAGGTGGGGAAAGATGCTTGGGATTTGTTTCAGTAAGCAGGTTTCAGGCTGCTTTTTGGATCTCATGCTCTCTTCTGTGGATTTGGGAAATCTTTGGTTATTCAAAAAGGTTTCACAAAAGACGATCAGGAAAAGTACACATGGATTCTGCACAGCACTCTGTGTCTGAGATGTTTCTAGGGGGGACCATGCCTCCATGGAAAGGGTCTGAGGTTTAACAGTCTCCAGTGTGGCTGAAGATATCAGAATTAGGTGATCTTTTCCAGCCTGGTTTTCCCATTACTCCAGAATTCTGTGTATATTTGTTTTCAGTGAAAGCTGCTTCGGTCACTTTCGTCTGGAGGGTTTTCTTTCATGTGTGCCATTAGCAGAGCTTCCTCTGAATTTTAAATCACCCCTAACATTTATCAGCTTCCTCATTAGAAATGTGCAATGGTTTTTGCTGTGGAGGAAAACTTTGTCATACTTTTATTCTGATAAAATTGTTTATTTCAGTTTCTCTGAGGGTTGTTCTGCAAAATTCCCATGTCCAGACACTGACCTCTAAGACATTTATTCATCCAAACTTTTCACTGTAAATTGTCCTTCAGGTCACATCCTTCTTCCTCTTCCTCCTGAAAGCATTGCAGTGGTCATTACACAATTTGGGAATATTTTACTAAACCAATCTTCCTGCTGGTTCCACTGCCTTCATTCTCCTTCCCTTGAATTACACCATGGAATCAGTGAGGATGGGAAAGAGCCTGCACAGCCAGCATCAGCTTCACCATTTTTAAGTAACACTTAAATTCGATAAATAATTTCTGATTTGCAGCTTTTCCTGCATCTCTCCAGGCTCATTTTCACTGCTGCAGTGTCAGAGGTGAGAGGGGTGGCTCACAGAGCAGCCAGAGAGCAGCACCAGGGACAAAATCCAGCCTTGGCTTTTCCAGCCCAGTGGTTTGGCTTGGGAAGGGCAATCTGAAGTGATGGGCTTGTATTGTACCCTCACACAAACACACCAAGGAAAGCTGCTGAGGGTTTATATTTATTAGAAATCTCTAGTGGGGATCATTCTCTGATCATTTTTTAGTTCAATAAACATTTGAGTGAGCCCAGATCCACTTTTAGGCAGTCAAAAGCTTCATTTCCAGGGAGCCTGTGTTCATCTTTGGGCCATTTTATGAATCATTGGATGTTGTCTGCCCTTTTGTTTTGCAGCCCAAGCATTTTTGCCCATTTCTTCTGCAGTCCAGCTGCTATATTTGCAGCACCACCAGGCAAAAATAACTAAATTAGAATCTGGACTCCAAATCTAAGCAAAAAAAAAAGTCTCAGCTTCAATCCCCCATCCCTGCAGTGGGAAAAGCATGAACTGCTTTTAGCCAGAGCCTGTCTGCTCACACAGAGCCCCTCCTTGCACACCTCAGTGGCAGCAGTGTCACAGCTGATTTCTCGCTGCTCCCTCACCCTGAGCAAGGAGCCTTCTGTGGGTGACCAAGGGCACCTTCACAGCAAAGTCAGCCAGGCTGCAATCCTGCAGCAGGCTGGTGCCATCTGTAACCCCATCCCCAGCCTCCACTCGTGCACAGTTTAAAAGCAAAGCGCTGTAAAATATTGAAAACATCCCCGCGTGTCCCGCCGGCCGCGCTCGTTCCAGACACGGGCCCAGGCTAAGGAGAGACGCGGATGAACAGCACTGAAGCTCAGCTATATTTAGGTCTCAGCATGTTCATGTTTCTATTTGTTGCACAGCCCTGAGGAATTCTTCAGAGAGCTTTTATGGCATTTCTGTTGCCAGGGAAACGCCTCATCGTGTGTGTCCTGAATCCACAGAAGCTGCAGCTCCTCTGGCGGACGGAGAAATCCGTGTTGTGTTCAACGCGGCAGGGACACAACAGAGAAAGATCCTTCCAGGTAGGTAGGTAAACACGAAGGGAGGGAGCTGTGCTTGTGGCATCTCTCCTGGGAGTGCAGATTATCCCACAGATCCGTGCTGGCTGTGCTGGGACAGCCCCAATGTCACGGATCCGCTGAGTAAGAATTTTGGATCCCCTGTGCTCACCGTCCTGGGGCACCCTGCACACGCCCCGTGCTCAACCATCCTTTACTTAAAAACCTTGAGAGAGTTAAAAAAAAGCCCTAAACTGGCCAGGAGTGAGAGGAGCAAGTTATATTTTCCCCTCCCCAGAGGCTTTGCTGTATTAGGAAGTCACCATCCTGCCAAGTGACAGTCATGGGAAGTGACAACTCCTCGGAAGATTGAAGCATCTGTCTCGGCCGGTCCGTGCCCCCTCTCTGCTGACATGACATGATCAGAGCAGAAGTTTGGACTGAATCTTTCACAGTCTGTTAGCCCAGGCAGGGATGTCTTGTGGAGGGGTTTTTTTTTGGGAGGATTCCACACGGTCGGCTCGGGGACCAGGCAGGCGGAGCAGGGAGAGGGAAATGAAAGAATTAATATTTGCATTTTCAAATGTTTTTCCTCACTCCTGAGCAAATGTAGGTCAGCTGCAGGATCCCCTCCCCACAGGTCTGACAGGAGAAGGTTTTTCTGGTGCTGCCTTTCCCTGGTTCACAGTCTGTGCAGTTTTTCTTAAAGGAACGCCCAGCTGCTTTAAGCTGTGGGTGAGAGGCTCACAATGAGATAAATTTGGGCAAACTGGGGTATCTCGTTATTTCTTTCTGTATTTAGTTGGGTTTTCATCCTTTCTTTGCTCTCAGTTTTCTCTGAGTTCAGTCTTTTGGGCAATCACAGAGTGCACACCCAAACTCCCCCAGAAACCTGTGAATCGTGGAGATTTTTGCTGGCCTTTAGAATGCTGCTTTTTATTCATATTTTTTCCTATTCATAAGTGCAAATCTTGTGAATTGTCATTAATTTTGCTGAGAGTTTTCCTTCAGGGATACAGTGTCAGCACACTTCTCTCCCTGAAGGAATAGCTGCTGGACAGCAGCTGAAGTTTTGGCCTTTTGAGAACTTTTTAGAGGGCATAAAACTCATTTCCCAAATCAAAGCCTGCGGTGGTGTCCAAAAGGAGAGCCCATGATGAAATATCCTTTATGTGAATGGAAACAATTTGTGTTTCCTAGTTTGGCTTGAGGTCTCAGCTTGAAATGCTTCTTTTCACACCCAATTCAATACATTGGCCAGGTTTGCGTCTAAAGGCAGAGACATTTTTACAATATAGGCACAAAGATCAATGCAAAATTATTTAGGTAATTGGAAATTTGCAGAAATATTCATTTAAATTTTCACCCACTGCAATGAAAGCCTGATTCAATTGCTTATGAATCCTTTGTGCTTCATCCTTTTAAGGGAGAATATTTGAACAGGTGTCTGCTGCTGAAGGTAATGAGAATCACACTTTCTAAGAGGATGAGCATTCACTCATTTATATATTGTTTTGTCCTTCAGTTATCTCAAACTGAAAAGTGAGCACTCCTTAAAAGTGTTAAAAGCAGAAAAATTAAACATTTATTCACTTTTGTGTCTGCTCCTTTACAAACACGGCTTCCACACCTGAAGGAAAACTGGAAAAAAAGAATAAACTTGAAGTGGCAGAAAGTTTCATAACATTACTTAAGAAAATCCAACAATTAATTCACAGATCAGGAGGGGGAAAAGGAAGGTGTTACGTGAGGAAACAGAGGGAACTTCCAGCATAGCACAAAGATTAATGTCTCTAATGTCACCCATGTTTCATAGTGCCCAACAAAGCCATAAAGGATTGTGCCAGCTGTTACAGAACAGCTTAATTTACAAGAAGGACCAAAAAGTGCTTGGGACCTCTGAGAATGCTGCCTCAGACCCACGAGGGTGTGAAAACCAGAGTTTTTCGTGTGGGATTCAGAAGGAAAAGGTTTAAGCTGTGTCTGGGATTCACCAATGCACAGTGCTCAGATTGCAGAGACACGAGGCAGCTCCCAAAGCCCTTCCCAACCCCTTTCTTCCAGCCACGACCACGCTGGGAGGTGAAACTTCAGAGTATCAGTGCAGGGAACATCGTGGGCTGTCTTTGGTAACAGCATAATAGGGGAACAGCACGGAAATAAGTGGCAATAATTATACATTTCCTTTTTTTTTTTGTCTTTCAAAGGTCAGAGTTAAAGTCATAGAAAGTTTCACAAGGAGACAGAGAGAAGAATCACTTCTGTGGTTTGAGAAAACATTAATTCTGTCTCTCTTTGTGTGTGATTTTATGTGTCTATGCATGTATTATAAATTACATATATAATTGAGCTTGGAATAAAAAAAAAATTTGATTTCCAAGAAGATCTGGCTGTGATTTGGGGCAGTGAAATGCTGGAGAACCATAAAGAGCAATCCTGGCTAACGTGTGCAGGGATTTTCCTTCACCTGTTCTTTCAGTACAGGTAATACAAAGACAAAATCATTTATTCCCAGGACTACAGGAAGTGCAGGCTGTAGATTCCAGAGGAAAAGTGGTTTTATTTCAGCACAAAAAGGGTGGCAGGAGCAGTGGCAGAAAGGATACTGTGACATGGACAAAAAGCAGCATTTTACATCTGCGTGTGGAGAAAAATCCCTGTGAGATAAAAACCAAAACTGCTGCTGGTTTCTCTGACAAATTTAGTCCCCAGGCTCCATCAAGAGCCACTCTGTGGTGGGAGGACAAGGACTCTGATCCAGCTGTGGCACTCCAGGTGTCCCCACTGCTGCTCTGCATGTCCCCTGCAGTTTTGTCCCTCTCAGCATTCATTTTTTAAGGAATTTTGAGTTTCCACCATTGATGTCTGCCTTGCAAACAGAGCATGAACAGCCCTGCAGGGCGTTGCACTGTGCTACAAACAGGAGACAGTTTGATCTAGAAAAGCTCCCTACATCACACTGAGTAAAAATTAATGTTGATTAATTAAACAACAACAAAAAAAAGAGATTGAATGTTTCTGTAGCTGTTCTATACAATGATAGAAATACATAAATACCTAACCTGACACTGTGCTTCTCTTCTTTGTGTGCTGTTAATGTGACATGTAGCAATTTAACATTTAGCACAGCTTTTAATTTTAAAAATCCTGTTAAATAATCTTCTAAAGAAAATGTGATTATATGATATGAGTTTTCAAAATTTTCTGACACCAGAGATATCAAAAAGACATTTCAACATCCAGTTTCCATTGTAAGTTGCTGTTAAAACCTATGATTGCAACAACAACAAAAAATCCTCTGAAGAAAGGGGTTTTGGGTTATTTCAAACCTACGTTTTTGAGAAGGGATTTTTTTCAAGCTTCTGAAGTAATATTACCATTGGAATTTTTAATACCACTAATATTTCTGAATTCTGCTACTCCTCAGGATGACATTTTCTACAGAAGCCACAAATGTGTGGTTTTAATGACAACACCAATAAATTAAAGACCAGAGAGAATCACATTGTCAGAGTCAGGAGAGGTCCAAGTTTTAATTTGGATTCAGGATTTTAATTCAGACTTTCCTGAAATATTTGCAGAGCTTACATCTGTGCATTGCCTAGTCCCAAATTTCTAACAAACCAATCAAGATGAGGCATTTGAACATGAGGGATTTTGGTTCTGTGCTGTTAAAGAGTAAAAGACTTCAACAATGGCTTTGCTTGTTCTTTGTGCTGGGCCTGGGCCACCATTCAATCACTGGGATCTGTGCAGGAGGATAACCTTTGGTCCCTGGAAACACACAGCATGGGCTTGACAGTTTATTATTTATTATTATTATAATCACTGGGAGGATTTCAGGAGGAGAGACTTCACTCATCTTCAAGACAAGTTCTTCTAATATAATTATAATTATAAAAATTACCAAGCTCCAGAAAACATCATTAATCTTATGTGTATAGTATTGTACTTTTTTTTTTTTTAATGTTGCAAACACAAATCTCAATGAAATGTGTTTGTTCATTAATTTTTTGACATGGATTGATTCAAGGTCAGAGAGATCTGGCAGCAAATGAGATTTAAGCTGCCACAGAGAGCAGCTCAAAGGAGCTAAAATCCAACAGCTCTCGGGGTCAGCACTAAGGAACTCGGGGTGATCTGAGTGGAATTCAGCAAAGGGAGCAGGGGAGTGGAGCTCCCCTTGGAGGATGTTTGAAGCCTTGAGCTCCAGAGGTTTCCTGTTTTTTGAATACCTTGATGTGGAGTCTGCAATTCCAAACTGTGTCTGCCACCACCAATGGCATTTTCCTGCCACTCACTCCCAATTTCATATATTTGTGGGAGGGAAATACACAAATTTTGTGTATCTGAGGGAGAGGAATGCCTGCAGTGGTCTCCACGTGGTGTTCAGTGCACAAATTGTGTTGATGCAAACTCATAACTAAAACTTGGGTCATAATAATACTTCATAAGTGGATCTAATAACCTTAAAAATTGTCTTTGCTCCTTTGCTTCTTGATTAAGTTTTTTATTGAAATGTTCTGAAATTGGGCCAATTTAGACTTCTACTGCAAAGATAATTAAGTTTTTTATCGAGATGTTCTGAAATTGGGCCAATTTAGACTTCTACTGCAAAGATAATTCTTACTTTCCAGTATAAACAGGGTTTCAGTTTTTTTCTACTTCCAGTGCTTGACATACCTAAAATATAACATGATCTTCCAGCTTAATGTTTTTTTGAGATGCTACACAGTCAGCTGTAGTCTGCAGTCTCACAGGCACTAAATCTAATTTCAATATCCACTTTCTGCTTTTCCACTGAGCCTTACTGTCCTCTCCTGCTGAGGGTGGATGTGGAGGGGAAGAGAAATATCTGTTTCACCTCACTTTCCAGCTCTGTTCTGATGGCAGCTGAGGTCCAAAATCAGAACATTGCTCTGCGTGGAGCAGTGACACACTGCCAGGACACTCTGCATGCTCAGTGACTGGCAGGTAATTCAGGTAGAAAACAGCATTTTTGTCAGACTTGTCCACAGAAGCCTTTTCAGCTTCTGCTGTGCTGAACCTCCCAGGAGGATGGATCCTGCTGGTTTCTGTCACTCAGCCAGGGACCAGCTCTGATAATGTCACCCACCAAAAGGTGACAGCAGTCAAAAACACATCCAAATGGGGAGAAAAATGCTCTTCAATGTATTTTTTTAGCATTTGTTCCTTTCAAATTGAGGATTTTGAAGCTCTGAGATGTGTCAGTGAAGATTTTTTTTTCATTTTCTTAGAAGACTGAGAGTGTTGTGTGATTTGTGTGCATGTGTGAGGGCAGGGGAGAAGAGGGATCTGCCCTTGGGGGCTGTGACTCGCTTTTATTTCTTTCCCTCAGCTTAAATTAGTGGGGAAATTCCACAACTGCAAACTGAACTGGGCTTTGAAGAGTCATTTATCAGAGATATCACACTTCGACTCTATGTGGCCAGTTTTACATGGGTTAAAGTAAAATGCTGCTTTTAAGCAAGCCCTGGGTGTGCTCAGAGGGGAACATGCTGAGGGAAGCACAGAACAGCCCCTGCAGGAGACACCAGGGGTGCAAAGTGCTCTGTGCTTCTTCTGAGAGGCTTTATGGGATTTATAGTTTCTCATACATTAAATATGGGTCAAAGCTCAGTGGAGAATGCCAAACTCTGCTTGGGAGCAGCCTTGCTGTTTCCACTCCTGCTGAGTGCTGGGATGTTTCTGTCAGTTCAGAAAAACACATGCCAAAGCTTCAGTTTGTTCTGCTTCAGAATAAACCTGCTCTTGCCCTTTATCTACCATTTGAGTCTGGTTTATGACACTGCTCATAATCACTGCTGATTCCTGAAGCTGCAGGTTGTTTTGTGACAGGGTGATGGTTGTTTATTGAGCATTGAAAATTCCTGGAGTACTCTGGAAACAGAAGAGTGCAGAGCACACAGAGGCCCCCAAAGATCTGCTTTAAAATGAAGTTAAAAAGAAGAAAACTCATTAAATCAAGAGCTGTCACTTTGGAGCAAAGCACTTGCTTCAAGCAGGTCACCAACCCCACAGGGGTCAAATGCTCTGCTGGATCAGAGCTTCAGAAAGTTTCACAGCTGAATTTGTCCTGGGGAGGCACTTGAGCAAAGAGAGGAAGAGCTTTTTAGCAGAGGCTGTTTGGAGAGGGATGTGAAGGAAACAAGCTGGAGTCAGGCTGGTGCAGAAGCATCAGAGCAAGGAATTTAACTCTGGTGTGGATACAGTCAAAGAGAGGAGACTGAAACATTCCCAAGATGACAGGGAGAGGGGAAGCAGCATTTTGAGCAAACTGGGCTGACAACAGAAAGGGTGAATGGGAGGGGCAGCAGCAAAAGGAAAAAAATCTTTAATTTTGCAAGAACAACGTTGTCACATCCATTGAGGTTCTGGCAAAAAGACAAATTGTGACATCTTCAATCAGTTTTAACCCTGCTCCAACACAGGCACAATCAGCACTGAAGCCATACAAATTGTATCACCATATAAATAAGGTATATTTCTTTGAATTAAAAAAAAATTATATGGGAGTGGAATTGCTTGCATGAAGAACCAGCTGCTCAGTAAAAAGAATAAAATAACAGACTGTATATATGGAATTAAAATAAATAGTGGTGCTTTGTGCATCTGCTTATTTTAGAGTATCCACATGAGCTGGGAAGTTTATGCTGCAAAATTCCCTTAAGTGGCACAGACATTTGATAGTTAAGTGACTGCCCTGCTCCCAGCCCCACATTCAGAACCCTTATTGGGAAAACTTCATCATTCTTGCCCAGGTTGCAGTTTAAATGGGCAGAATAATGAGCAAAACAACAGTGCACAGGAAAAGCTGCCAACAGAGTGAGCAGGAACTTCAATGGTAAGAAAGAAAAAAAACATCACACAAGGAAGAAAATACATGGATTTATACCTGCTCAACATGGCTGTGAGTGGCTCAAAGCATGCCTGCTGCTATTATTATTATTATTATTATTATTATTATTATTATTATT
>VXBC01006336.1:227750-259600 GCA_013399945.1 Ploceus nigricollis
ACAATGGAGCCACCAGCAGTGAAACCAGCCAGGACTGAGTGTTGACAAGAAGGTGTCATTCCCAAAACACCTTGGCTATGAAAATCTGGCTGAGGCTTCTGGGAGGAGAGAATGCCACTATTTTTATCCTCAGAATGTTGTTTGCTTGATGAATGGAGGTTCAGCCATCAGCAGGAGGAAAAGCCAAGCTGAAAAATCACCTCCTCCTTGGAAACAACAGCTCATGTCCCCACTTGCTTCTTTTACACCTGATTTTCACCAGGTTTTCACCTGATTTTCACTCAGTTTTCACCCTGCAGTGGGAGATGTGGGTGCTTCAAGGTGGGCTGAATTAGGCTCTCCATTTCAACGCTTTTCTAGCAGCATCCTGCTATTAAATTACAAGTTTAGAAGATCAGTTTGGTCAGTTTGAAATGGATCCTTCCACTTCGTTGAGTACCAAAGTCTCTCAGACTTACACCCTGTTATTTCAACATCTACCAAGGTTTTGTTCTCCTCGGCTGCTGAATCTCCCACCTCCCTGGGCAGCAGCTCCATTTCATCAGTGGCCAAGAAATTATATTTTCCACTGATGATATTTCTCTCACCTTTTTCCAGCCCTAGAGTCTCACCTCATTTCAGAATAAAATAAAACAGTACCAATTCACAGACTGTTGGTGTTAGAGTGTTTCTAAGATCTTTTCCTTTCACATCACAAAAATCACAGCAGGGAACAAAGGGAAACAACCCAAAAAGGGGCCCAGCAGCAGAGCTGGCAGGTCCAGCTCCCAGAGGAACTCATTTGGGCATCTCTGTGACTAAATTACACCTGAAAAATGCACCCCAACAGCCCTGTGCTTCTGCATGCACTGCACTGCACTGGTAATTAGTTTAGCATCAGTTTTTCTTCTGAGGGAGGGATGGTGGGTGGGAAACTGTGGGCAGAGCAATGTGCAGAAGGGAGAAGCCAATCTTGGTACTTGAAAGAATAGAAAGAGAGAAAGAAGAAATAAAAAACGAACCAGCAAAGACAAAAATTTAAAAAAAAAAAAGTGGTATTATAAAACTGCAGCAAGGAAAATAATTCTTGTTTATGGCAAGGAGTTACCCTTTTTCTTTGGGATCTGTAAAAACTTACTCTACATGAATTTTTTCCTTTTCCTTTACGTGAGATGTGGATAAAATGCAACTATCACTGGAAAATAAATGGTCTTAATGTCAATATTGATTACTGGGGAGCTCATCTGTACTCATCCCTTCAGGGGAGCTATCACATAAACTTGCTCTGCACAATTACTTCAGGTAACAAAACGATGTGTGGGTAATGAAAACAAATGTCAGCCCCTTGCCACAGAGTTTCCAGCTGGAAGCACAAATTTCCAGCTGGACAAGCCACTGTCAATGCCTTCAGGAGCTTCTTCAAGTGAAATGATGGATCAGGCAGTTGACTCATCCCAGCAGGCAGCTGTGAACAAAACCCAGAGCAGCTCCTTTTCTTGGGTCAGGTATGAAAAATGGGATTTTCTGGGCTGAGGATGAACCTCCTCTTCAGCCCACAGGAGGTTTGGGGACCACTCTGCTTCCTGGGGATGCCAAGCACATGCAGCACTCTGCATCTCTCAGCGTGGACCTGTTCATGGAAGAAATATGATTATCCCTGTGTTAAGTGTACAGATAAGAATGTAACTGGATTTGAAGTGAAGCAGCAGCTTTGACCAAAACAAAGATTGGCTCTGCAAGGGTGAGGATCCTCAGCTGGTAGACACATTGGGACCAGGAAGGAGTTGGTGATTCCTGTGCACAGTCCTGGAGGACATTTGCAGCAAAGTGAACAGCTTGGCTTCAAATAAAGCCCATTTACTCTGACAATGCACAGCAACAGTGAGCTGAGGTTTTTTGATTTCCAATAACACAACCCTTCAATACATCAGGCCCTCGGCAGCAGTTTTTCTTTTCTAATTGGCAATTCAGTGCTGGTGTGTGTGGGCTCAGGGCAGACACATAACAATGGCAATGAAAAAAAAAGGTTTTATTCTGTCCCTGCCACACCTGTGGGTGTTTTCAACAAAACAAGGTGCAATTCTTTGTGGTGGGGCTTTCCCCAGGACAGCAGCTGGGGGTCAGCGTCACACATAGAGCTAAAGGCTGTTGGTGGCTTTAACAAGTAGAAATCCCTGCTATATTTTGGATATAACATCTGCATCCATCGATGTATTCCACACTGGGAGAGTGGGGCATCTATCACTAAACACTAATTTTGTTGAACAGATAATAGGTGAGACCAAAAGTAACTTTAACAGAGCGAGAAATTAAACAGAGCAGGGTTTTTATTGTTCAAACCACTGAAATTGTTAATACATTGAAATGCCTAATGATTCATTGAACTCCCTGACTTGAAAGGCAGAAAGTCAAAAAGATTTAAAACACTGTTCTTTCTGAGGAGCAATTATTTGTGATTTAATCAGCTATGCATTTAGAAAAAAATGTAGAAACTATTTTACGTAGGAGAGCAAAATGAGTCACTAAATGAACCCTCACCATGGTGGGGGGGAAAAAAATCCATATTACCATCAAAGTAGTGAACATGATTCAAAGAAATACACGATGAGTCTTGACAGGGAATGTTTGAGAAAGTCACCTAAGTTCATTCTGCAGCCTTCAGCCAAAAGATTTAAGACTTGATGGGGATCTTGAAGTTTCTTGTGGGCAAGGAGACGAGCAGAGCAGAAAGGCACAATTCTGGTCCTTGCTCTGGTCTGTGTTTGCTGCAGCCCCAGCTCTCACAGCAGCCACCAACTACAACAAAACTGAGCTGACAATAAAGACACGTGGCTGGAGGAGCAACCTGAACAAAATAAATGTGAAAAAAATAAATGTGAACAAAATGAATGTGCTTTATGGATAGGAAGACAAGAGAATGCATGAGGTTTCTGCAGGGTTTTTTTAATTTTTTGGCAAAATTTACCTATACCACCAAAATGCATTTTTATGGCTGCTTTTCTAGCCAGAGATACCCAAACTTTGTGCTTATAAATGTACAGTGAATGTTATATTGACCAAAAAAAAAACCCCCATCCATCAATTGTTAATGTGGAATCAAAGTTACACCCTTTAGATGCCTTTCTCCGTGACTGGAAGCCTGGGAATTACTTCAGTACAAATAGTACTTGAATAATAATGTCTTTATTTGAATATGTAGGAGGCCTGAATGTCAGGTGCTCTTGTTTATACCAGTTAAAACTTTTTTTAAAGGTTTGCAGCTCATTTTTCAGGATTGCCCAACAACAGTTTAAATTATGAATTTATGGAGTCCAACAACTATATTTTTAAATAATTTGAGCTTATGAGATAACTTAATAACCGGGTTTATGGCTGCATAAAGCAACATTTTTTAAAACCTCCTTTACCAGCTAAATTGAAATGTTATGATAAAATAATTTTGCCTGGAAGGGAATAAAATTTTAAGCGCTAACAACCACCAAACAATCATCCAATATTCATGGAATATTTTTGGGGTGAAATTTAACTGTGGTTTGTGTTTCAGATGCAGGTCCTACTTCCCTTGAAGGAACCAAAAATGTGATTATACATTCACAGAGCTCTCACAGGCCTCTGTCCCAGATCCACTTGATTCATCTGTGTGCACAAATAGCAGGAGTTTGATAACAAGGGATTGGAGCTGGTAATTAGCACCGACAGCTCCCTAATTTGCACAGGGAGACAGCACACTTGTGTAAGCTGAGGAGGTGCCTTGCTGCATGCCTTGATCACAGCTGGAATTATTTGTGTCAGTGGGAATTCAGTGTACGTGAGGAAATACTGTCGATTTTTTAACACTCTGGAAAAGAAACTTTTCTTCTGTTCTCAGGTTAAATCTGTTTTCCTCTCTGAGAACGCTTCAAATTAAAGATTTTATAGCATAATACACAACTATCAGAGCAGTTCTGCCATTCCTCAGGGTGATCACAGCCCACAGGAGCTGAGTTTGGGGAAGGAAGCCTTACAGGACATCCTGAATATCAAGCCCAAAAATTCTCCTTCATGAATGAGAGGAATGGCAGATTTGTCTTTCCAAACAAGCTGTGGGTCTGCTGGTAGATAAAACCAGCACTGGGAGATAAAAGAAACAATGGGAAGGATTCCACTGAGTGATGAATAGAAAAAGATATTTGTTTTTACAAATGAGCTCTAGGTTTGCTGATAAATGAAATTGGATATTGAGAGATGAAAGAAACGATGGGAAAACCCTAAATTCCATAAGAATTAAAAATTCAAAGGGAGGGTTATACATTAGAGGGGAATCTCTGGTATCAGGAGTATTGGGAAGTCTGAACCTCTTAAGTACCTCAGAAATGGGGAAAGAGAGAGAGAAATGCAGCCGGGAAATTGGGATAAAAGAGGAGGCTGCATCCTCCAAAAATTGGAGAGACTCCAGGGGAATGTCCCATGGCCTCTCCCTTTATTGGAATAAATCAAAAGGACTCCTCTGTCTCCTTTTTGGACATAAACCTCTGATGTTTGTGGATTAATTTTCCTGACATGAGTAATACCCGGGAAGAAACAACAATAAAAAGGTGGTGTTTGGGAGGGTTTAACTTAAAAATCAGGCATCAAACGCTGTCCCAAAAATTGGGCACCAAAGGCTGTCCCCTGCTCTCTGCTCACCTTGAGATGCTGCTCCAGGGACCAGGGGGGCTGTGGTGACACATTTGCAGATGACAAAAGGGGACAATGAAAAGGAAAGGGGACAATGACTTCTCACCTCTCCTGGGGGCCGGCAGGAGCTCCGGGCGAGGTGAGAAGTGCTCAGTGATGTCTTACCAGCCCCGCTGCCTCCCTGGGATCACTGTTCACTTCCCAAAATTCCTCGGAGAGCCCGGCACTGAGGCTGGGACAAGTGTTCCTACTTAAAAATGCCTAAAGTGGCACAAAGGAGCCGAGTTTGCTGAGACTAAATCCATTGCCTAAAACATCTTTATGTTTCAGCCCTTTTGGATTTCATGCACCATAAACCAGGAAATGTTTCTATTCATTTGAAAGAGTTTTTCCCTCTATTTCTTCACTTCTCTGCTTTCTAAACAACAGACGTGAGCATGAACATCGTCCTTCATCTCCCAAATATCACAGAGATCAGGGAATACCACAACCACATGGAAGACAGGGAATATGTCCATCTTGGCTGCATAACCCTTTTCAGGGCCAGCCAAAAATTTTGAGCCAAAGCCAAATTTATTTGGCCATCAGGCTAAGCCAGATCCAAGGGGGGTTTTTTAAGAGATTGCTGTGCCTGATGCACGTCTTGAGTTTTCTATATTTATTCCAGAACAGTTCAGTGCATCAGCAGACGAGCTCAACCTGCAGGGCAGTGACTAAAGCTTTGAGTGTGGGGGTGAATCAGTTTGCTTCGTTTCTGATGGCTGAGGTTTGTTGCTTGGTTTATTTCTCAGTGCCTTTTGATAAAATTTTGATATAAGTTCTATCCTGGATGTGCTATTTTCTGACATTAATGGCACTTTTGTCCATCAAAGTGTTCTCACCCACAACACTCTCATCTCCAGCTTTTCTCTTTGGGTTCTGTCACTTTGCCAAAAAATGCATCAGGGCTGACTTGTGATATGAAGAGGAGCCCAAGGTCCATTCTTGTCTCCATGGGCTGTTCTTGGATTATGTCCTGGAGAAGAGAGTCTGACTTCCAGAAAGGCACTTAAACCTGTTAATAAATGCCTCAATTACATTTACACATAACTGAGCCATTTATTAATAGATGAATTCCTGCCTACTGCTGTGAATTCTGAGAATCACTAAAAAAAATTGATTTAATGATGTGAAATAATGTTTCTATGATTTTTAATTGTCAACATCATGTGCTTCTCAGTTATTTTTTGCTGCAATTCACCTCTCAGTGTCTGGCTCTCAAGGGCCCACAGGAGCCTTTCCCAGGGTTTCCACTCAGCTGCTGGGATATTTACGGTAGTCCAACACCCTTAAATCATGGCTGTTACTAGAGCTGAGGCCATGGATGAGAAAAAGGTCTTAAAAATAGAAAGTCTGGACCAATTCCCCTTCCAGGGACAAACAGACTCCTCCCTTCAGTGTGGTGGAGTCCTGCAGAGCCACCAGGCTGATGTGATAAGAGATTTATTACAGAGGAAAGACTTCCCTGCTCCAAAAGGGTGAGTGTTATCCCAGCAGAAGTTCAGAAAACTTTTGTTTTACTAAGAAACCCGTTATTGGATATTCTTCAATCTTCATGATAGGTTTTTTTTGCCACAGACTCCCTTGATGCCAAAAATACTCTGGGACTTCATCACTTCACTGGGACTCCGATCAGACTTTGTGGGAAAACATCAGAATATTTTTCTCTGGCTTGTCTTTGCCTGTTTCCCATTAGAAAATAATGTTACTACAAGTTCAAACAGCCTCTCTTTTTAAACTTTCATATAGATTAACCATTTAGTGTTTCCTCACCTCATTAGAATTTAAGATGTAAGACTTTTTGTAAATGTTAGAAGATTTCCATCTCTGTTAATATGATAATGCTATCAGAAGCAGTATTTTTATTACCCTAATTCCCAGGTTTTACAAGGGGAGAAGTAATAATGCAATTGAATTAATTCCATAATCATTTTCAGACTGGATAAAAACCACTGAAGGAAGCTGGGAGCTGACAGCCAATATCTGCATGCTCATAAGCATTAAGTGAACTATAAATACAGACTGAAGCTGAAGCACCAAATGTGAATTTCCTTTTTTCAACTCCTTAGTCCATGAAAGGCTGTGACAACAATGCAGCGAGGGAGGTTTTGGTGTTTTAGCAGTAAACACTGACTCACCTGCTCAGTGCTCTGGATAAATAATCATTAGTGACAAATAAAAGCCTATTTCAGACACAACCCAGAGCAGTGGAAGTTATATAAAAGCATGAGATATTTTGTCCCTTTCCAGTGGCAAAAATACCACAGTTTCAGTTCATCTCAGTCATCCTCTGCCACTTGAGGCAAGTCCTCAGGAAAACAAGACTTGAGGGCTTTGCACCTCTTTCTCATGTCTTTTCCTTGGTTTCAGTGCTCACTGGGAGTCCCTGGTGGTTTCCCTGCCCTTCAATCTGTCAGTGCAAGCTCCCAAGGTGCAAAACACTTTCCTGGAGTATCCCTGGATCCAGGTGACTGAGGAGAAACCATCAGCACTTTGTGAGGTTGAACCCTTTGGTGTGTCCCCAGTAACTGGAACAGCAGGGATGGAGCTGCTTTTACCAGACCTGAGGATATTTAGCCGTGGAGCCCAGGTAGGGCAGGCAGGTTGTGGACATCAATAAGTGTCCATTTAGACAATTAAAATATTGAAGCAGCTTCCTTGTTTGTCAGCTGTGGACAAAACCCATTAAGTTCCCCATTAATTAGACCTTCCCCAGCTTTTCCTTGCTCTTCCACGGCAGTGCAAATCCAGAACATCCATTACATTCTCCACAGAACAGCAAAGTGTTTACCTTGTCCCTTTGCCAGCAGCAAAAGGACAAAAAAAAAACCCCTTCTCCCAACCAGCTGAGTTTATCCACCCTTCATAATTACTCAGCCTAATTAACACTCCAGTAAACCCCACAGCTGCATTACCTGCACATCCCCACACACCCACGCTGCTGCCCTGGTGCTGTTCTCAAACCATCCAAGTGTTGCTGCTCTCCTGAGCCTCTCCTGGGAGCTGAGCTCTCCACGAGGGATGCAGGAGATGCAGCCTCAGAACTCTGTGACACAACCTATTTTTAGAGCCTTTTTTTCTTTTTTTTTTCCCTGAGAAACTCGTTTTCTCATGGGAAATAAGTCCTTGGGGGGAAAAGTCATTTCCACCTCATTTGTTAATCTAAAATATCTTTTGCTTTTGGCTTCCTGCTATGGAGCACAGAACTGCTGCATCTCGTTAATTTTGCAGTCTCTCTAAATGACAGTGAGATTTATTTAGAAGGAAACCAAATTTAGTCCCATTAGATCATGGCAACAGCTACATGAAAAAGACTAAAAAAACACCCCCTTTTTTTTTAACGGGGTTTGGAAACCCTTGGTTCCTGAATCCACCAATTATCCATGAAAGTTAATCAAAGCACCTACCCCTGGGCTGCAGTGGGATGTGTGGCTGCAGGGGAAACCCCACAACGCCTGGCACTCCAAAACCAGGATGACATCCCCTAGGAAAATGAGATGTCACAGCCAAAGACAGCAAAAGATCACAGAATAAGGCAAGGAGAGTTGCTGTTAAGATGAATCTCTAAACCCTGCTGCAATCAGATCTTGAGGCTGCTGCTGGAAGCTGTTAAGTCTAAAATTATGGATGTGTTCCTCGGGTTTGCTGTTGTTCCTTTCAATAAATTCAATAAATTCCCTGTACCAAGGGGCACTCAGGGATCTTTACCCTGGTGCAACACAAATCTGTGCTGACTGTGCTGGGCTGTGCCTCTCTGAGTGCAGCCACTTCTGCCCTGGTTTAAAACAACAGCCTGGAGCTCTCAGACTGCCTTTGGACATGGGGCTGAGTGCCCCAGTGAGGCTGGGGATAAATCCAACGCCATCTATTATGTGTTATCTCAAAAAAAAAATCAGTTTCTAGTGGCTCCAGCACAGCTCTCAAAGAGCCCAGCTCAGCCCTGTCCATCTCCATGCAGAGGGAAACTGGGGGAGAAGTGGCAGCTTGGCACCATCTCTCTGCCCTGTGAGGAGAAAGAAAAGAGCCAAGGAAGCCAGGGAGACAAATGTTACCAAAGAAAAGACCAAAATAATGGTGTTCCATTAAAAAAAAAAAAAAATCCCTTTTCTCAGGCTTTCCTGGGAATTACACAATTCCTACAATACCTATTCTATTCTATTCTATTCTATTCTATTCTATCCTTATATTTCAATCTATTACATCCTATATTCTATTATATTCTATTCCTGTAGGAACACTTCTACAGAGGGGCTTTACTCCACTCAGTGACTCTGTAAATTCTCAAGTTAGTTCAGGATCCACATTTTGCCCAAGTGACTGAATAGGCATTGCTGGGATATAATACCAGTATTTAAACAGTAGAATAGCCCAAGGCAGAGGTTAAAGAAAGGTCAGACTACTGTTAATTCAAGCTTGAGACAAAAAAATTCACAGTGGGAATACTTTTGTGAGGGTTTGAGAAGGAAAATTCATTTGCTGTTTCACCCAAGGTACTTTCAGTGGATGTGTTATTAGTGTCGATGGGGTTTCCAACACCAAATGTTCTGAGGCAATTGTCAGGGCAAGAAATCACTAAAACAGATGACCTAAAAATATCTGAGCATGTTTTGGAAAGCTTCCATTTTTCTGGGGAGAAATAAAACCAACTCAACAACAAAAAAGTCATGATTCCTCCTGGAAAGAAAGCACCCTTCAGAACCAGGAAGCTCTCTGGAAATAAATCTGGTTTTTTCTGCTTGTTTGGAGCTGTTACAGAATCACCACCTCACTGTGGTCAACCAACCTTGGACCAGATTTTCCTGGTGAGGCTCAGAATCTCTTGCTCCAAAAAATGGTGGTTTTTTAACCTTTGGGTTCATTGAGATCTACCAAGGAAAAACTCCACGAATGTGTGGATTTTCATCATTTTCAATATTATTGTTCTGCTCTTTTCATGCCTTAAAAAATGGGCTTTTATAGGGGTGAATTTATTATGGCAAGAGCCATCAGTATAATGATCATCAACCCTCCCAACTGAAAGCTCTGGAAAAATAATGAGAAAGTTGTTCCTGTTGTTTTATTTAGATTTTCAGTGTAATACCTCAGGCAGATAACAAGAAACCTGGAATAACTGTTTTACTTGGATTGGATTTGTGCTCTGTATTTCTTTTCTGAAATATGGCTCATTTTAAAAAATAAATATAAATGTGGACTCCGTATTTTCTGGTGCATATCCAAAACCCAAAGGTTTCCTCTTGCTGTCCAGTTTGTAATTATCACAGGCCAGGAAACAAAAGCACCCAGGCAGAGAAACACTGGAGGAGTGAGGACTTTGGGAGACCTTTAATGAGTTTTCTTTAATGAGAGCCTTCACCTGGAGATTTGCTTTTCAACTACATCCAACATGAGTGATCAAAATTCCCCAGTGGCCAATGTTAAATGTGAAAGCTGCTGGTTCTACCCTTGTTAACAAAAAGATTTGTCATGGTAAAGGGAAGGGGAAATGTGCCATCTACATAATTATTTAACCATTGAATGGGTTTCTTCTTGATTTTACAAGTGCTGATTTCAACTTTATGCAGAAATCTTTGAGCCTTATGTTCAGTGTGAGCTGGACTTTTACACAGAAGAATCCACAAGGAGAGGTCTCTGTCAATTTCTTTCCACAGATTGCTTTTTAACTCTCAGAATCCATGGAAATAATGCCCACAATAAAGTTCTGCCAAAGGCATGAGGGTTGAAGTCACTAAAAAGTCAAAAGAGGCAGGGGCTGGAGTGCCAGGACTGGTGTGTCTGGTCAGAAAAATCCCATTTAGAGCCTAAAATGAGGGGTTTTGTTACCTTTATCATGGAATTTCAGCTGCCTGGAGGGAGCCAGGGAGGGGAAGCTGAGCTGCATGACAGAAAATGAGCCCAGCAAGGGTTTGGGAAGGGAAATGGAGCAGCTCAGGTGCTGCTGCCAGCTCCAGCAGCTGCTCCCTGCTGATTCCTGTCCCTGCAGCCTTCTGGGCACCTCTGATGCTCCTCCATCCTGGGTGAGCCACTGGAAATGGAAATAGATGGAAAATTCGCAGCTTTTCAGAATATTTTCTCCATGGAAACATTGATAAAAGGGCAGGCAGGGAGAGGGAGTTTTCATCTGCACTGCACGACACTCAGGGATGTTTCTTCTGGGTTAAAGCTCCAGAAAAGGCCTGTTGGAAAAGTTCAACCTCTGCTAAAAAACACCCCAACCAATCAAAAAAAAACCCTCCTCAGCTTCCTGAATATGAAAATAAAATCTGAAGTGTCCTACAGCTTAGAAACAAGAAGAAAAGAAAAAAGATGCCCCAAAATATTACCTTTCCTGGTGAGAAATTCATCTATTCTAAGCTTCTCACATCTGAGGAGTCCAGATATGTCTCTCTTTAAAGCATAAGGTTTCACACATCCTGCCTTGCTTCCCTCGTATTTCATGAAATTTATGAAGTTTGAAGAAAATATAATGGTAAAAAAGCCGTTATGAATTGAAAATTTGAACAGAAGAAATAAGTAGATTCAGGTCAAGCTTCGGTTTTGATTTCAACACGTTTTCATTTTTCAAACACTTTTCCTTATAAATAGCTTATATTTTGAAATGAAAGTTGCTTCAAAAAGTGAAAAACTAATTTCCTAATTTAAGAAAATCTTAAAAGATTTAAACCATTCCAAGTTCTATAGAAATTAAGACTGAAGAAAATTGTCAAAACTGATCCTTTCCTTTTGATGAATATAATTACCAATATAGATAAATGAACATTTTCTGCTGAAATACATTTCAGAAAAATACCCAACCAGGTGTGATAGGCCTGGAAAAGATTGGCAATTATGTCTTACTGAATATATTTGATTGCATGGAGGTTGCATTTCCCTGTCAGTATCTCCAAAATTAACATCTAGAATTATTTGCATTGACAAACAGCTCAACTGAGCTATTAGGTCTCAGCAATAAAAGTGGCCTGGTACAAGCCATTTAAATAACAAAAGGTTTTTCTCCTTTCGGATTCTGTGCATATGAAGTAAATATAAAATGAACAGTGTGTCTAATTCTTGCAGTGGGACATAAATACCATGACAAAAAAAACCTAACTTCTCATAAGTTATACAGCTTTCACCTCCTTTTCTTTCCCTACAATACTGTTTTTTCCATAATTCTCTCTGGCTCCATCATCATCTCCCACTTTCCTGTTTCTCTTGCTGCTGGAAGATCTGAGCAGACCCATCATTTATTGCTTTGCACCTCTCATGTGCTTGTCCTGCTGCCTGTAAATCCCTGCTGGGTGTTTTTTCCTTAGCAAAACTGAATCTTACAAGTTTCTTGCCTCTCCTGACAGATTCTTAGATAGAATAATTCACTGACTACCAATACGTAGAATATTTTTTAAATTAGGTTACATCTGAAAAAGAGAAAAAAAGATTCTTTGTTCTTCTGCAGAGTTGGGGTCACACTGGTGTGGGGAGCAATGTCCCCGCATCCTCTGATTCTGATGATTTCATACATTTGATGAATTCAACAGCATTTAGATCCACTTTCAGATATTACTCAACACAATAATCCCTCATTTAATTTCATTCTGGGAATGCATAGAGCATAAATAATAAAAATTGCCCATTAAATCATCCAGAGCAATCTTGTGCAGCTAGCAGACATATGCAGCTTGATTTCCCTCCAACTTATCCTCCTCTTGAAAAGATGACTCTCAGTGATTTCAGTGGATTAATCTTGATTAGCACTCATTAACTTAACACTTCTTGTATTTAGTTTAATGTATTTAGCCACTTCAGAACACAATTGCTGTCAGTTTTCCCCACAGACAAAAAAGGAGAGGGAAGATTCACATCCCCCCTTGGAGATGGGGGTGTCTCTGTTCCTTGGGGTGAGAAGAGCTCCAAACCTCCACTTCCATGAGCTGTATTGCCAGGTTCCCATTCAGAGACTAAGACAGGAATTTACACATCCTGCTCACATGGAAAAGCCTCCATGGAGATGCCTAAATTTAGGAGCCTCCATTTCGTGCTGGATTTTGGCAAAATTGGACGCGTGCTCCAAGTCTCTTACTCTGCACACAGCGAGGGCAAGGTGGATTCTGTTTGCCCATGGAGCCAAGGAGCTGCACACAGCCTGTCTCTGCACATCTCCAGCAGCTCCTGAAGTTCATTTAATGATAGCAAAGCCCAGGGAGCCACGCTCAGATGTGAAGGAACTGACTGGGCTCAGCCCTGCACTTTGCTGTTCCCTCAGTCCCCTGCCCCAGGCTGCTTTGCAATCATTACTGCTGGACTAAATTTCAGACTGGATCTTGCACCAACAAGAGATAAGGGGTATTTGTGCAGGAAAACACTGAGCTAAATTTAGTGTGTGCTCATTTTACCAACAAAGCCACTGCAAAGCTTTCCTTTCTTTTGTCTCAGCATTGTCATGAACATGTAAAATGCAGATAAAATCAGAATTGGTGGTCCCAAAAAGGAGAAAGATGAGGCAGACCTGATGGAGCACAAAGCCATATCCATGGGTGTTTTGCTTGGGGCTCCCAACAAGATGATAACTTGCAGAGGAGGATGGCCATGAAGTACCACAAATCTGATGGAAAATCAGGCTGAGTAGCAGAGAGAACTTCCAGGAATATCTCCCTGCCCCATCAGCCTTGGATGAATTCAGTCTCTGTTCTACACAATCCATTTTCATGCCAGGCCCTCTTACAGGAGACACAAGGAAGTTTTTCAAGTCTGAACCTTGAGAACAGCAGTGTGGGTACCCTATTTATGGATATTTCCTCCAGGGCATGGATCCCCATCAACCCCCATATCCCAGGAATACTTTTGGTCCCACAAGGAATAACCTGCTGCTGTCACTGGAAGGATGAGTCCAGTTTTTGAGAGCATATCACCCCCTATAAAGGGGGATTTATTGCTTGAATCACAAATGTGTCCCATGTCTTTTCCTCCTGCCAAGCAGGACAGCTTTGTTTATTTTTTTTTCCTGATTTTTTATGGCTTGACAAGCCCAGGACTGAGAGATTTTTGAGTTGGACAGTGCAAGAATTTGCATCTATGATACTGCATGTGGAAGGATTAATGCCTTTTAATTTAACGTGGAGGAACAGCCCAGGTCTCCTGGGATTCAGGGCTCTGCAGCACTGGCATGGCAACTCTCATTTCTAACAATGATGCCTTGAAGCAATTCTGCTGCTTCCCTGTGTCATACTGAATGATAAAGTGATTTCAGACATTAAGCACAACTGCAAACAGCGTTAGCAGCAGATTTTAATAGGGGTCAAGTGGTTTCATTTCAAGGTTCGCCCTGCATTAATTTATGTTAACTTTCTTATTTTAGTACAACTTGTAAAATTTCTGAGGCCGTGTAGCTCACAGCAGTGGGGATTACTGGGTGATCTGAGGCAGTTAAAAGAGCAATAAAACTATTGGATTCCTAGAAAAGAGGGAGCAAAATGTCAGTTACATGAACATGAAATATTACCAAATACAAAAGACCTATTTTATGTCAGTGTCCCAGTTTGATTATGTAAGAAATCCCTCTCTCCCCATTTCCTTCTTGTTCTCACCCCAGCATGCAATTCACCCTCCAGAAATTCCAATTTTGGAATTGGAATTGCAATTTTGGAATTTCTGGAGGGTGACTTGCATGCTGGAGTGAGAACGAGAAGGAAATACTTTGAAGCAATAAACCACCACCCCTGTCCATGCAAGAACACTTTCTGCTGTGAGGGCCACAATTGTATTTAATTCAAGAGTGAAAATCCTGATTTCTGCTGTGGGCAGATCTTAGGGGATGAGGCACAAGGGAGTGTTTCCTCCCTGCTCCATCATTTCCTCTGCTTTTCTCCTTAAGATTTTCCTCTTCTCCATCCCCTGGGAAGGGGCAAATGAAACCTTGGCTCTGTTTTCTGGCCCTTTCAGTTAATCCTAACCAAGGATTCCTTATTCTGATCTTTCCTTATGCAACAGAGCCAAATTGCTTGGAGCTGCTTTAATCCCAGGCTACTCCAGCTTTCGTGGGCACAGCTCCCAACCATTATTCCTCAATTTTGTGTGAAAATGAAGCAAAGTGCCTTTCTCATCCCATTGCCCCAAAGGTAAATTACTTCCTGTGTGAGAAATATCTGGTTTTTTCAGGCCTTGGACAGCTTGCTTGTTTTCTTAGTGCAGAGATGTGCTGCACAGGATCTTTTTCCTGCCGTGCCTCATTTCTGACTCCAAGGGTGTTATTAAGGAGGAGGAGTAGAAAAGATGAGGTGTGCTTTCATCTCCCTACCCAAATGGTGCCAGTCCTCATCAGAAAGCAGCAAACATTTCCAGGATAATTTCTCTTCACGGCTCCCCCCAGATCTCTGATCAAAGGTCTTGGAATTAAATTGATTCTGTGAACATCCATCTATTTGACGTGCAAATTGTGCACTTTAAAAAAAGAAAGAAAAGATTTTAAGCTTCATACTTGTCATCTCAGTATAACACTTCATTCTATCCCAATCCATTTGAAAGAACCTTGAATCTGACACGATGCATTTGAATTTACTTAAATATTCCATTCAACTGGTGCAGTAGCAGGGGAAATTAATGACAGCACAATTAATGAAAAATACCTTACAGTTTCATTTCTCCAGAAATTAATTGGTTTCCAATTTTTAACTATATTTAATTAAACCACTGTACTTCTGCTCTTTTATTTGTTCAAGAAAATTGCCCTGTGCATGGCAAGGAATACATTTTAAACTGTATTTTTTAAATACTATTTATATTCTTGATACAACGTGCTCATTCAAGCACTGGCATTTCCTGCTAATTATGTTTAGGATCCTGCACAAATTATCCTACCTGAAACTTCAAAAAGCTGAAATTTCCAAGTGGAAAACCAGATACATTCCAAACCAACAGTCACTAAGTACAGGCAGATATTTCCCTTTTGGCCATCTCTAGGTTCAGAGAGTCACTTTGCCCCTGGGTCCCACCCCAGAAATGGGTTTTAAATTTTATCAGAAGCATTTTGCAGGATTTCAGCTGGATAATATTGCCCAGATAATGAGAAAAAGTCAGTTCCAGAAAAGCTGTCATTTAAAAGTTTTATTTTAAATACAGCTCTTATTTTAGTTGAGCTGTTTCAGACCATTTTAAGAGGTAATTTAACTACAGTAAAACTGCAATAAAAGATGCAAACACTGCCATAATCAACCCAGCATTGCAGAGGTACCTCTGAGACCAGCCACAGCTGGTAACTTCATAAAGACAAATATCTTCATAAAGACAAATATCTGAGGCTAAAAGCATTTAAATTTGAAGGCCACATTTTAAAAGCTTATAATCAGTTTGTGGGGATCTGGTTTTTTGACCTTTATCTTGAAATTTTGAACAATCTTGGTACTTAAAGTGCATATTACTCCAGAAAATAGTCTGGGATTGTTAATAATGGATGATGAATCCATAATGTTCATATTGATTATCACAGTCAGATTCACTCTGTTCATTTTTATTTCTTCAAATTTCTGCTTCACACAGCCAAGCTCAAGAGAAATTAAACAGGGAAGGTTTGTAGTCTAAGAACTGATTATCCTGAAGGAAAACTAGCAAAGCTGCCACTTGGAAGTGTTAAAACATTATAGGAATTACCACGGGATTAGAGTCTTTCAACTAAAGAAATCCTTGACTGGGAAAAAAAAAAAAAAAAGTGAAGGCTATCAAAAACCCTTCCAGAAACCAGTGAGCAGAGCTAAATGACTGACAGCTAATTGACTTCTTGTTGCAAAGCTTTATTGCAAATATCCCCAGACAGGAGAGCTCTTAACCAGATCAAAATGTTGTGGCTGGCTATTATTTTGTCAAGAAGTTATGAAATTTGGAGGAATTAAATTACATGGACTGTGCTGCCTTTATTTCATTATTGAAACTTGACAGCCTAAAAAAAAGACAGATACTAAAAAATGCTGCATATTGTGCACTGATACAGTACAAAATACCTCACCATAGAGGACTTTATAATGTTGCAGAATTATTTCTTGTTAGCCATTTCTAATTCTCTGCAAATGACCTCTAATGTGACCCAGAAAAGCAGCCTATTTATCCATAGATATGAAACTGCAAAAATGAGGCAGAGGTCTACAGGAAAAACCCAAATATTGGGGTCCACATGTTTCAGAAGTTCAAGGAGCATCACTATGAGCTTGCAAAGTGAGAGCAGGAACCAGATGGGAATGGTAACATTGATCCTCCCAATGCAAAGAGCTGATAATTGTCAAATAATCATCAAAACCACGTTCATGCAGTGACTCCTCTGTGTGGCACCTCCTTCACACCCTGCTGGAACAGCATCTCAAAAGACCTAAACCCATCATCAGTGGCTGCTATTCTTAAAAATAATGTGCTATTCTTAAAAATAATGTCCCTGATTTTCAGTGAGTGTGGAGGCTGGAATTTCCAGGAATCCTTTCCAGGGCATCTCCTCAGTGTGATCCAAACCCCAAACCAGCAGCAATTCCCTGGCTGGATTTTCAGCCCCCCCTGGGTCTGCAGTGGGATCCCACACCTGATGTGTTACAAAAACCCATGTGGGAGGTGTGCATGCTCGAGGATAAATGTGAATAACAACATGTACAGAAGCACATTTCAGAAAGGCCCCGTGGGGTTTGTTCCCTGCTGTAGGAAAACCCACGAGTGCACAGATTGCTGCATTTCATGCCCTGCTGCTGAGTGAAAGCTGTTGGGTGGAAGCATGACAGTCATGTTTGTAATGCTGTTTACCCATCTAAACAGTGATCTGGAGATGATGACACATGATGTGGAAATAGTCTTGTCTGTGTGTGCAGAAACAGAGCAGTGGTTTTTGGGGATTCCTCCTGGGATCTCAGTGTGAGCCCCACGTCTGCCTGACCCTGGGAGCAGGGAGCAAAGGCAGAGGGGCTGCCTGGCACTGCAGAGTCAGGAAACAAAGCTCTGGAGATGTGAAATGCCCTGTCTGCCACCAAATTCCACATCTGCTGGCAAAGCTGCTTCAACTTCTGTCTTCTAAATGTGCACAGAGACCTGCTCGTTCACAAAGAGAAAATGCAGAGCTAAAATTATCCATTAATTTCAAGTAGTAAATACATTTGGGAAAAAACCCCTTTTTTTCTATGAAGCAAAACAAATAAAAGTAATTGAAGAATATTAACTGCTAATAATTCTGTGAGCTGGGCTGTTGCAGGGATGTGTTAATCACACATGTTCATCATGTTAGAGAACACTTACACTTGTTCAAATCAAAGAGGGAGAGATCCTGCACTCGAATCAAACAACATTTTAAAGATGAAATCACTTCTTGGAGTGATTTTGAATGCCTGGGTATGATTGTGATGGAGACCTGCTTTAATTGCAGCAAGAGAATTCCTCCCAGCCTTTGTCCTTTTTTTGGCAGGGGGGAACTGAATTGTGCATAATGGCTCTGGACACATCGTGGGGGTCACAGAGTTCACGTGTCACACCACAAACAGCTCAGCCTTGTGTGCTTTGTCTCCTGAGAGCCACCAACCAGTGATCCAGATGGGCAGCCTCTTCTGAGAATCCACCTAAAACCAGGTGTCTCTAAGGGTACTTTCAAATAATCCTTTGTAAGTATTTCCTTTTTTTCTCTGAACAGTAAAAAGCAGCTTGTCTTGCATTCCATTTCTTCTGTGCAAGTTACAGGAGATGTAGGACACACCAAGAAAATTTTTACATATGATGCTGTGCAAAGACAACTCTGATGTTTCCAATTTTTCCAAACATTTAGATAAATGTTATATTTAGAACAAAAAACACCCAGGGAAAAGTCACTGACCTCTCAAAGCAAAGCATATTGTCAAAAATACTGCAGCATCCTTGCTAGCAAGGCAAGTGACCCAAGGCAAATTCTTTCCAGAGCCTGTGTACTTGGAGATCTTTGCTTATCAGGGCAGAAAGACAACCAGTGGTGGCTTTGAGCTACTGCTGACTGATTGAATCACAGTGATCTGCACTCTAACTGGAGTGGAACACTACAAACCAGGCTGCAAAAGCAGAGCAAAAATCTCCTTCATCTCCCTCTGTGTGGTTCTGTTGCTGTAGAGGAGGGAGCGAGCCCAGAGCCACTCCAGTTCCTGAGTTTACTACATGGTTACAACGAGCAGGCACTACTGAGGATGTGTCCTCTTGTCCTAGTTGAGACAGAGACAACCCAAAGCAACACACTCCATTTTCAGAAGGCTTCAAACTGTTTTTATTACAGCATGCATGCTTTTTTATACATTTTTACAAACTCAGAAGTTTACTCATTGGTCAGGAGAGACAAACAAAGTGCTCATTGGAACAGGCACTCGCAGGTTTCTCTTATTTATCCTTCTTTCTTTCTTGGTTTCTATGTCAGTGACCTTGGTAGGAAATTCTTTCAGGGGTGAACATGGATCCTCTCACCCAGCTTCTCTCTGGATAAGAGAGAAGTCACTGTAAAACCTCTTCCACATCCTCTCTAGTCCATCAGCCTCCTGTAGATGTTTACAGGGTGTGGAGGAAAAATCTTTGATATTGGTAAAGGCCAGGGCATTTCCTGAGGGATTTGAGGGACACTTCTGCAGGAACTGCAGAGGCAGGAACAGGGGGAATGGCTTCAGACTGGAAGAGGGGAAATGCAGGCTGGATATTGGGAAGAAATCCCTCCCTATGAGGGTAGGGAGGCCCTGGCACAGGTGCCCAGAGCAGCTGTGGCTCTTCCTGAATCCCTGGGAGTGTCCAAGGCCAGGGTGACATGGCTTGGAGCACCCTGGGGGAGTGGANTGGGAGCACTCTGGGGTAGTGGAAGGCGTCCCCATGGCAAGGGGATGGAACAAGATGATCTTTAAGGCCCTTCCCAACCCAAACCAGTCAGTGATTCTATGATTTGTATGGTCCTTGAGGGTTTCTTACTTCTGTGAAGGTGCTGGGCTAAAGTGCCAGAATATAAGATCTCTATTAAGACCAATAAAACTCAATTTTCATGGGGCAGAGGTGCTCTGAGCAGAGACAGGAACCTCCCATGCCAGGTCAGAGAGGGAACAGAAGGAAATCCCTGTCCCAGCCTGTCCAGGAGAGCAGCAGAAAGGAATAATGCTCATGGCTCTTCCCTGATCTAGATGGGAAATGTCACAAAGGAAGGGTTGAGGAGCAAGGAGAACTTATTAAAATAATGTGGTGGTACAGGATAAAGCCTTCACTTCCCATCACAGAGGAAACCCTGAAGCCTGTGACCCCTCCAAAGGGAGTTTACTTAATACATATTTGCAGTCAATTTTATGTGATTTATAGCAACTCTTTTAAGTCAGTACTCCTGTCTATTTCTGGCCTTGTTTTTCATCATTTCCCTGACTTCTCCCTATTATGTTGTTTATTTACTGACTGTTCTTAGAAATAAAAAAAATAAAAAAACAATTTCTGATAATTTTTTGGCATGCTACACATCACTGTTTCCAGTGAATCAAGCATTTAGACTTCCCTGGTCATGTTTTCTGACAATTTTTGTGGTCTTCAGTCCCCTCCAAAAAACTTCCTGTTGAGCTCCAGAAAGCCAAGAAAAACATTTTACTCTTCCCTAAAATGACTCCATGGCTCTCCCACCATGGTGCTGCTACAGGAAAAAAAACTAGAAATAAAAAATATATTCCAATCCTTACTGTGAATGAATCAGGAGAGGAGAGGCACAGACACTTTTATGTTGAACTGGCCTCTCTTGATTTTCTTATGCCTACCCAGGTGGGAATCCTGAATTTATCTTCTCTTGCATGCAAAAAATTGCCAACAAAATTAAATACAATCCCTACCATGCAAAAAAGCACCTCTAAATACACCTCAAATTTTCCTGCATAAACTGAGTGATCTTTCCAGAGGAACTGCAGGAATTTATTGTTCCTCAGATGCTTTAAAACTTCATGAGAATGGGTTTTCTCACATAAAGTCATTACTGCCTGCTGCCCCTGCTTTATATTTGGTTTATTTACACTGTAGTTACCAAAATGTTGGGTTTGGAGTATTTTTTGCATATGAACACTTGGAATACAAGAAAGAAAATTCATTATTTATTTATGCATCTGCAAGTATACAGATAATTAGGAAGTACTGTGCTCACTAAAATTAAATTATAGAACCTGACTAAACTACATCCCATCATTTGAAACAAATTAATTCATTCTCTGCCTGTCTTTGATTTTAATGTATTCAATTGCAATTTCTGTGTGTAAACCTTTCTCATGTTTTATACATTCTGCAAATTCTGATTTTTTTTTTTTCTTAACATCAGCATCCATTGTGTAAAGGATTTCTGTGCTTCTTAGTTCTTCTGGAATAATTATGTTGTCTGCTAGAGAAATAAAGTGACAGCTTCAAATTTAAAGCTAGGAGAGTTTCTCAGGTAATTTCTATGCTGTGCTCTGAATTTTTATATATATAGATATATATATATATACCTGCTGAATATCCATATACACACCTGGCAACTCTTATCATCCCTTGCCAAAATGAGAGTCTTGGTACAAAACATAAAGAGATTTTTTTCTTTTACAAGGTGTGGTGGGCTTAAATGTTCTGCAGAATTTCTTGAACCATTTTCTCCATCTTCTTTCTCTTCTGGTGTGGACCTGCCTTTGATTAAGATATGCTTATCTAAGCATTTGTCATTCTCATCCATTTGTTTTCCTTCTTTTGTTTATGGAGCAGGGAACTGAGCTTGATTCCAACAGCAAACTGAGCAGAGAGAATTTGGATTGAATTATTTGGCTCTCCTGGCTGCAGAAATGAAATTAGCATTCCTGAAGGATGAATATTTAAGTATAACACATATATTGATCCAGTCCAATAGAAAAACCTGATGTAAACTTTGATTAATGACCCAATAGAGTTTGTGTTCTGAGCATAAATTTAAGTGAAACAAATTTGTTTGAATGTCCTGTACCTATTTCACCTGAGGCTGTGGAGATGCCAATACTTGTCTGCCTGGTCAGCTCTTCTGAGCTGGGGTTTAAAAATCCTTTCCAATGAGGCCTTTGGGGTTCATTCCTGGAGTTTTAAAAGGGAGGCATGCCAGGAATAACAACGAGTAATAAAAAGTGAAATAACAGCAATAACAAGTAATCACCTACTGAATATTTATCCTCTCAGTACCTACTGTCCTTTTTCCTGTGAACTCAACCCCAAAGGAAGATTTATTGGCTCTTAACCACACACAAACCCCACCATATGGAGAGGGCAGCAGGGTTATATAACAGAGACAAACAAAGGTCTTCAGAAAGAGCTGATATTGTGCTCCAAAACCCCAATTGCTATAAATAACCTCATGTCATTAATTTATTTAATCTGTTTCTGTGGTGTCCAGTGTTCACTCACAGGATTTGCACTCACTGTAGCAAAAGGCAAAAAGGGAAAAAGGGAAAAGGGAAAAAGAAAAAATGAAAGGGAAAAAGGAAAAGGAAAAGGAAAAGGAAAAGGAAAAGGAAAAGGAAAAGGAAAAGGAAAAGGAAAAGGAAAAGCAACAAAAATATATATAAAATACATATATTTTAAAAAATTTTCAGCCACAGAAATGGCTTTGCCTGCCTGGCCGTGGGTTTGGGTCTCTTGGCAGGATTTCAGATGCTATCAGAGAGAGAGATGACCCAGAAGAGGTCATTTTTTAAAAATCTGGGAAGGATTTGGGGAAAACCAGAACAAGAGATGTGTCTCCCCTGCCTCACCTTCTAATTTCACTGCCAGCTTGTACCACCTCCAGAGGGTGCAGAAGACTCTAAAGCAGCACATTACTGCCCAATCTCACTTCTGGTGTTCTCTTAAAAACCAGTTTCAGTTGCACAGGAGAGCAAACTCCATGGCAGGTTTCAATGGGAGTTGCCCTTGGCTCCATTACAGATTTTATATGCAGAACTTGAAGCACATCCATCATTCAGCTGATCTCAGTAGGGCTCCTGAAGCTGAAGTACCTTGTTGAATCAGAGCCTTTATCCATCCCTGGCTGCAGACTCAAGCACCAACACTCCAACTCCATCGGGGCCAGCTGCTGGCTCTGAGATGGCAGAACCTCCCCACTGGTAGAAGCAGAGAATCCCAGAGTGATATTGTGCTCCAAAACCCCAATTGCTATCAATAACATCATGCCATTCATTTATTTACTCTGTTTCAGAGAGTATTTTATTGAAAAAGGTTTATTTTTATGAAAGAGATTTATTTACACCTCTTTCAGTGGTGTCCACACAATGTTCACTCACAGGATTTCCACTCAGTTTACTATAGGAAAGGGAAAGGACCTTAAAAACCATCTGACTCCAATCCCACTCCCCCTTTCCTTTCCTTTCCTTTCCTTCTTTTTTCCTCTTTCCTTTTCCCCTTTTCCCTTTTTCCCTTTTTCCCTTTTCCCTTTTCCCTTTTTCCCTTTTTCCCTTTTCCCTTTTCCCTTTTTCCCTTTTTCCCTTTTCCCTTTTCCCTTTTTCCCTTTTTCCCTTTTCCCTTTTCCCTTTTTCCCTTTTTCCCTTTTCCCTATAGTGAGTGGAAATCCTGTGAGTGAACATTGTCTGGACACCACAGAAACAGATTAAATAAATTAATGACATGATGTTATTTATAGCAATTAGGGTTTTGGAGCACAATATCAGCTCTTTCTAAAGACCTTTTTTGTCTCTTTTATATGTGAGAGGGACACCTTTCCCTAGACCAGACTGCTCAGAGCCCCATCCTTTACTGAGTTCTGAGGATTACCCAAATCCTTTACTGAGTTCTCAGTCCCACCACACTGCTCCCAAACTCTCTCTAGAAATTCCTCCAGGCTCCAGCAAAAAAACTTACCCTGCAAAAACCTTATGGTGCAGAATTACAAATGTCTTTTGTTTGCAGGGAATAATCTCTTAAGGGACAGCCCAAAGTCATCATCTCATACCTGGATGTGCCAGGGCCAGGTTGGACAGGGCTTGGAGGGACCTGGGATAGGGGAAGGTGTCTCCACGGCAGGGAGTGGAATGAGATGGTCTTTAAGGTCCCTTCCAAACCAAACCATTCTGGTTTTATGATTCTGTAACTCATTTTACCTACTGAGAGAGAGAGAAGTGTTTTGGGTTTGAGGGTCACACTTTGAGTGCATGAATATCAGTCCAAGCTTTGCACTTCAGTTTTCAGCTGAGTCTAATAAAGCATCTCCTGGAACATCCTTCCCACTGCAAATTCTGGCTTTGTCTTCACTGCTCTTGTGTGCAAAAGTCAAAGATTTTAGTTGCCTTTTTCACTGTTAACGCTCATCCACACAAACAAAGGTGGCAGCAGCAGAGTGCTAAAAAGCTGATTTACAAACCCCTCAATTACCAGTTCACTGTTACATTGCAAAGTCAGGACATGCAAATCAAAGTTGTTTGGTAGGAATACACAGGAATGATTTAAAATACAGTGGTACTATTTGAAATCCATTTTTGGATATGTTAATACTTTATTAGGAATGTAAATTTATATTTCTCTGCAAACCTTTTTTTTTTTTTCAGGTTATGCAAATTCATTTCAAGATATGTTAATTTGGTTCCTGACATAGATCAGTAGAAGATCTGAAGTCTAATGATAAAAACAATAGCTTAAAAACTCCACAGTTACATGTAAAGCTCAATTCTACAACTCAAAGATTACATTATTGAAACTCTGGTCTTAGCTCAGATTTGTAAAACAAATTTAGCCATGAGAATACAGCTGACACTGAGCTCTTCTGTATCAGTCATAAATGTGGTTATTCTGAATATTTTGCTTTTACTGCCTCACCTCTTTGCTGGATACTTCTGAAACAGTTACATCAAACCAACATTTATATCACAAGATTTAATAAAGTTCTTAATTCCCCTTTTTCTCCCTTTTGCTCCTTGGTAAGACCTGGCTGTAAAACACCACTTTTAATTTAATCCTGCTGCTCAAGCAGAGCTTTTCTAAAGGTAGCACTCACAGCTGGGAAACTAAAATCATAAAGCTTTTGCTGCCCTCCACATTTAACCTTTGTACCTCTAAGAATTATCCCAGTTGGAAAAGTTAGTTCCTCCTCTGGACCCACTGAACCTCAGGCTGAATTTAAGAGTTTCTTCTGTTTTCAGCACTGGGAGTGCTAAAATGCTGACAAAACATCTCCAGTCTCCTACTTCCTTCAAAATAAATATCTTAAAAGTTAGGGATTTGGCATTCTTCTTATGTCTCCTTTTGTTTTCAGTGTGATGAAGTCTCAGGGTTATATTTTCCTAGAGCCCTTTCTGTAATTTTCCAATCAAAGTTTAAAAAAAACCAAACAATAAATCACATCATCTTAGATAAGACATAAACTTAAAAAAAATGTGATGTGGTTCAATCTCACATTCAAATCAGATGGAAACAAAAATCAGGGACTAAAGGGTCACATTCATTTGATATTCCAAATATGTCATGACATACAGGGATTTTCCTCAAACCTTTTTTGCACCTCTCAGGACAGACAAATTGTCTGGCTACAAAACAAGGCTACATACAAGGAAAACACTGATAACTTCCACTTTATGATGGAAATACCTCAACAAAGGTGTTTTCTCTCAGCTGGATGTGTTGCTAACGAAAACCTGAATCAAGAATGGCCCCAATACGAAAGGTAATTAAATCCCACTTTTCAACCTCTGGAAAGTGTTGTCTTCTTTTGGTTCTGACTTTGACCTAACCTGGTTTTCCTTTCATTTGGGATTTTTTTTCTCCAAGCTCTACGCTGCTTTCCTGAAAATGTTAGCCTTTTTGGTTATTACAGACACTTGTTCAGCTATTCAGTGGCAGGAAAAGTTATGGAACATCCCAAAAGGAGCAAGCAAAAGCCTCCAGGACTGCTCAGTTGTCACCATCCCCCAAGGAGCCACAAGTCACAACCCACAGCGAGAGAAGCGCTTGTCAAAAAAAAATTAAAAAAAAAAAAAGTGGGGGATCATTAATTCTGGATAGTCACTAAAGAGGCAATGATTTATTCATGTGAAGCTCTCCTGAGAATTCAATGTGCCCAAATGGCAAAGAGACTTGTCAAGCTCGTTATCTGGGGGATAAAGGCTGCTGTCAGCTCTTTGTGGGAGCGCTGGGGCTGCTGTAAAGCGGCACCGCTCTCCTCATTTTCCTCACCTCCAGCTGAGCCTGAGCAAAGCCTGTACTCCTTTCAACTGATCGTATTCCCATTCCCCCCAAAATTTTTTCCCATTTTCCCACCTCTCCTGGCCAGTCCCACGGATCCAGCTCCATCCCCACTGCCAGGCAGCAGCCACTGCTCCCTTCTCCTCCTTTGTCTGGGTCTGCCCTAATAAAAAGCAGCTCCACAGCTGCTCACCTTTGGAGCTGCTCTGTCTCAGGATTGTCAGGAAAATTAATTCACAAACACCAGAGGTTTATGTCCAACAAGGAGACAGAGGAGTCCTTTTGCTTTATTTGAATAAAGGGAGAGGCCATGGGGCATCCCCCTGGGGTCTCTCCAATTTTTGGAGGACACAGCCTCCTTTTTATTCCAATTTCCCAGCCACATTTCCCTTCTCTCTTTCCCCTTTGCTGAGGTACTTGAAAGGTACAGACTTCCCAATACCCCTGATACCAGAGATTTCCCTCTAATGTATAACCCTCCCTTTGAATTTTTAATTCTTATGGAATTTAGGGTTTTCCCCCATTGTTTCTTTCATCTCTCAATGTCTAATTTCATTTATCAGCAAACCTAGAGCTCATTTGTAAAAGCAAATATCTTTTTCCATTCATCAATCAGTGGAATCCTTCCCATTTTTCTTTTATCTCCCAGTGCTGGTTTTATCCACCAGCAGACCCACAGCTGGTTTGGAAAGACAAATCTGCTATTCCTCTCAGGATAAACTCCTTTAATCTTGTTGCCAGGTCGAGGAGGTGCCAGTGTGATAGAACAGCCTCACTGGATGTCACTCCATTTGAGAATTTCATCCCTTCCTCACACTTTCCTGCTCAGTTTTCCTCTTCTTCACGAAGGGGTTGGAGCAGCAAATTTGCATCTGATATCTGTCAGATTTTTCTGTCTGACTTTTCTGACTCAGAGATGGGGCAACTGAGAGGCATTTTAAAACTTTTATTTTATAGGGTTTATTTAAAACCCTATATAAACCTTCTTTCAAATGTTAAAAATCCTCTACAAATTCATTTCCCACAATAGTAAACAAGGTTGTTACTGCTCCTCCCCAGAGGGAGTGCCTGGGATATTGGGATGATTTATGGGACCAGCACATGGCACTGGGTGATGGTGGTGGCTGCAAGGGAGGGAAGCAGCACCTCATCCTTCAGGATCAGAGCAAGGCACTGATGACTCCCCAGAGCTGATTTGTTCTGTGTTAATTGCGGTTGATTGAATAATTACATCCTCCCAGGCAAGGGAGGGAGGTGTCTCCTTTGATGGAGAGCATCCCCTCTGAGGGTTTGGGGGGAATAAACCAGGACACAGTCACCAAGTGCTGTTCCCTAACACTGAAATGATGGAGCTTAAGCTCAAAATGAAGGATGAAAATTTGCTCTAAGATTGTGTGTGCACAGCTGGGTCTGCATGGGGGAAATGCCTGGGAACAATGTTCAGTTTTGTCTGATCTCACCAGAAATCCTCACCATTTTGCTAATCCAACTCTGTGAGCAAAACCTGTGACAGCAGCAGTGGATGTCTGGCTGTGGACAGCAGGGCCTTTCAACTTCAGTTAGAAATCAATTAAAAATAATTTTCAAAGCAATTCATTTGGATTAAGTTTCATTTTCTCACATTTGTTTGCCTTCATTGCACATTTAGCTCGAGCCATCTCATTTTCACTTTCTCCTGCAGAAAACCCATTAGCTCAGATGAAAAATTAATACGACAATCTCATAAAAAGCAGATACAATAGAAATCTAATTGATGCCTCTCCATAATAAACTGCTAACAAGATCAGAGAAAATGCTGAGAGAATAGGGAGCCCTGAGGATGCAGGTGGAAAGGAAAATACTTGTTGCACCTGGATCATTTCAGGATGGGGAACAGGCTCTGCCTTCCTCACCATACATTTTCTGGAGTGAAGTGCTCGCAGAGAAATATTAAAAGTGGGGGAAAAAAAGTTTCTGAGGACTGAAAAGCACTGGTTTAACTTGGTTTAAAATAAAGGGGCTGTGGGCTGCTTCTGCCCTAGAAGAAAATATCTTCCCATGATTTAGACTTAAACAAAGTTTCTTGAACTCTAAATTTGAAACAACACATTTAAAGGCAGGTGGGTGGAAGGCTGTGGAGGTGGGAAAGTGAAAAGACAAAGGGAAGAGAGCAGGGGAGAGCTCTTGGGAATCTGTTCATGGAGAGCTCTCAGAAATTTTTGAAGTTGAGGAGATATTATGTTAATGTAAGTTCTAATTGCTAGGCAATAAACAACACCCACCTGCTGACTAAATGTCAGGACCAAACTTATCACTAAATCTGCTTTGAAACAGTGTCAGTCATGGTATCACAAACAGATTGAACCCTTCTTTTGATGTTAAGATAAAAATAAGCTGGGATTTTTAATTACTGAAGTTAGAGACCTCAGGTATCTAAAAAAAAAAAAACAAACAAACAAAACCCCAACCAATCTGGCAGTAGGTGGTGAGAGCTGCAGAGAGTTGTGACTGTTTGTGAGCCAAATGTGAAATAAAACTCCCTAGAAATGCATCCATGTATGCCACACATTAATGGCAATATTTCAAGGGAATGGTTCTCTTATTCTTAGTAACATATCAGGCTGGAAAAGTTTCTAGGGATTTAAAGTGTCTTTTCTGCAAGCAGGATGGTCTCCACACACAAGGATGTGCTGCTAACTCACAGTTTAGGTGCAAAAGTGAATAAAAAATCCCCAAAAAAACCAAACAAAACCCACCACAAGTGAAAAACCAGCCAACAACTGTGGGAAACCTCTTGATGAATTCAATCTTTTCCTTTCTTTGACAATCAGCCTCCAATGAGCAGCTTTACCCATGTGCTCCATATCCTTCATGGACCCTAAGGTAGGAATTGGGAAATCCCAGCCAAGCCAGGGAAGCAATTCTGAACAGAAACAAGGCAAAGCAACCTCATTTTGAAATAAAAGAGATTATTTCAGATTCATTTTTTCATTGCATTAAGCCAAAAGAATTATGAGTCCTCAGAGTTAACAAAATGCATCTGCATTTTGAAATTCAGTGTTTGGTGATGCCCAACTTTCAATATTTTTTGGTTGTCAGGCCTCTGAACAATGCAGCAGAAAAGGCCTGCTTTGCTCCAGATATCAGATCTTGGGCAGGAAGATGGAAAGGGTCTGGAATCCTCTGCTTAGAATATGGCAAATGAATAAATGGATCTATGTATAATTAAAACTCCATTTAATTCTAATATTCAGCAAAATGCTGTGGAGTTTTGACTTTGTTCTTCAGCTGGGAGGGCAGTGCTTAATCCTAATGTTAGTTCTGGCTGCTGAGCTTCCTTCTGTTCAAAAAATATGTTTTGTGCCTTTATTTAAGGAATCCTCTTTCTATGCAAATGCAATTCCTCTGAGAGAGGAGCAGGCAGGGGAACACAAGTTATTTAAAACAGGCTATTCAATAATTTCCTAAAAAAAAAAGAAGATTCTCAAGTTATTTAAAGGCCATGGGACTTACATACCCAAGAACAACAAAACCCTGAGAATCTGAATTAAAACACGTCACTGAGCTTTTCCTCTGCTTTCACTGAATGCAAATGAGAACATGAATTAACACAAACATCACAGGGCCAGGAAATAACAACTTCAGCTTGCAAGAGCCACCAGTGCTGTTGTGCAGCTGAGTCACACCTGAACAGAGGAGAAATGGAATTATGGCTGAGCAGACAGGGTTAGGAGCTCGTGGAGACAAAAGATGGCCCAGCAGTGACAAAGCCAGCTTTGGAGTTGGGAAAATAAATTCACCTCTCTCCTCTACTCCAGCCCTCCTGCACAGCCTTGGGAAAGACACAGGGCTGTTAGAAGGATAAATACATAATAAACTCAGAGGCACCCTGATACCACTGCAGAGGGGACCAGGAAAGGGCATAAATTCTTGGAAAGGAGCTTGGAAAGCACTTCTGCATTTATTTCTCAATGTGGACAACATTTCACAGCAAGGATACATTTACAAGGTTTACTCAGATGAATTTGGGAGTGGATTAACTGAAACCTGTGTGCAGGATGACAGGATCCTTGTGGGAAGCTAATGTGAAGCAGTTATTTTGCTTTAAATTCATGTTCTACCTTGCTGTGCAATAGCTTTCCTGTGTAGATAAACACAAGAAAAAAAAAAGAAATTGGCAATATCTGTTATTTTTGTAATAACCAGTTTGCCATTATCCATCACTGAATTGAAAGTTACCTTTAAAAGCTTTTATCCTATTAGGACAAACAAAATGGAATCAGGGGGTAAAAAATTCACCACAAAAGGCAATCAATTGATAGAGGAAGGGGAAATACATTTAAAACATGGTATTTGAGAAGGATCAGGGAAATGGCCACTTCTGTCTAGTTTTGGGCACTGAAGTGCAATCTGTCACCCTTCCCAAAGGACATTTAAATATCACCTTGCAGAAAAGGGGGAGAGAAGCAGACAGTGAAAGAAAGCAGGTGCTAAACTGAGATCTGGAACCTTCTGAGCCACCAATTTAACAGAGAAAGAAAACTCATGGAAAATAATCCAGCTGCAGCAGGAACATTTGAAAAGCAATGACAATTATGTGCTCCCAGAGCAGCAGAAGGTAAAAGTACAAAAGTGAAGCTCTAAGTCAGTAATAGTAAAGGTTGTTGGAAATAGCCTGGTTATTTCCTTCAATTGCAGTCCCAGCTGAAGTTATTTTTCTATTTATGAACGATCCTTGGTTTGTTGTGAGACATTTCTCATGTTTATAGATCTCTCACTAGAAGCTGAAGAGTTTGGATCTCTGTGGAAAATGAATATAACCTTGGAGCCTTCTAGAAAACTGTCTTTATATTACACCCATTAGAGGTGAATTTATGCATTTAAAACCAGAAAGTGCCTAAACATGCAGACAGAGGTTTCCCAATTGCTCCCACTGATTTCCATCACCAGGTATTTATCAGCAGTGCTGGGTACATCATTGCCTCTAGAAATTCAGCCCAGCCACTTGGGGTTGCTTTTTAAGACACAAAAGAGTTCTAGGCTGAAAATAATTCTCACCCAAGCAGAATTTGCTGCTTTCCTCAGCAAACAGGGGAGAGATCCCTCAGTTCCTGTGCCATCCTGGCTCTGAAAGAGTCAGGAGCAGCACAGCCAAAGGAATATTGCTGGAGTGTGAGTCAAACAACCCTGGAGCTGCTAATTCCAGCTGAGTGGTGGGGCCTGAAAGCGGCCAGGGAGCATTTTTGGCTTTCCAAGGTGGGACACTTATTTCCACACATGGGGTCATGCAGTGACTCCTGCACACACAGCCCCAAGAGAATTCCACTCTTTATCAAGTTAGAGACATCAAAATAAAAATCAGACACTTCCAATCTGACAATTTTATTTGGGTACAGACAGCTTTGTCCCTTATTATTCTCTCTGTATCTTCCCTGCTGGTAGAGTTTGAAATTATTTATTGCAGGATGACCAAGAGTTGGTTATACACCAGAACACCCCAAATTGCAACAAGTCCTGTCTTGGAGCTCTAATCCTCCCTACTTCAGGGTTTTCTTTAAATTCTTCCTTTAAAATTTTGTTTGTTTTCCATAAATTGAGAAGATGGAGACTAGCATCCTCAGCATACACTTGATATTTATTAAATCCATTAAATGATGGACAGGAAAGTACCAAAATGCCTGGCCAGTGGATCTGTTCTGTTTGCAGCATCTGCTGTTTCAATTCTATGAAATAATAACGTTGAGGCATCGTTCAGCTCTGAATCTCACAGCTCCAGGCTGCTGTGGAGGCACACTGGGGCTTAAAATAGGGAGCCACGTTTCTGTGACCAAGAATACTTTAATCAATCCTTAAAGCAAAGATTAAAATTCAGACTCTTAGTCCTCACAGTCCAGGTCATTGTGGGGGTGGGATTTATTTGGCTGTTTAGGTTTTTTTACCATAATTGCACACTCCAAATTTTGGCTACTGCACCAAGCTGTAGTTTCTGGCTTCTATTAGCCATAACTACTCTCAGTGTTTATGTAACAAGAGTTCAAAGTATATCTTTATGCCAATTCTCATTGCCAGCTCCCTTTTTTCCTTTT
>VXBC01006336.1:276791-364700 GCA_013399945.1 Ploceus nigricollis
AAGCAGTGTTGGGTGGGGGGGGGGAGGGGGGGGGAAATATTAGCCAAGAGGTAAATCAGGCAAAACAAAGGAATGATTTCTTCAGCACCACGACCTACAAAAGTCTGTGTTTAATTCTGTCAGTTGTGTTTTAATTCTGTTTTAATTCTGTGTTGGACCTACAGAAAAGGCAGGGATTTGAGTTCCTCTGGGGTTTCCTTTAAGGGCAGACTGATGGATAGAGCCCTTCTCCTCTGATAGCTCCATTAAAAATCAAGGTGGTCAGTGCTGAGCACACATCAGGATTTCAGTCATTGTTATGGGAGCTGTGAAATGAAATCTGAGCCCAGACAGCCTCATATTACAGGCTGGAGTGATAATAAAGATTATCTGTAATAATGTTTTATAATAATACAACCTTATTAAAAACTACTTCATAAATAAAGCACAAAATACAGGGAAGTCAAGTTAATTTATATTTATTTATGCCTGGAGCTAAATGCCTGTGAAATGCCAGTAGCCCATTTACCTGCAGCAATCTGTGTCCACAGATCCCTGCAGGGTCGTGGAATCGGGGTAAAAAGTGGGATTTTGAGGCTGCACATCCCTGGAAAGGACAGATCTGGCTCAGCTCAGTTATCCCAGCCCTGGGATAAGGTGACTTCAGTCTGTGGGGAATGGGAATGTTAATCCTGGGAGCAATCTCTCAATATTGATAATGCTGCATTTGTCAGCACCCTGCTGCTTGTTTTCATTTTGCTGTTGTCCCCCAGCCTTGTGCCATCCATCAGCACAAACTGCCTCGGGGGAAAACAGAGGAATAGCAGTGAGAAATTACCCTCAAAATTAAGCAGAAAAGAGGAAAAAAAAGTGTATTTGAAAAAAAAAGATTTTAACTTTCCTTTGCAATAATTAGAATTTGTTCTTGCAGTGCCGTGTTCCTCCGCAGTTACTTCTCTGACCTTCCATCAGAGTGTGGGTGAGAAGGAGGATTATGAAAATGAGATGAGCTTAATTAAAACTGCTGAATTTATCTCTTTTTTTCTTAAAGAGCAAAACAGCTACCCTGATTGAAAAATTTAAATATCTAGCAGGCTGTTTTCCTATTCTATTAAACAGAAACATAGTTCTAGAAATCTTCATTTTAAATATAGTTCTAGAAACCTTCATTTTTTACTTTATTAGCCTTTGTTTTAAAGCTTTTGTTTCCTTTGTGTGAATTTCTGTGGTCACCCATAACAGAAAGAAAAAACCAATCCAAACTGTGAAACAGAAATCATTATTAATAAAGCAACTTCACTGAGCACTGAGATTTTTTGGGTTGCACACATAATAAAGGAAAGTTTCAGAAATAACACGTCCTAAAACCAAGGAAATTTTCCCTTCTGGAGGGTCCCATCCAGTGGGGTTTAAAGAGAAATGCATTTTATTGAAGAGGAGCTGTTTTAGTGGGGAGTGTCAGTGTAGATCCAGAATTATTCTGCTAAATCAGGAGCATTATTTGAATGTCACCACTGACATGAGATGAGGGTGAAGGTGATGATTAATGCCACGACTAAATTAAAATATTTATTATTGTAATTTGGTATTATTAGCAAATCTGAAGAAAAATAAACTACACCAAAAATACTCAGTTACATTTTTGTTCATTGATGCTCATGGGGTTTTTTGGTTTTTTTTGCTTGTATGGGAATTCATCAGAAACCAGAACCAGCTCTCACCAACAATCACCAATTTTCCTGCAGCTCATCTGGCAAATGTCACCTAATTAAAAAGAAGCAAAGAAATTAAAATCTTAATATCACTTGGTGTAACAAAAATCACATGAAAATTGCATTTGTGGCAGAACCAGGTGCCTGTTGGTGTTCACAGAGGATTCTGCAGATCCTTCCTCAGCCAGGTAATCCCAGAAAAACCAGGGGATTGTTTCCATGAACATTACTCGTGTGAGCAACATCTTGGGAGCATTCAGTTCTGCATGTGAAATAAACCCCTGCATAAAAGTGACTTTGCTGCCACCCTGATTACTATTTCTACGTGTATGGTATTGTATTGCTGCTTCTTTTTTTTCTTTTCATTTTAATTATACTTGATTAGCAAAACTGCAGCACAGCAGGAAACAGGCAGGAGCAGATTTGCTGAACCTTTGCACACTCCTGCTCATGATTGCAAAGCTCTGAAAAGATTTGAAGGTCACACCATTCCTCTAATAATCATTTCTTTTCTCAGATGGTAAAAAATTTTGGAAGGTGCAGCACTGTTAGTTGGAGATTTATTATGAAACAAGCTTTGAGGCTAAATTTCCTTCCATCACTGACTTAATTAGAAATGCTGGGAATATTATAGATGTGTCTGTTTGGGGGTTGTGCTTTTAAAACCTCCTGCAGCTCTCAACAGCAGCTCAGGTTGCTGCTCAAAATTAATCCCCCAAGGTGTTCTGCAGCCTTTAACCCTGGCCTCAGGACAATATATTCCTCAAATTAGGGATCCTGAAAGAGAGAAATCCAGAGGATGGGGAAAAGGAGCCCCAGCACAGTTGTAGGAGCTGGGTTGTGTGCAGTGAGCAGGTGCAGTGACAAATATCCATGCTTAGGGATATTTATATCCCTACATTTACACCCCAGGAATATTTATATTCCATATTTATATCCCTGGTTACAGATATTTAGGCCCCTCTGCCTGAAGATCTTAATCAACTCCATCCCTCTCTGCCAACCTTTTATCCAAATGGACAGTGAATCAATCCCAGGTAATTAAGTGGTACTTTGGGAGAAAAACTCACAGATTTTTGCCTTAAGCCAGCACAATTATGTCATGGAGCTGAGGGGAGAAACTGGATCTTTTTCCTACTTTCCTCAGATCATGTAGAAATAGTCCTGAGGGGAATAAGGCTGCCCTGCCCCAGAGCAGGGGTTTGACATAACATTTTTACAATTATATTAGATTCAACTCAATGAAAACATGATCCTGCTGCTGCCATCTCAGTGGGAGCCCTGGAGCTGACAGGTACAAGCCATGGGAGAAGTAAAATTTCTGTGTTTATTACCCTTCAAGTGTTAAAGGACTGTGGCTGTGGGATTCTAGACACACACCTCTGTGTTTTGTGTGGAATATTGCAGACAGAAAAGACAGAAATTTGTCATCCATTCTTCTCCAGGAAAGGTGAGTTGATTTCCTCAATTCTCCAAAGTCTCCCCTGAGGAGATCTGATTTATTTATCTATTATTACTAGTGAAGAGGATAGGATGTGGCACTAGAACATCCAAATACAGCAAAATCTTTGCATATAGTGCACGTTTACATCTGGTAGCTGCAGAGTCTAAGGAAAATCTGTGCTTGTTTGTCACTTTTGAAACTTTGGTGATGCTTTTTTCTTATCCTGAGAAAGTTTTCTTGGTTTGGTTTCAGGGATTCAAAGGCAAAGCTGCTGAATCTCTCATTTCTTGGATGACTTGGAATCTCAGTGTAGGAGTGATCAACACACATTTTCACTACTCTGATTTTGCTCTTTAACACTGCTTTTTTAGGCAGAATTGTATGTAATTGGCTGCACTGGACAATATTGAATATTGGTGGCTGCTCAAACCCACTCAGGCTGCTCAAATTTGGAAATTTGGAGGCACTTCTGCTCACACTCCTAGCAGGTTTAAATCCTCCTGACTGTGAGGCTGATGGAAGAAGAAAGGCCAACTTCAATTCTTCAAACTCAAATCCAGATCAGCTTTTTTTTGACTGCATTTCCCTTGTGGAAAGAACAAAAAGCCTGAGCTAAAACACAGCCACCAAGCAGGGAGGTTAGTGCAGGTCTCTTGTCTCCAGCTAATCTCTTATAAAATGTGAATGAGATTTTTCAGTAGAGTTTTAAGGGCTGCAACACCCATAGGACAGTAAACAAGAGAGCAAAAAACAATGGAAATAGAAGATAGTTTATTAAAGCAAAAGAATGTTTTCCCTCCTTTTTCACATTTGAAAAATTGTTTGTATTTTGAGTAGTCTCTTCCTGCTAACATTGCAAAGCAATAGGATGGCAGTTTTAGATTTCCATAAGCTCATCCATTCCAAAGCTCCTTTATTCATAATTTAAGCGATACATTTGTGTAGAAACCCATTCACTCAAATTGCTTTCTTCTCATATCTTTTGTAACTTCTCTGCAGGAGAACCTTTCTTTCCTTTGTGCACATTCCTCGAGTTTCTTGCTCAGAAAGTCAGCTCTTATTTACTGCAAACAGGAAAAATTGTGGCTTTTTGTCTTATTAGTTAACGGGTAGAGTTGAGGTCGACAAAATCACATCTGTGGGATAAATAGCAATCTTGATATCTAATCTAGTAAGTTTTTTTAGAGCATCCCAGCATTTGGAAGACTTAAAAACAGTGATGTGGACGTTGGTGAACTCTTCTGAAGCACGAGGAGCCACATGGGAGGGAGCAGGGAAGCACTTGGCTGAAAATCTGATGTGATCAAGCCAGAGGGACGCTGCAGCCTGAGGGACAGCAGGGGCTGATGCCCAGTGGAAATGACAAATAAAAGACAAAGAAAGGATAAGAGATGTGAAAATGAAGGCAACTTACTCAGGATTGATACCATTTAAGGGTGGAGGGATGGAAGAGAAGCAAAGCAGCAATGATCCAAAACACTGAAAGGAGTTAGAGGAATGGGCAGAAACTGGTGCCCAGGAAGTTTCACCTGAACATGAGGAAGAACTTCTTACCTGTGCAGTGACCGAGCACTGGAAGATTGCCCAGAGAAGGTGTGGAGTCTCCCTTACTGGGGATATTCCAGAAATGTGGGGTCTCCCTTACTGAGATATTCCAGAACCATTTGGATACAATCCTGTGCCAAGTGCTCTGAGATGACCTTGCTTGAGCAGGGAGGTTGGACCAGGTGAGCCACTGGGGTCCCTTCCAGCCTGACCCATCCTGGGATTCTGTGGGTTCAAGGCAGTTTCAGTGCTTAGTGCATGTGAAACATGCAGATTAAAAGATTGGCTTTTCACAAATACTAAAATGAATACTCTATGTGTTATGTTGGAAAGTTATGCTGTATTAATCTCTTTTAAGCAGTGTGGTAAATATAGTTTTTAAGCTATAGGATAATATTAAAATAGAAACTATGTATGTGGGATATTTTTTTAAAGAAAGGAATTAAGTACTCACACCGAGATAGCAGCCACAGGACACCTAAATCTTCCAGAGAAAAAGAATTTATTGTTCCCTTATCAGAAGAAACTAACTTCTTCCTGCCTCGCTCAGCCCTGAAGACACTGTCAGGATTAAGAGGAAGAAGTTGACACTGACCAGACAGAATCCTTTGGAATTTATTCATCATGTATGAAATGTATGAATATGCAACAGGCTATTGCTTTTAAGGGTTAATCCTCTCTTAAAGTATGTCCTTTTTCAGGCTTATTTTGCCCAGAAAAAGGTACCTGGACTGTCTGTAACTCTTTGTTTTTATTGTCTTGTATTGTCCTAATCCTAATTGTCCAAATTTTTATTACTCTAATTTTATTACTATTTTTATAATCATTTTATTACTATTAAAATTTTAAAAACGAGTGATTTGCGTTTTTCACAGTGCAGCCATCAGAGCCCTGTCTGTCAGAATTTAGGATAACACCAATTATTGAAGCTGAGTCATCCAGGCCCATGAGGTGGAGCTGCAACAGCCTTGACCTCCCAGCCTGTGGACACTGTGATTTTATAGTTCTTTATTCAGGGTGCTCAGCAGCTGCATTGGAAGGGGATTAACTCCAGGTTTGAGCAAGAACAGAGCCCAGCCACACCCCACACCCAGGCCATGTACCCCACACTCCCTCTGGGACAGATCCAGGGGCCCTGGTGTCACCCCTTCATCGTGGGTGACACAACACCTGCAGCAATATTTCTCACTGTGGGGCCCATAAATTCTTCTTGCAGCCAGAGCGATGAGGTGAGAGCATAAATCAAAGCCTGACTAGATGCAAACACACTTCCAAAAAGTATTAATTTGTGTGAGGATGATGTCAGGGAATTTACAGGGATGTTAATGAAATTACCATAGCAACTTTGTGACTACCATAGAGTCACCCTGGTGATTCTTAAACCTCTGTATAAGGGGAAATGTTTCTTCATACAGCAGAAGAAAGAATGTTTATGTGGTTCAGATGCCTGGTTGGTGCTTTGGAGAGCTGGCTCCCAGATTTGCTGCAGTCACTGTGTGGGCCTTTGGGTTGGACACTGATTTGAGGACTCTTTGCAGGATATTCAGAAAATCTCAGGAAGTTTTGGCGTGCTGGATACTGCCTGATCATGGAGCTCCTGTATCAGACTCTGGTGTAACATCCTTCAGATTGAGTGGGTTGTTGGTTCTGGTGCCCCTTCCCAGACCTTTCCCTTCTCTCTCTGCCTGTCTTTTTCTGATATTCCAAAGTGATAGCTCATCAAAGACAGCAAGAGATGATGTTGTACTGTTTTTCTAGCTGCTGTTCAAGTGATAATTCAGAACCTGCCAAACTCCATCTTCACTAATTTAATATTTGGCCAAACCTTGAATAATTAAATCACCTGTAGGCTTCTACTTTGGCTCATAATATTTACCTTAGACAGTTTTATTATGTTCTCCTGCATCCAAACAAGAACCACAGGATTTCATTAAGAATGGACTTTTTTTTCATCTTAGCAGAAAAAGCAGCATGAGAACAATAAATCTCCCTGGGAGACAGAACAGTGTCTGCTCCTTAGCACTGCATCAGCTTCAGCTGAAAAGACAGCACCCAAAAACACCTTCCTGGGGGTGCAGACAGATGGAGGCAAGGGCAGGGGGATTCCTGGTGAACTTATGGACCCTCCTCTGCCAAGATGTTTAATTTTGCTCCCATTTGTCTGTTTGTGGAATAGGGGTGATTCTCTTGCCTCATTCCTGAACTTCTGTTGCTGTGAGTTGTTGAAGATGGAGCTGTGCTACCTCTGATTTAGATAATTCTTTGCTCCCCAGTTTCTTGGGCACAATCAGATTTTCTGAGGAGGAGGTTACCCTGCTGTCCCCTCCCAGGAGCAGCACTGGTACAACAGACATCTGCAAATCCCATTCCATTCTCCTCCATTTGGACCTGCACCCACTCCATGGAAAGCCCTGTGCATAATCACATTATTCCCATTATAAAACATCCACTGACTGATAACCCTCACAACCCTGGCCAAATCTTTCTCACAAAACAAACCACTTTGAGCTGACAAGTCACATACTTGGGTTTGGTTGTGGATGTTGCCTTTGTTTCTCTTTCCACCTTTTCTCCTCATGGAAATGTGGAATAAGGAGCTTTATCTTGGCTTGGGGCTGTTCCACTCCTGCATGAGGCAGGAGGCAAAGGCAGACCTGATACCCCAGATTTCCAGAGTATTTCCAGACAAAGGCAGACCTGATATTCCAAATTTCCAGAGCTCAGGACTAAAATAGTCTTGTCTGTCTGCATCTGTCTGCGTGGTCAGTGGCTGCTCCTCGCCCACAGATCCAGAGGATGCTTTTTCCCTCCTGTGTGGGGGAGTTGTGATGTATTTTCCTGCATTCTCTTTGGGTTTTTCATTTCAGTCTCCTTTCATTACTCAATCTTTCAGGCCAAATAGGATTCCAATTAATGATGAACTGTCAGTGACAAATCACTGCCTTTTGTTTCCAGCAAGGCCTCTCTTTGTTAGCTTCAGTTTGCAAAAGCAACTAAATCAATGGAAAGTAAAAATATATATTTAACCTTTTTTCTTTTTGTTGTTGTTGTTGTTGTTGTGGGAGATTTTGAAAAGGAAATAATTTATTGCTTCTTAATGGAAGCTTCATTTTCTCTCTTGTTACTCCATATCTGGAAGACACTTCTCCCAGCCTGGCTACTTTCTGCCATCCTAAAAAAGATTTGAGATCCCAGGGGTTCAGCTGGAGTGGTTCTAAGCACTGTGTTATAAGGATGAGCTCCCTTGGCCAAAGTAAAAGACATAACAACAGTGCCAGGAAAGTGATATCTATATTGAAATGAAAAATATATATATAAAATTGCAACAAAAGCAGAAATGCTGCCACCAAAGACCATAGAAATGAAGGCCATCATCATAGTTGGCTTTTCAGTTCCTGAAGCATTTTCCTGTGATGGGCCCCCAAGGACATCCATTATCCATAATATTTTTTTTATATCTTCCTTAGAAATGTAGGCTATGTCAGGAGGAAAATAAGGTCCAGAAGAAAAATTAATTCCCTAAATCATGTGAAAAGCTAGAAGCTGGAGAGGAAACAATTCAATGCCATTAACGTTTATCACACCCTAAGTTGAACAAAACAATCCTTGTAGATTATAAATAATGTTCAGCCTGCTTCACTGTATTTCCCAGCACTAATAAATACAGTAGCATTGGAGGAAATAAATGGGAGTCCCAAATTAAGATCACCTTCTTCCTAATCCTGAGAGCAGCACAATATTAAGCCTTCAGGAAAAACGAGTTCTGAAAAAGAAACTACTCATTAAAAAATTTAGGGGTGAAAAAAAAGGGGGCAAATTATAAAAAGAAAGGAGCAATAAATTGTGTCCATATGTATTGCTTGGAAATAAAATGCCAACAATATTCTGGAGTGAGATTGTTGACAATTTATCTTTTGCTATCTAACCAGTAGCTATGAAAAATTCTCAGTGGTACTGACAGGGCCAGGCCAGCAGGCACCAAAGAGGAGCTGCCAGCAGCCCACATTGGCAACTTCATCTTAGTGCCTGTTCAAATTGTGATATCCTGCTGCACCCCATGCTGGGATATTGGAGCTTCTTCCATGCCTTTTTCTAGGAAATAAATGGTTTTTTTAGCTCACATTGACACGTGGGAGTGCTTGTGGAGACCCTGAAGTCCCTCGGATGAGCTCCTAATTTTGGACTGTTCAAGTGCTAAAGTGTCATTGACCCAGAAACAGATTCATTCAATAAAGATATTCAATATTCAATATTCAATAAAGATANAGGAGAGGCACATGAAGTTCCCCTCTGAGTATAAAATGTTGATGGCTCAAAGAGATCTGAGAAAATAAAAGAGATTTATTCCTGCAGTAAGTGCAGCACTTTTGTGTTATTTAAACCTAATGTATCAAAATTGAGCCTTTCCATCAAAGATGGCTATTCCCTAAGATATCCCAGAGCAGATATTCATGAAACAATGCTGTGCTGATTTGAGCTGAAAGCTTGCCAAATGAAACCTGTTCTTACACACAGGAGATAATCTGCAAGAAGGGAGCCTGCAGGAGGTGCTAAAGAAATTCGTATTTGTGCATTTGGTGGTGTATTATTCTTCTCTGGACACTGGCACAGTGATTTATGGCATTCTTTTGTCACAGAGGGATGAAATCTCTGACAGCAGTGCAGACTGAACTGAATTGTCATCTCCTTACAACACTTACTGTAGAACAACTACTTAAACATTGACAAATACATGGAGAATCAGTGTGCATGACTGCACTCTAGAGCAGCTAAAAGTCTGAGCTGAGTGCACTGGCTTTGAGAAAGACAGGTATTATGAAAACCAACCCAAACATATGGTAAAATAACCCTTTAAATCCTTTAGATTTAATTACCTTATGTAGCTTTACCTAGAAAAGAAATATATTGTGTCAATTTGTCCTACAGATAATTTTAATGAATTAATCTTAACTTGTAAATATTCAGAAGAAACACTTAGCTGTACTGATATGTTTACTTGTATATGAGTTTTAAAATTTGTTTAAACAATCAGAACTAGTCACTCAGTGAGGAGCAACAAAAATTCATCAACTTCCCACAGCTCTACAGCTCCTGTTGCCTGAGCTGTGTTATTCTTCTAAATAAATACCTCAAGAATGCACCATAAGCTCCAATGTGTTTGCATAGGGTTAAAGTAGTTGCAGTTAGCAAACATATTTATTGGAGTGTTGTTATTTTTTTGGTAAATTCACCCTAGGAGGAGAAAAGGTCAGATTTAATAGAGAATTATTCCCTATAAGGGTTTAAGACAGATCTTAAACGATGTTCTGCACCAAAGTTATTTTTTGTGTGCAAAATTAGAGAGTTAAGAGACTTTGAAATCTCTCATTCACCTCTTAGTCACCTCTCCTGAGATGAGTATTGAATAACAATGAAATAAAAGTCATTGTGCTCCGTATTTTTTTAGCCACTGACTTGAGCTTGCAAGATCTGTGTAATAACAGCAGAAATATTCACAGCTGACTAACTGACAAGGGGCTATTTATGGAGCAACCTCTGAAGGTTTTCATACTTTCAGAGTTCAGAAGGTAAAAGGCCCAAAGTTCCTTGTGTGTCTCTGTTTTTGAGGGTCTCCAACACTGAAGCAGATCCTGCTCTTGCACAGGGGATTTTATTTTCCCATTCCTGCAGGAGCCTTGCTAAAGGAAGAGTGCAGGAGGCAAACAAAGTTTGGTTTCTGATGGGGCCTGTGGGAAATGGATTTATAGAAAATTCTTACAGTTTGATAGAAGGTTTATATAGTGTGTATTTGTAGGTAAACTTTGAGGTAAGAATGTTGACTTTGAAATGCTATGGAATAGGATAGACAGATTGTAGAGAGAGAAATTGAGTTAGAAATAAGTTTTAAAGGATGGTTTTGTTAAATAAGACAAGATACTTTGGAGAAATAGAATTATGAAAGATGTATTGTAGTAGGACTTATGAGGGGTAGTTTCAGATGATTGGTTTTAAGGTATTTATAGTATGGTGTGGTAAAAAGCTGATATGTTAAGAAACATTTATAGTGTTTCATAATTAGGAAATAGTGAGGTTTTGATTATTTGTCAGACAATACTTTTTTCTGATTTAGAGATGGGGCAACTGAGAGGTGTTTTTAAAATGGTTTCTGATGGGGCCTGGCAAACAAATCTCTGGGTGAGCTGCCTGCACAAGGCTGGGGCTCTGCAGACACGTCCATGGGTGGGGAAGAAAACAGATTAGGACAAAGGTTTTCAGACAAAAACCTCCCTCACAGTGTGCTTTACACAGTGTGTTTTGATTCAGGGGATGAAGCACTTCTCCTGCAAGGCAAGGCTGGGAGGATTGGGACTGCTCAACCTGGAGAAGCTTTGGGGTGGCCTAATCTTGGCCTTTCAGTGCCTGAAGGGACCCCACAAGGGGGAGAGAGATGTTTCACAAGGCCTGGAGTGGCAAAGCAAGGGGAAATGGCTTCTCACTGGCAGAGGGAAGGGTTAGATGGGATATTAGGAAAAAATATGTTCCCTGTGAGGGTGGGCAGGCCCTGGCACAGGTGCCCAGAGCAGCTGTGGCCGCCCCTGGATCCCTGGAAGTGTCCAAGGCCAGGCTGGACAGGGCTTGGAGCACCCTGGGATAGGGGAAGGTGTCCCTGCCATGGCAGGGGATGGTTTAAGGTCCCATCCAAGCCAAACCATTCTGTGGCTCTATGTTATGGGAAGGTTTTATACAAACCATTTTCCTTTGTGACTTGCACGTGCCCTGGGCCAGAGCAGTGATGTTTTGGCATCTTTGCAGTGTTATTCTAAAAATAACAGTTCAAAGGGCTGGTGTTGGTTGGTCCAGTCCCACAGAATTTCCTCCTGCATAAAGAAACCACCTACAGCTCACAGAGCCCCAAGAGTGTCCAGACAACAGCCCCAGTCAGGGGTGCTTGAAGGAAGTTTGCTCTCCAGAAATAAACCCCCTTCCCTTTTTTTGCTTCTCAAAGAGCTGCAGCTGAGCTGAATGCAAAGCTTCTCCTCCTCTTTGTTGCTGCAAGGTGTGAGCAGCTGAAAACCGTGCAGGTTCTATATTTAGAGCCAGGCATCTTCCAGGGATTGGCTGTCAAAGAACTGCAAGCATCTGCCTCTTCCCTTCCCCTCTGTCTCTGTCTGGAAGAGGGCACTGGGCATGTTTACCACTCCAGACTGCTCAGGGAGTCATAGCCTTTCCACATGAATGGCAGCAGGAGATTTCACAGCTTACAAAAATGTGAAACCTCAAGTCCAGGAGATGCTCAGGATGGGTCAAGGAACTGCTGTGGAAAGCTATGGAGCTTCACAGCTTTCACAGAATTTCTTCAACAGGCTGAAATACCCTGAGGTGTCCATGAACAACCTCATTTCCAGCAGGAATTCATCTCAGTCTCCTGCCATTATGGAATTCCCTCTCTTGGCTGCAGAGAATCACCACACTGTTGGGGTAAAAATGCAGGATGTCATGTAAATACCATGGAGCTGATGTTCCACTCCTTGAAATGTCACTGCTGATCACAGTTCACCACAGAACTGTGCAATCACAGCAGCACTGTTAGTCATCTGGTGCTCCTTTTTCTTCCTGTGTGTTTTGCAAAAGGTGGATTTTCTTTCTCTTCTCTTTCAAAAACCACTCAGGCCTCCAGTGTTTGATGTTTGAACCCAGATGGGCTCAGAATGAGTGAATAAGAACTTTCAATCAGTTTTTGATGACTAAATGCACTGCTGTAAATCCCAGGTCCTTCTTGCCACACACTCTTTCATTAAAAATAAAAAAAGGAATGCCAGTTTTAAGTGTAGACGTCACTATTATGACCTTATACTGAGAGTTTTTGCACAACACCCATAAATCATCTTTGCTGGTAATTTCAGCCTTGCACAAGGGCTTCTGATTCATCTAAGGCATAGCTTCACAAAAAGACTCTCACGGGAATAGGAACCCTCTGTATCCCTGGCTACATTATCCCAATGCTTTATTATTTTAAAATATTATTGAAAACACCCAAGTGTTGATTCTTCTCCTGCTAGATTAAAGTGTTATTTACTGCAAGAATTACTCTTTCCAACAGGCTGTACACTTCTCTGCTCACTTTTCTGTATCGCCCTGGATAACTGAGGAAATTACACCCTCAGTCTCTTACACTTCCCTGTCTCTCTATTTCCCACAGCTCTGCAGATTCCCTCCAAGCCCCCTTCTGTACATTTTCCTGTTTTCAGCCCCAAGCCCAGATTGCAAAGCTCCACACAGCTCCACAAACCTGTGCTGTCTCATCCTCTGCACCAGCTCACATTTTGCCAGTGTTCTTAGTGCTGTGCAAATTTAAAAATAGCTTCTGAGCCAGAGACATCCTTACTGAAATTCCAGCTTACAGTAAAAGCACATGAGAAGTACAATTGTTTTTGCTTTGCTTTGTTTAAAATGTTGCTCATAAAATACATAGGAAATTGTCTTTTACAAGCTGAACTCTTCTGTCCAACAGACAAAAGCATCCCTGACCGTGCTTGGCTAAACACCCTCCCTGTGACTGTTCCTGGAAGGATTTGACCTTTGAATTTCCTCACACATTCCCACTAAAGGCTTTTGCAAGGCTGCAGCCTTTCAGGAGAAGGTCAAGAGAAGCCTCTCAATGTTATGAGTCAGTGGCCTTAATCTGCAGCAAACATTCCTTGTGAGGGTAATGATTTTACTCTGCATTTTACCCAGATAATTGCTCCACCCTATCAGACCAGTTTTCATTTTCATTGATAACATTTTTCATTTTCAGGTTTTGTTACTCTCAACTCTTTCAATCTCAAAACCTTCGCTGACTTGATGATGACTCTAGAAATGTGAATTTCCAGTTCAGGGAACCAGGCAAAAATCTCCTTGTGTGAAAAGACTCTGATCTATCACTGTTTTAGTCCTAAGTGGTGAGGTTCAGGATTTATAGAGGAAAAGACTCAGGAAAATAATTTGGTGTTATCAAGAGCTGGCAATCAGGTGGCCTTGGGAAAATGCTGCCAAATCAGTGATAGAGGAGTTGCTGTTCAGGGCATCTTCCACAAGATAAGTGACCCTGGGGAACTGCTCCACCACCTTCTGTGAAAAGCACCTGGAGATAAGGATTATTTAGAGACCTGAGACCTGGAGATCATCCAAAGTTCAATTCAATTTAAAAATGTTACAACTCAGCGAATGTCCCCCGTGCAGACAAATGAGTGTCATTATCTGTGCTAATCCTGCCATCCTTTGGCTCTTCCTTTCCTCAGGATGTCTCCTGTCACCACATTCCCTCAGTAGAATAACTGATGGATGCATCTCTGTGACTTTAATAGGCTTTAAAAAGAGATTGAACTCTGCTCTGGGTAAAATGTAACTCTCGCTGGAGCCCTGAAGCCTCAGATTCCATCACAAACATATACTTAGAAAAATAATTACATTATTACTAATAATGACTATATTATATTGTACTCCATTTCACCAGAAGAAGAGTTCTTTCCCCCACTTTTATAAGATCACAGGTTGGTTTGGGTTGGAAGTTTTCAGTTTTCAGGCTGACTGCAGAATCTGTTGAAGCTGAAGAATTTCCCAATTTAATGACAGGAAGTGATCAGATTGCAGCATAATGCTATCAACACATTTATCCAAGCTGATTTTGTCAGCTTTTAATAAAATTATGGTGCATATTTGAAAAATGGTAACTAATCAAACAATTCTGACATTATTTGGGGTAAAGTTATATTAAGATGTGTTGTTTATACAAGGTCTCTGATGCATGCAAAACAAAACCAGCTGTTGGATGCACCTCTCCTAACCCTTAATTCTCAAGGTCCTCATGTCCTGAGGCTCTGAATGTGTTACAACACAAGACTACATCATCATAAACCAAAAATGTTCCAACCAGCTCCTTTAAAAATTAAAAGAATGAAAGAAATAGGAAATTCTTATCACTCAGAATCCTTGCAACTTCCTACCCAGAAGGAACTATGCAAAAAGAACAATGACAGATGATCCTTTGAAGTCATTTCTGGTCCATTTGAAGACATAAGTCTGGAATTTCCCAAAAGATTACTGTTTTCCTGAGTTTCCCAAGCTGAAATATTCCAAAGCAAATTAGGAAAAATTGCAGAACCAGGTTGCATCATGCTGTCATTCCAGTAAAATCATGTCAGCTCATACCAAGGGAGGTTCTCCAGCACAACATTTTACTTTTTGTTGGTATTATTTGGAGTATTTTTAACCTCAAAGAGCAAAATCTGCTCCTGCAGGATTGAAATTCCTTGGAATAACCTGTATGTTTTAGTGAGTGACTACTTTTAGTGCATTCATGACCTGGGTCTCTCATAAAAGGCTGAAAGGTGTTTTATTGCTGTCTTGATGTTGTAAAGCTGCTTGTAACCTTGGGGCTTCTTACAATGTGCTGTAAAAGATACTTTGCAGTCACCAGAGTGCTTAAAAAGGGTTCACTGGCTGTAAACATCAGCCTGGGTGTTTTCATGGTTGGATTTTTTCATCTGATTGCTCATTATAGTCCTGGACATTCAGAGAGATTCACCAGGACTTTCCTTAAACAGATTCCAGGTAGTTCAGTGTGTTAGACCCAATGATACAGATAAATATTAAATTTTATTTGGCAAAATTAACTCAGGTGCTTTTTCAGCTTTGTTCTTGATACAATAAATGTGACAGCCTGCAGGCATTTTATTTGCTGTTGTTGTTGTTACTGTTATTATTATTATTATTATTGTATTATTGTGGTTGTGGTGTTTTAATTTGCTGGATTATCTTTTATCATGTATTATTTCTTCTAGCATTGCTCATTTTCTGTATAATGCTCAATATTCACACCACTAACAAGCACAATTACATATTCCAGCCTCGCCATGCCCAGAGCTCTAGCAAAAATTGATTGAGATTAATTTAATCAAAAGAATAAAAATAACACCTTGTCCAATATGAAAATGAGCAAAATACAGACCAGAGGGTGGAAAGCAACAAAAGATTTAATTAAACTTTAACAAGACTTTGGAAGCAATTTTCAACTCTTTCAGGTGTTTTTTTAAAGAGAAGGTTTTGGCTGCTGCTCCAAGTAGAAGAAAATATTTCTCTTTTTTCCCTTTATGTGTATGTAAAGCAGGAGCTGGGATTGTCCCATGGTGCAGATATTTTCTTGCAGCCTTTCAGACAGCTGAGCAAAGCAGCTCCCAGCAAATCTGTCTGATAAAAACTGTCCCTCTCTATCAGACACTTCAGATTTTCTTTCCAGACAAAGCAGCAGCAGCCACAAGTTAAGTTTAGCTAAAAGGGCCAGGCACAGAGCAGATGGGAATAAGTTTCTACTCAAAGAGAGGTTTTGTCTGGTTCTTACACTTAATAAATATCTCCTGATTTCCACATTGTGCTCCTCACCTCAGCCCTACCCCCTGGAAGTGCTGCTGGGCTTTTCACTTCCCAAAGCTGCCCCTGCCACCGTGCTGCTCCTGCAGCAGTGATTTTGTAGATCTCAATAATATCTGAAACCAAATGTACCCCAAGAGAAGAGGAGCCCCATTTTCTTTTTGCTTTTTGCTTTGCTGAGCTCCCTGAGAACTGAAATGCTTGTGCTGTTCTGCACCTTTACCTCTGCTCCCTGGTACTGTTGTGTGCCCCAGTGAGAACAATGCCATCAATTACTCCCTGCTGATTTCATAAAGTGACCTGGCTACAGCCCAGCAAAGCAGATGGCATAATAGATTACAGGCTAATGCCTCCAGGGAGCCCCAGTGAAGAAAGATCCTCAGAAAAGAACTCAGAAGAAGAAAAATTGCTGCACTCAGTGTCTGTAAGAACTTCCTTAGCTGAGAGGACTGGGCGAGTCGTGACAGAAAATATTTACATGTCTCAAAGAGAAACATATTAAATGGCACTGCAAAAAAGCTTGCACACAAATTTATTCCTCCAGGTGTAGAGCCTGAAGTCCTTGAAGCATTTTTTGGGGAGCAGCAGTGTCCCCATGGAGGAGAGTGCTGGTCAAACAGAGCAGCAGGGGCCACATCCCACCTCAGCAGGGAGACACTGGTTTAGCTGCACAAGGAAAGCCACTGAGAGTGTTTCACCTTGCAGGATCTTTGGGTTTGCAGGTTCTTTTCCCATCTGCCCTGAGGTATTTCCATTTGACTGGAGCTCACAGTCTGGAGTTAGGACCATATTGATGCTGCAAGTAGGAATCTCACTGTCTGTTGCTCATCTTTGGCCTGATGGCAGCACCGACCTTTGGAACAGATGAGGAGGCAGCGTGTGCCTGCTGACACCACAAGTGGTATTTCACCATCCTAACAAACAACAAGGGGCTGGAGGGTCTGTAGCCACCCAAAGTGGGTCAGAACTTCGGTCCTGTGTCTCACTCAGAAATCAGGAAACACAAGCACTGAGCTGTTGTGACCTCTTAAGTGATTACAATCATAATCCATTGTGTGCCTGTCTGCAACAGATCCATTTCTGCAAGCAGTTGAGTTTAATTGGGCCACAGCTGGTGTTGGCTGAGTACATGGGAAGCAGGGGGGTGAGGGGAAAGGCTTTATTGACTCCACAGCTCTCTGTAAACTGAGGTTTCTCTCTTTGATGGTATCTGCCTTGTTTTGTTTAGTTCCTGAGCACTTACAAAGGGCTGCCAGCCTGCAGAGCAGGAACCACAGTGTGGGGCTCATCACACACATCTCCACAGAAATCTGGGAAATGTCACCTCTTCCCACCACATGGATGGGTGCTGCCAGATCAACTATGTGGCACTTTTGCCCAAATTCTTCTACAGGGCCCTCCCCAGCTTTGAGCAGCAGGTCTGTAGCTGCCTCCTGCTCCTTCCCTGGCCACCAGCCCCTGCCAGGCTGTGCCTGTTGCAGCTGGTGAAAAACAAACCACCTGCTGTCCTGGGGGCTGGAGGAGAAGGGATGGCATGTCCACAGCTCTGTGATTAACACCAGAGCCATCCTCCTGCCTTCAGCATCTTCTGCCTCCACATCTGGACAGGGAAGGCTCCACCCAGACACACAAGATCCTCTGCAACCTCCAGCCACTGATGTGAAGAAAACACAGTGGCAGAGCTTGAAGTTTTCTGAGCTGTTTATTCAAGGGCTGTGGTGATGACGTCAAAGATCCTTCTGGGGTTTTATTGATTTTTTTATGCTCTCTGCCAGGTGCAGTTTGGTGTGGGGTGTTAACTGAGAAATACTGTCCACCCTGCAGCTCAACCCCCAGCAAAGGCAGGAATACTGAACAGAATACAAGTCAGGCTGAAATTTTTAACTGCCTCCCCTTCCTTTCTTCTTTCTCTTGTAACATGTTTATTCCCTCCCATCAACAGAAGCCAAAGTTTATCTTTCTTTGGCTCTTTCCTCCCCTAGAACTCACATTCATGTTGCACAGAGCGTGGCCCATCCCACAGAGCACTGTGATGAGCTCCAGTCTTCATGATGCTACTCTGAATTTGGTTTATTGATATATTTTTATTGATATGTTTTGGCCATGCTTAGCCTTCAGATCTATCAGTCCAAAGATCTCAGCTATAAATGTGGCTGTGGCTCCCCTCTGCAAAATTCACTTGATAGTGATTCCACCAGCTTTTGTGGCTGATTTTCTGAGAAAGACCCTGCAGATGGCAATTTCACACTCTCCAAATGGCAGATCCTTTGCTGTGCTGATTTTCAGCCATGGCTCTGGTGGGCAGTGCCCAGAGCCATGGTGGCAGCAGAGGTGACATCTCTCTGTAGCTCAGGAACGACCCTCCAGTGAATGTCAGCAAGCCAAAGGTGTGGGAAATAATTCCCTGCTAAGGTGGGTAATAGTCACAGCTTTATCTGATGGTTCATTTGTCAGACACTTCAAATTAATCTGCCGAGATAATAAACCCCAGAGCAAACTTTCACCTTTGAGATTGCTTATTGACACATGGATGTCATCAGGACTGCTCCTGGAGATGCCATTGGTGTGGGCCTTAACGGGAGCTCAGAGAAGATGGGGTTAAAATCCAGATATTCCTTCGTGCTCCCTGAGAGAGCTGGATGGCCAGCAGAGAACCAGCCAATGCACAAAGTCACTCTGAGCTGCTTCTTCCCTTTTGCTCTGCTCACAGCCCTCCTACAAAAATCCCAAATAAGATTAATTATTCTCCTGTGAAGATATTCCCTTTCAAACCTGCTGGTGAGTGATTCTCTTCACTTGGGCACACCTTCCCCTCTCTGCCTCATTTGACACTTTGACTTAATGCTTCCCTGAAAGGCTCTAGACCCACTCCCCACAGGAGCTCTTCCATCCCCACCAAACCTCCTGAGTACCTACAAGCTGGTGAAAAACCTCTCCTGAGCTGGGGGCTGCAGATTCTTTGTTCTGGACCTTCTCTACAGCAGCTGGCATCTCATTTTGTTATGGGGTACCAAAAATCCCAGATTTGGCCCCGAGATGAAGAGCAGCACACACAACCTCTCACTCAGGCCAAGCCTGGGGCCACACCTCCCTGCTCTTTTTCAAATGCAGTCATTTTAATCCCCCCATTTCCTTGACTTCTGCAGCAAAATAAGCACTTAACTAACTCTGTGCCAGGGCCTCACCACCCTCACAGGGAAGAATTTCTCTCCAATATCCAATCTGATAATGAATTGGATTTTCATTATCAGATTGATAATGAAAATCATTATCAATCTCTGTCCTAATCTCTGTCAGCTGAAGCCATTCCCCCTTGTCCTGTCACTTCAAGCCCTTGGAAAAAGTCTTTCCCATCCTTCTTGTGGCTCCTTCAAGCACTGGAAGGCCAGAATTAAGTGACCCCAAAGCCTTCTCTTCTCCAGGCAGAACAATCCCAGTTCTCTCAGCCTTTCCCATAGGAAAATAAATGTTAGGAACCGTTTGAAGGGGTGCAAAGATGGAAAGAGGAGAATGTCCCAGTCTGACCCCAGGAGAGGCTGGGGAGCTGCTGCCAAGCTGAGGAGTTGAGTGAATCCTCTGAATTGAGGGCAGCAAACTGGGGCTGGGCTTGGTGAAGAGCCCAGAAATCAGCTGTGTGAGAGCCTCAGAATGAACTGTCATCATCCAGTTGGCTCTATTTTAGGTAAGAGAGCAAGAGAAATAATCTGAACTATTCATAGTTTCAGTGAGCATCTCTTGCAGTTACTATTTAAAATAAAACTCTTTTTTTTCCCAGTGAAAAATTATTTTTTTCCCCAGTGAAAGCCTTTTCTAGTACTAAGATGCTGTGGAAAATAGAGACAATTTTGAGTTTACACCAGGTATAAATGCTCTGATTTCCAGCACTAAAATGTCACTGCAAGCATTTCATCTGCTGCTATAAATGTGTGATCCATCACTGAGGAAATAAGCACAGTTCAAGGGAGTAGTTACATTATTAAAACATGGAAGTGCTGTTGTGCCACAAACAACCACTGATGTGTATAAAGGAGACATTTTACTGCCATGATCTGTGTTCAAGGCTTCTGAAATAAATTAGATTTGCAGCATGTCATAATAGCAGTGGTTTGTAATACAGCACAGCTCTGTGTGTGTGTGTATTCTCATTTTCATAAGTGTCACTGGTGTATGCAAAGGAAAAAATTATTTGTTAACACTGATGAATATTTATTAGCAAATTCTCAATGAATATTTCACAGCAGAAATAATTCACAGCTCATATTCTTATTAATTAGGAAAAGGAATAATGCTGCCCTCTGAATGTTTTTGACGTGCTGAGATTAGAAAGTCAAGGCAGTGGGTGGAATTCTGTCCTTGCAAACGGAGCCAGTGGATGGGAAAAGTGAGTCCCACTGGGCCAAAAAATTACTTAAATTATGTCATATCTCATCCAATAAAACTGAGTCAGATAAAAGGCCAAGCCCAGAACTCTCAGGAGGCAGTGGGAGCGAAGGGAGAGGAGGGAAACTCAGATTCCTCTTGCATTCAGTGGGTGTAACAAGAGGTGGGAGTAGAGAACTGACTCCCACTGTGTCTTTCACCTTAATTTATACCTTAATTAATACCTTCCTGGTACTTTCTTTTTTATGTGCTTCAGGAGGTCATTTTATAGAGTAACTAAAATAAGAAATCCGTGTTCTCCTGTAATTAAATTACACAGTGGCTGCAGATATTGATCTCTCTTCTACACATGAAAATAAGTAGCTTTTAATAAATTTAACATGTTACATGGTTTAAAATTGTGCAGAGATGAAAATCAATCTGGATATTTTGAAGAAAATTCAAGCAATTACACACTTAACAGGAAGTTAAAGTGCAGGATTTATGTTTCTCATTTTGCTTTCACTTAGTCCAGGCTTCCCAAGGTCCAGCAGAGTCTCACACTTGCAGAAAGAAATGCCTTGGAGGCAAAAGGGGACCCTTCTTTCAGTGACAGTGCTGGGTTTAGCCAGTTTAACCTAATCAAGAAAGTCTCTGGGTTAATTATTCCAAGCAACTTATGAATAAGAGAAATGGAAGCAGAAATAAGAGCTCTCTAGGTCCCCTTAATCTTCTTCATGTTTTTTTTTTTCTATTGTTCTAGTGAATTCTGGAGCCTTCTTGAATATTTAAAATCATTCAATAGTTAAATGGGTAACACACCACACCATTTTAATTAAGCTTGGTGTGCACTGACCTTGAAATTGGATCAGAAGGCCTAATTACTGACAATGTTGTAGCTAAATTCAACAATTGATTTTCACTAGTTGTTCTGGAAATGCCAATGAGCCGTTCCATGTAATTTCAGTTGGTCACTGGAGACAGTGGGGCCCTTCAGAGAGCTGTAAATGTGCTTAAGTGGGAAAAGATGGCCAAATATTTCTCTCTAACTAGCACAGGGGAAGAGAAACGCTGGTATCTTGATGTTGCATGCGGAGAATGTCAATAAAAACCCTCTTTTTAGTGCCTATCAAGTCCTTCCACAAGAATTAGTAGCACTGTGGCACTCACAGAAGTTTTATTTCCAATTATTTCCAATTTACTGCTGGGAAATTGAGGTACCAACTGAATAAATAACTTGTCAAGACCAAATGGAAACACCATCATGTTGCAGAAATATTGAAGGCTTTTAGTTTTTCTCTTTAATACTTCAGACTTCAGCTTTTATGACCAAATATTCCCTCTGCCATTGTAAATACAGATATCTATGAGAGACATCAATTTAAATCTTGAGCAAACAAGATCACAGTCAGCTTTAATTTTGTGGTTCTTTTATGTAATACAGGATATATTCCTGCAGCTTGCTATCTTTTTCTTATCTCAGCTGGGATATTATAAAACACAGCAAATATTATTCCCTTTTCAAATGGACATTATATGTGTTGACTGAGGGATTTTATCTTACTCCTGATATCTGTTTTCAGGAGAAAATGCTGTTTTCAGGAAGGACAGAGAGCAGAAGTGATTTCTCTCCCTTTGCCTCCCCAGAGTTTCCTGCAGTTTTGTGTTTACAGTCCCTGGGATGGTGCTGCAGTTGTGTCAGAACCAGGACAATTGCATAATCCAACAAATTGAACATAAACCATCCCTCAGTGACAGCTGCCCAGTAATAAGGAGGTTTCCCTCGCACAGTGTTTGAATAATCTAACCTTTATTACCCATGGCAGTAAGAAAAAGTATGGCCCAGCTCTGCAAGTTTGGGCCACCAAAATAGGAGGAAAAATTTCAATTTCTTTCCATTTCCCCAAAATAAAAATTCCTGCTAATGCAAGTGCAGAGAGTGCAGTCCTGCTGACTCATTCTTAGTGGGGTTTTTCTTTTCACTTAAAAAATAACTTTAATGCTCACTAGAGATTGACCTGTGTGAACCATGTTAAAAATTTCTTAAGTGCAGTGGAAGACAGGAATGCAGAGTGAAAAACAATTTTTCTTTTAAGTGAGATCTTCTGTGGGTTTTATTGACTTTTAAGCCCCACAAACTTATGTCCTCCAAGACACAATTTCCTCCAGCCAGTGTTTGTTTCCAAGGATATATTTGAAAAGAGAAGTTCCATTACAATTAGTGCTATCTCTGTGCACCTCAGTTTTAGTAAAATATGAGGTTTTACAGACACAGTTCAATCCAGTGGATTTATAAATAATATTAGCCCTATTTGAACAACTTAACTGCTCCCATTACAGCTTCCTCTCCTTGTGGAGATGAAACTGAGGGTCACTGCTGAAGTCATAAACATTCCTTAGGAAATGAGGAGATTATTTAGTTGTTGGAAATAAAATTGTGGCACCTGTTTTCATAAATCTTGATCCAAATTTTTACATACGAACAGTATTTGGCATCCAGGCACACTCAGGTTGCATGGCTTATCAAATCCCTGAATGGGCCCAACACAGAGCTCACATTTTCTGTTAATTCACAGCACAAAAATTCAGTCTCCTGAGTCCTTCACGTGCTGGTGTTCACCAGACAGACTGTAACCTTTAGCAAAGTAAGCATACATTTTGGTTAATTAAAAATCCAGGGTCTGCCACCTTGTATTTTAGCATTTCTCTACTCTATCATCTTTATTATTATGAGGTTAATTTAAAAGATTAAGTGAAGATTCTGAAGAAAAAAGCACAGTGTTTGAAGAAGATCAGAAGATAATTTTAAAGGCATGTCTGTCTATTCAATTTTTCATCTGACCTTCAAGGCTTCTTGAGATCTTTGGAAACACAACCTTCCTTTTATGTGTCTGTGTTAATGCCAGGGACGTTCCCTGAATCCAGCACACCTGCAGGTATTTAATAGCAGGCTGCAGAGAAAGCTGCTCTCCAGACCTGCCTTGCTCAGCTATAATACCCCTCAAAATCTGGAATTAAATCACTACAACTGCGTGATCACCCTAATTAGGCAAACCAATCTCAGCGCTGTTACTTGAAGACTGCCAGCATTAAAAATTAAACTGGAATTAAAAATTCACTTTCTAACTGAAGTGGACCATAAAAATATCAAGCTCTGAAGTTTTTAGAGGCATGTAGAAATGCATTGCACACCCCAGTGTCTGAGGATTTCTTCTTGGAAGACCCTTGATTTTCAGGTCATTTCTTAATGCCCCCTTCATTTTGCCCACTTCTAAATGGCAATGAAATTTCAGAAATCATGCTCAAAAACTTCAGAAACCATATTCAAAATTTGCCTTTTTATTTTTTAAAATGCACGTGGAAGCAACAAACTGCATTTGATGTGTATGCATCACAGATTTATTTTAATTGCATTTTACACAAATATATGTATGTAAGGGATGTATAAAGGTTTATTTTCCTAACTGAACTTGGGCACAGGCAGTTCCAGCCTCCTGACACACCCTCCTGGGAAGGCTTTTTAAGCTTCTCTGAGTCAGAATGTATTTGCTTGTGCACAGCACTGGGTTAATGGGGGTGTGTGACTTCTCCAGGAAAAGTCTTTCACACAGAACTATTCTAAGCAAGAACAAAAAACCCCAAGTCTCCCTCTGCCCACCTGAATGCTCCATGTTCAGGCCAACATCTTGTTTTGAGACCTCTTCTCCCCATGATTTTACCCTCAAAGGTTTTACCATTAGAGCCCTCTTGAAGAGTGATTCTTTTACACGAGAATTCGTCAGTGCAGGGGGTTTATTTTCAGCATTTTCTCACTTTGGCATTAATTTAATGCCAGTTTTAGTGAACTGAAATACCCCCCGCCCATGTTTCCCTCATGCAGAGCACCTCAGTGTGTAGCTTTTGGTGTTTATGCCAGGATTCACTGGAGTAATCCTTCAGCAAAACAAATCCCAGAGCCCAATTCAAACAGGCTGAGTGCTTGTGTGGCTTGTGGGGAGTCAGGGATCACCTGTCACTGAAGCTGAAGCCTCAACACTCTGTGCAGATGACACTTCCACCCCCAGATCTGCAATTCCTTTCCTCTGAAGAGAGAATGTTGTTTGCTTGATTTGAAATTGCTGTTGTTATTTACATATGCAGGCAAAGACAAGACACTTGGTGTGAAATGAAGGCTTGGCAGTGCTGCTGTGACCGTCTCTTGAGAGGAATTTGCCTGTCCTGGCTCTGCTGGGTGTCCCACCCACCATGTTCTGGAGCTNTGGGTGTCCCCCCCACCATGTTCTGGAGCTGCCTCTCCCTCCCTCCCTCCCCCCAGCTCCTCAGCACAGAACGTGCTCTCACTCATCATCCTCTCACCAAGCTTCTCCTCAGAGCCTCCACACACTGGGAAAATCACAGAATATTGGGGGTTTTCCCCTGGGCTGCTCCTCAACCTTCTCTCTTTGTTTTCTCTGCAGTACCAGGTTTGTTTTTAATATTAATTTGTTTTGCACATCTCCTCTGGACCTGTTTTCAGAAGTTTCCAAGATGGGAATCAGCCTTGTGCCCCATTCTGTGCATTCCTCAGAGCAAAGCTGAGCTGGCTCAGTGTGGGCACCCCAAACAGGTGGATCCTTTCCAGCCAGGAGACATCGTGAGGATGTATTGATCCCATGGCTGGAAATCTGCTGATTTCTCCATGGAAAAGACCAGGAGGACCAGCATTGCTGCTGCCCTGCTTCCCCCTGCACAGGCAAAGCAGGAGGATGGAGGGGAGGAAGGACAAACGGGTGCTGTTCTCAGTTCACAGCACCCCTGCAGGCTTTTTTCTGCTTTTATCTGCTTATCAATTGCAAGATGCATCTGTTTCACAGCTCTGTCCTCTGCTTTTCTGTGCTATCTGTGTTGAAAACTCTCTAGAGCATTACCCCTTTCCCTGGGCTTGGCTAATGAATAATGGTTGTTGGGAGAAAGTCTGGAAAAGGAGAGACTAAAAACCAAGTTTCTTCCACTCTTGAATTTGCTCTGTCAGCATCTCCAGATCTGAAAGCTTTGAAAGCTATCAACCCATTTTTTGGATCATTAGGCACTTTCAAAACAAAGCAATTACATTTTCACCAGAAGAGTGTTTTGGAGATTCCCACCTCTTAAATTATTTCACTTGCCTTGGCCCAGTGCTAGGCTGATGGGACTATTGTAGAGGGGTGGAATTTTCTGCAAAAAAGCAGCTTTGAAACATATTTCAAACCATTTTCCATTGTGTATTATCAGTTTGTCACACAATGGAGAAATCAGCACCTTCATCAGGAGCTGCATTTCACAAGTGGGAGCTCTCCATTCTTTAATCTTTTCTTTTGAAACAGGAGGTCTGCTCAAACTCGGATGTCACTCCATGTCACATGGAAAAATCCCTATCTGTAAATCATAAGCTCCCTGGGAGCCAAAAAAAAAGGAATTTAGACCAAATATATCTACAAGTAGGAAAGTCAAACTGCTATAAAATAATCTGTCATTCCCAAACAAGCATCAATTAAACCACAAAAGGGATAGTGAAAAGAAATTGCATTTAATTATGTCTTGCATTGAAGTAATCCACGTTACCTTGAAGAAGGTGACCTGTTTACAGTTTCCACATCATCTTCAGTATTCCTCCCATGCTCAGGTGAGTCTAATGAATGTGTCATTTGTTTAAGCAGCACAGCATAGATTTTGTGCAGAGCTTTTTGAGGTCCTGTCTGGGTGAAATGGGGCAAAGCACCCTTTGCACTTCATTTTTCCATTTTGTTGTTAAGAGAGAAGCACGCAGCCATGAAGGGAAAAGGCAAAAGGAGAGACACTGCAAAGCTTAACACTGATTATTTATTTGAGGGGAGATCAGAGTCTGAGTTGAAGTGGAAAAGCGTGGAGAATTTTCCAGGCAAGACAATTTCTAGCTGTAGTAGGCACAAATGTGACCATCAATTATGAGAACTGAGGAATGGAACAGGACAGAGAATTTTGCACTTTCCTGGCCTCCCAATTTACTGCTGATCTTTATTCTCAGCAGATTTCTGAGAAAATCACTCTCCCTGTGCCATGGAGACGAGCCGACTCTCCAAACATTAACTGCACCAAACACTTAACAACAATTATTGTGGAACTTTCAGATGTTTAAATCAAAGTCTGGTCAAACCTAATCAAGAAAAATCTCATTCCAAAAGAGCGAACTGAAATGAGCCAAGCAGCAGCAAGAGAAGCAATTTTCCAGCACTTGGAAGAGTCTGATACTGCTTTTTTTAGCTGCATTTGAAAAGATTTTATCCTCAGTGATATTTTGTTTACTTCCCTCCTGCACAAATCATGCAGGCATTTCATTGTCTGTTTGGATGCATTTCTTCAGCAAGTTGTCAGACAAGTGTGGGTGCAAAATGATGGCCCAGGAGAGAGGCTACGCCTGGAAATGTCAAAGCCAGCCACACAGGGAGATGGTTTCACTTGGCATTTCCTTCATTAGAATTCCTATTCATGGAGATTTCCAAGTCCCAAATGTTAAGTAAGGCTCTATTTAAGAAGCACCTGAGCAGCTGAGTTCCTCCCAGCCCAGGTGTTTGTTATCCCTGTGCTGATTCCAGTGGTCCCCTGATTCATGGGTCCAATCAGCTCAGGAACACAACGTGCTTCAAAGTGGGGTTTAAACCCTAAGAGGGTTTTAAACCCCTTTAAAGAGGGGTTCAACTGCAGAACAGACCCCGTGTGGAGCTGCAGTTTGGGAAGCAGCTCCTTCCCTTGTGCTCCATTTGGGGAAACATCCCTCCACTGATTTCTCCAGTGGCTGCCAAATGTTTTATTTCACAGACTCTGTGGTGCCTCGAGTGTGGCCAATGCGCTGCAGGGAGGGAAACAACAGGAGAACTGGGGTAAAAATTCCCCTCTCTTCTCATTCTCACTCTTTTTTATACACAGTCCCATCATTTGAATTGGTTTCATCCAGTCCTCAGTCTGAGTTTAGGACACGAGTGAGCAAAAGGGAGTTTAAGTCACATTTATTCCTCCTTGATCCCAGCCTGGCTTTAGGCCAGGCCAGTCATCTCCAAGGAGCTATTTTTAGGCTCTGCACCAGCTCATGTCTTGAAGCAGTTGACATGATATGACAAACATTTTTAAGATCTCTCAATAGAAAGTTATGCAGCTGCTTTGCTGCATAAAGAAAGAGCAAACAAACCAAATAGCCCAAAAAATGACTTTCAGAAAATAATTTGCACAGGGTCACTAAAGGGATTTGTGAAGTGGAGCTGGCTGCTGAAGGAATATGGATTTTTCTATTCTGAATTGCTTGTTTTCCTGTGCACAAGCTAGTTTGTTGTGGACAGGAACAAAATATGTTGTGACAATATGTGTGGTTAGAAAGTAGACCATAAATGATAATATTAGTCTGTTAATGAAAAAATAGGCAGTAACATCTTTAAATTATTAAGTTCTATTTATTATTTGTATATTATGCCACATTAATTATATTCTATTACATAATCTATAAAATGCTATATAATATATTTATTCTTTTTAAATTGCTTTGAAATTAGGCGAAAATGTCTTTTAAATTCTTACATTTAAAGACTTTTACAGTTTTAAAGCCTTAAATTCATCTTTTAAATTCACAGCCAGGGAATAATAATAATTTTATTAATAATCTCATTTTAGCACTAAAGATCATAATAATTATATTCTAATTTATAATTAGAATATAATTTATATTCTAGTCTAATAATCTAATTTTAATATATTAAATAATCCATTTTAGCACTAAATAATAATAATATTTATCTATTTTTATAATCAAATAAATAGCACTATTTCTTAGATAAATAATCTAATTTTAGCACTAAAAATCAGCTGCTGGTTATACCCAGTGCTGATGAGATGAAGATCCCTTGCAGCTCTTGGAGAAATCTTCCTTCAACTCAGCAAAACCTGTGTGTATGAGAGACAGTCAAGGGTTTGAGTAAGATCAGCAGGTTGTCAGATAATGCTTTTTATTAGAAAGGTGTTGAGAAATCCACTTTAGATGTGTGCAACCTTGAGATTTCTGATAGTGCAAAATTAGGCATATTCCCTTAGGAACTGGAGCTACAACACGTGACAATTTTTCCAGAAGGCAGAGAGGGTTGGGTGTTTCCTGGAATTTGCCACTGGCTCCATGCTATTTTATGGCCAAGCCCTTGGAAACCTGTGCTGGTTCAGCTCCAGCTGAGCCTGGATTTCACTGTCAAATGCACCAAAATGATGCAGATTTGGGACACCCCACAAAGCCCCACAAAAGTGGCAGATGGACTTCCAGACAGATAAATTTTAGGTGACACAAAAAGAATACAAACCATGTCTACATGGAGCTGAGCTTATTGCAGGCACTGACACCCATGGGGAGAGATTTTGGGGTCGTGGGTGGCACTTCTCAGAAATCATCAGGACCTTGTGCAGCAGCAGCCAAGGCAGCAGCATCCTGCAGCTCTGTAAAGCTGATCATGTTCATGTCTTTGAGAAGTGTGGACTCACAGTCTCCACATCTCAAGAAAAAAGTAGTGGAGGCAAAGAGGTGAAAAAAGGGCAGCTAAAATGACCAAGGGGAAGAAGCTGTTTTCAAGAGACTGAAAAAAAATCTTCAGTTTGGAGAGAAGGAGCATAAATAAAGTAAATACAGAGATGCAGAGCTGAATCAAAGTAACTGCACAGCAATGGACAAATGGAACTGGCTGCCCCAGGCACTTAAGGCATTCACAGGATGACAAAGGGATAAGATAAATTCCTGCAGAGCTGGTGTTTGTTTGGATAGCTGGAGGACCAGGTAGAGACATCCTAAATGCAGCAACTGGGAGAGCCAGGGATGGAGGGGGAATGGGCCAGAAGATGTGACCATTTTCTGTGTTCTTCCTAAATAGCAGCTCCTGCTGTCTCTGATGGATAGAGAGCACTGGGATGTTTATGGATGCAGTGGGACATTCCCTACACTTTCTTACACTATTGCTCATATTTTGAAATGGGATGTTCAGAGCACTATAGACACCAAAAATCTGAAATCATTAAATGACTGTCTATACTTCTCAATTCTTCAGATAAGTAATGGCACCAGAAGGAAAGTGTTTCACTTAATGATTTGTTTATTCTTTCATCACTCATGTACATCTGGCCAGTATTGTGACAGCTTTCAGTTCTATATTGCTGTTTCCATCTTACTCCTGATTGATTTATTCATCTTTGCCAGTATATAAAGAATGGATTTGCAAAGCTGCTCATTTTTTCCAGTTTGTCAGGTGTCAGTCCAGCACTAACAATCTGATTCAAAGCACAGTGCAGTCAATTGACATTTCACCCTCATTAATACTGCTTCGGAGAGAAGCTGAAAATTTGAATTGCTGCTCTCAGCTTCTCTGTCCCAGCCCATAAACAGCATTAAGAGAGATTCATTGCTTCCTAACTCCTCACTCCAATCTTTCCCAGGATTTTGTAGTTGTTGGTTAATCTGAACAAAAACTCACCGTTTTACCAGCAAAGTAATGCCTTCTACCTGGGGTCCAGTGCTCAGAGTCAGGGTCTCTGAACAGCTTTTGGATGAGCAGCTGCCCTCTCCTCACCCACCAAACCCCATCAGGAGACAGAGCCTTCCAGAGGGGAAAAGAGTGCTGTGAGCTGCTGCCAAGGCACATTTTCCCCTGCCCTGGGCCACCTCTGGCTGCTGTGTGAGCTGGACACATCCCCCAGCTGGTCAGTGGGACCCCACAGCTCCCAGCTCAGAGCCCCACCACCAATTACCTGCTCACTTAAACTTCCACCTGACAGGGATATTTCCTCATTTCCACTGTTCTGCCTTGTCCAGCAGCAGTGCAGACACTCAGTCTGCAAACCACGGGCAGCTCTTTTGGTGGGCAAGAATAAACAAAAGCATTTCTCTCATATCTTCACATGGAGATCCATCAAGATCTCTTCCCCAGTACTCTCATTCTGATTTTTGATGCATCACAGTCCCTCTCACAACTTCTGCAGAGCTGCTCTCAGTCCACCAACTCTTCAGCCTGGTGTTCTCTAACCATAAAAAACTGTGAATTTTTCCAGGGATTTTGTTCAAATAGATTTTCTAAACAGTCAAAAATCCTCCCTGCAGATGTGTGCATCTCCATTAATTTATATTGAGATTCCTACAGCTCAATATTTACTACTGGTTATGAGCTGGTACAATGGATTTATATCATTTAAGTCCAATAAGTTCTGCAGAAAAACTGCGTGAAGCCCAGTGTTTGTAGCCCTAATTTTCAGAGATGACAATGGGAGAACCACTGGATTTTCTGTCCCAGAGGAGATAAAAACCTGAAGCTCCTGAGGCTTTGTGCTTTAGAGCCCAGAGAGTGAATGAGAACTGCTGCCAGCTCTGCATTGTCACAGTTCTTTCTGAAAGAAAAATGTGCTAAAGCAAGTCCAGATTCCAGGTGAGGACAGGATGGGCTGTGCCACACAACCAAGCAGATCTGGCTCCATCCATGTGTGGTCTCAAATTCATGAGGGTGTTTGAAGAATCTGGAATGGTTCGTTGTTATTTCTGCTTTTCACACATTTCTGTCACATTTGTTCCCATGACAAAAAGTTTTTTGGAAAATGATGTGGCAGATGTAGCCTGTCTGAGATTTGATGGCTCTTGAACAGAAATGTAGTCAGGAATCTGCAGACAGGATTGCACTGAGGAGCTGCCTCTGAAAGCTATCCTCAGTCTGTAATGAATTCACAGCCAGAGTCCTCAGATTGTTGTGAATTAATGCTCTCTAAATGAGGCTGTTTCGAGATAAATCACAGCCCATGGCCTGGCAAGGCAAACAGGAGGCTGTGAGGTGCAGATGAGTTCCCACCTCACCCTGGAGAGGAAAGGTCAGGCAGCCAGTGGCCACTGAGCAGCCTCCCAGCTCAGGACAGGTCACTGCCAGAGCCACTGCCGGAGCTTTGCTGGCCCACAGATCAGTTCTGAATCCCAGCACAGAAACAGCCTGGTGGATAACTTGGGCACACAGAGAGGGAGATGCTTTTTGGGATTCCCATATTCACCAGCCAGCCCATCCTGGCTTTCTCACTTTCCCACTTCTCCTCCTTGTCCATTCTTTGTTTCTGATACCATAAGATTCTTCTGAAGGAACATGGTCATTATCAAACTGAAAAGCACTTAGCAAGAACATTATTTAGCTCCAAAATGCATTTTTTTCTATCTACTATGCAGATCCTCCAGTCTGTCCTTTCAGTTCCTGGCCCAAAATACTGTGGAGTGTGTGGAGCTGGAGAATGCCAGAGCCCAAACCTCTCACTGTCACCAACAGCTCTTGGAAACATTTTGCATCCATTCAGATGGGTGCAAAATCTGGTTAAAACCACACCACAAAATAAAGAATGACTGGGGAAAAAAAAAAGAAATGAAAACCCCAAACCAAACCCAAACAGATGAAGCTAAATCCAGAAATATGGAAACAGATTCTTACTCCAGGCTTTATTACCAGGCTGCTGTGCACAGTGCACTCTTTGGAAAGGCAGGAGCCAGCAGCAAGATACTCAGTGAACTCTCCCATTCACCACAGACATGGGGGGATTTTTTCCAATTTTATATTTCTATCATTTTTGCAATGTGCATCTGCACAGCAAGGGCCCTCTCTTTCCAGATGGCATCTTGCCTGCCTCACTCTGGCTTCCATCTGGAAGAATTGTTTTGCATCTGCCTCCAAAACTGGAGCCAGCTCTGCTCCAGTTATCAGTCAGTAACATGAAAGAGGGACGTAGCTCATGCTCTCTTAGCTGAGGATCAGTGCTGTGATCCCCCAGCTTTCAGAAGGATTAACCTCAGAGATAAATTCTCTGCTATCTCCTTTCCCCAAGAGAGCTGCTTGGAGCAAACCCCTGGCCTAACTCTGGTGATGCTCCTGGAGCAGAGCTGGGTGGAACCAGTGCAAGAAAAATGCATTAACTGCATCTGTGACATTAAGGATTGCCCTGCTGGTGTTTCATTCCAGACACCTGAAGCTAAATCCTGACAGAGTGAGGGTGGAAATAATAAAAAATATTGTAGAGCACCTCTACATCAAAGGATTGCCCTCACCTAAGATTGAAAGGAGAAGTTGAATCAAAAAGTTGAGTCCTCCAGTCAGAGGAGAGAGACAGACATCTGGCTCTTATCTTAGGGTGGGTACAATCACCAACAATCCTGCTAAACTAGCTGTCAACCTGCTGCCTAAAATCAGATTACAGGAATCCTAGCCCAAGATGTGTCTTGCTCACAATTCAAGAAGGGTAAAATTGTTAAAACTGATTTTCTAGACATTAGAGCCTTTCTGTGTGACAGTGCTGGGGATGACAGATGTCACCAAGGCATCACACCAAGCACCCATTTTAGCTGAAGCATTACAAGTTTCCAGCACAAGTGTTCCACTCTCTGCTAGCAAGTTGCAGAGTGGTTTTCCCATGGGATACATGAGGATGGCTGTGTTAACCTTGTCCTTTTCCACGGGGAAAAGTCTCTCTTTGCAGCCTTTTGTAGCCATCTCCTTGGAGCCCCCTTCCTCTGACATGGATGATGGCAGAGACAGAGGAAATCTTCCTGCTGACACGTGTGGGCCCACTGTCAGCTAAACACACTGGTTGTGCTCAGCGTAAGGATAAACTCTGACTAATTAAGGCTTGTAAACTATCAGCCACAGATGGTACCAGTTTTAATGTCTCCTTGCGTGAGTCTGCAGATGGCTGGGAGAACAGGAGCCAAACCCCACAGCAAAATTCCATTAACAATCATCAGGGGCCTGAGGCAGGTCTTTGGAAAAGACCTTTGGAAAAGGTTGGGGTTTATCATTAATTTCTGGTGTCCCCATGAATTTAAAAGCATGTGTGTCCTGTAACTTTTTGGTTTTGGCATTGGCTTTTCTACATGTTTATTCTTTCTGAATAATCCCATAGCAAAACTTCTGTATTAAGACACAGTTTGGAAGTCCAGCAGACATTATTTCTTTGCTTTCCATTTATTTTTGAAGTTATTTTTGGTATCAGCATCTTACCTGATGACACAATTTATTTTCCCTGCAAGACAGAGTTTGCCTTTAGCATTTAGGAAAAATGTGTGTACTGGATTAACCCTCAGGAACCAATAAATGAGAAACTGGGATAATTTAGGCTAGGCTGAAAACGCAAATGAGCAGCAAAACCACTGATGGTTACAAAAAAGGCAGGGGAGGAAACCTGCAAATTCACCCTAATAAAATCTGTAAAGCAGAATTACAAAATATGCATCTGTCCATAGTGTGGTATTTATATCCACCCACTCATTAACAGGGGATGGCTCAGTGATATCTGTGCATTGGATTCCTGCCTCTGGTAGACAGAAAGCATGGAACTGAGATATTGATAGGACTTATCTCCTCCAGGCAGCTGGAGTGGAATAAAAAAAAGGTAGGATTTTCAGTTCTGTGCGTGTCTGTAGAGAAAAAGCCACATTTGAAATGACAGCATGATTGTATTTTAATGGGACAAGTTCAGGATTAACCAGCACTGAACAGGTGTCAACCCCCAAGTGCTCTACACTTGTCACAGCCTCTGAGCATTAATAGGAACTGAGTTTGTTCCAGGGCTGTGGGAATCTGCTCCATCCAAGCTGTCAGTCCTGAGCAGGCTTCACCCAGTAAAACCAGTGCAGTTACTCAGCAGCTGAGTTATCCACTGTCTTGGTTTGAACAGACAGGTGTCTGCTTAAGGAAGGCAGGAGCCTCCCCTGAAATGGAAAATGTAAATCCCCTCCCTCCGAATTGTTATGATTTTGAAATTAAAGGGCTCTCAGGCAAAGGTATGGGAGCAGGAATAACAGTTCTTTACTAGGAAAATGAAAAAAAGAATACAAATGCAATAGTACAAACAAAAAAACNGCCTGTGGACAAGGAGGAATTCATGAACACACCAGACTCTGTCCCCACACTCACACCACCCAACCTGTCCTGCTCTGCAGCTTGGACAGAACAGCCTGTGCTACTCTTTCCCTCCTGCACACCCTATGGAGTTCAGAGCCTTCACCTAAACCAAAGGCAAAATGTGTGCTCAAAAACTCAGCCCTGTATTTTTTTGGCTTCCTTTGGTCCATCCAGGCAGGAGGCAGGACAGAAATCACAATCCCACAGCACTGTTTCTGTGGTGCAGAGGTGCAGGGCTGTGCTCAAATCATTCGTACAATAAATGGGGTGCAGGAACATTTGCAAGAGTCCCCATGGAGAAGAGAGGACCTGGAGAGCAGCTGGTGTGGCTGGCTGGATGCTGTGAGGACACCAGTGAAAGATTTGTTTAAAAAGATTCCCTCAGAATTGAGGTTTTAATGTCACTCACTCGACTTGTCTCCAATGATTCCATGCACTGAAAACATGTGGCCCTTCAACTTCAGGGAATCTTATATCACACCCTATGTTTTTTTCATTCAGAATGAATAAAATATAACATCTCTATTAATAACTGAACGACTCCAGCTTGTCTTCTTCCAAAACTTTTAGAGCATCAGTAATAGAGTAATAGCAGTGGCTGGTGATCAGCCTGCTCCACCCACACCCTTAAATAATGGAGCAATGATTTTGGTACAGGGTTTTAAAGCTGGATTTGCCAGTAGAGATAATTTCTCATCACGTGCCATGGCTGGGAGAGTGCAGCTTTGCATTTTCCTCTGGAGCCCAGCAGTCAGGAAGATGCTGCATTGACTCTTCTCTTGATGCAGGGAAATGTTTGTGACAGTGGTCACTGCAGCAGCTCAGCAATCAGATCTAAGTGGACATGAAGGAATGCTTGAAGCATGTCACAGCTTATTTTTAACTCGCTGCCCTGCCCTACTTAGTCATTATTTTTGATGCAAAGTACTTTGAATTCCATGCAAATAAATGAAGGAAGCAAAGCATGGCCCCAGCTCAGCACCAAGACCAGCAGGCTCAGCCTCTGCAGAGGGGGATGCTCCAAGCACAAGGAGCCTCCCAGTGCCAGGGAAAGGCTGCCCCAGGGAAAGGCTGCCCCAGTCAACAGAGCACATTCACTGGAGGCAAGAAATGGGACTGGACATAAAGAACCTGCTTAGTACTTTTGGAGAGATATAAAGAAGGTGAAGGGTTTTCAGGCAGTGGTAAAGGATGGGCCAAATTTCTGTAGATCCAGAAATCAGCACCATGCTGGTTGTACTAAAAGAAAATATCCACACAAGAATAGATCTGGGGCCAAAAGGGCAGGGAAATAAAAGTGTGGGAATGAGAAGTCACAGAACCAAGGGATTAATATGGATTATCTGAATCATGGGGGGAATTCTGGGGGTGTTTCCATGAAGCACAGTCTTCCTTAAGCAGAGATGACCAAAACCAGGGTTGTTTAAAAGATGGTAATACCCAGGTTAGACTCCAGAAGGGAGTTTTCCTCTCTCAGTACACTCCTTATCACAATGTTATTTGCTTAATGGGAGACTGGGGTTTCCCTGCAGCCAGAATTTCCCATTGCTTTATCTCTGAGTTGAACACAGGGATGTTTGCAAGCAGCTGCTCCACTGTCCCAAAGCTCAAATTCTCATTGCAGGGAGGCTTCAGGGCAGCTCTGCTCTTCTTCTGGAATTTCTCCATCCACATTGCAACTTCTCTACTTTGATCAGATGTGTCTTACCTTGATGCACTGAGTGGCACCTGGTGTCAGAAACTGGTGACCTGAAGGAATCTGAATTTTCCATTACAAAAATAAAATTAATTAAAAACAAAAACAAAAAAAAAATTAGACAGTCTTTTATTTAACTTTACTAAAATTGCCGGTTCTTTCTTATCTTTCTTATATTGGAATGCTTTTTTTCAACTGCAAATTTTTCATTTCATAGTGTCAGAGGGACCCCCGGATCCTGTGACATGGTGAATCCCTCATTACTGAAATCCCATTCAGGTTGGGTGGTTCCAAAATAGCCAAATCCAAAATCGTTGGTTTGTAAATAGGACTTCGCACTATCCAACACATATTTCTGTAACTATGTCTTCCTCCTCTTCCTCTTATTTATTGTATTTAATATATATATTAAAAATATTCTAAAACCATTGAAACACTTATTCTCAGAGATCCAACTCTGATGAGTGAACAGTGATTCTGGAGGTGTTTTTAACACAGGGGAGTCTGCCCATGTATGGGCTTTTTTAATCGATCTCTGCTCTGTTCTCACTTTGATTATTTAGGCAGAAAAGCCTCTCTGGATTTTCCTTTCCATTATTTAAATTTTCACTGCACAAATCACACTTCCTGTGCTTTCACCAGTTCATTGAATCCATCCATATTCATACAGATACTGATAAACGAGTCGGGTTCACTCATCCCATTTATCTCCCCCGACCTCTCAGGTCTTTAATTAAAGGATTTCCTTCCAGCCTGCACAATGTACAATGCAAATAAATATCTTTATGCCCGAGCCTAGTGAGCCATTCCTTTCTCATTAAAATGGCAAAGCTCTTGGCTCAGGCAGGCAGTGGAAGCTTAAGGAACTGGAAAAGACTTAATACAAGGGAGCAAGGGAAGGAGCACTAGCAGAACATCAAAACTACTCAGTCATTAAATAGTTGCTAACTGCTTGCAAGTGAAAGGTCCTGTGGGGTCAGAACGCTGCTGCATCCCCCACAGCTCGCATCACCAGCTCACTGAAATTCAAGCTGTCCTTGGGAAAATATTGATTGAACATTTCCAGTATCAGCTGAGAGCGTTCACACACAGCCAGAGAGGGATTTTTGTACACCAGGCTCTGCTCAGGCTCCCTGGACTAACCAGAGTGGACAAAATTCCCTTTTCTCCATGCTGGGAACCAATCCCACCATCAGGGCACTGGAGCCACAAAATCTTTGAGTCCAGTCCAGCTGGGAGCAGGACCAGGACTGTGCCCTCCTCAGCCTCAGCTGCTCATGACCTTCCTTGTAGTGATGCACCCTCTCTGCCCAGCAACTCAAAGAAGACCAGAAATACACAAGAAGATGGTTAAAACCCCAAAATCCAGCCCTCACCCTCCTGATCAGGGGGTGTAACCACCACAGGAATGAACTGCTCCCCATCAGGCTGAGGGGGATGATTTATTTTGTGTCACTACGACCAGGAAAGGCCACCAACGATGAAAACAAAGAGGAAAGAAAACGTTTAACTGCCCAGCTTGATTAGGATGGCTTCAGCAGAATACTTTAGTGCCCTCACATTCCCAGAAAATCAGTGCATGGAGCAATCACCTTGGAGTTATCACCTTGGGAAATCTTCGTGCTCTCCAGTATAAACTCAATATGATCTTCAGTATCTATAGAAAGAGAATGGCCCATGAGGTTACTGGTGTGTGAAAACCTGCTACCTAATGCAAGTCTACTTTAAACTCACTACAGATGGAAATTGAGGGAGGAATTGAATTTATATACGTGTGTATATATATATATATATATATATATATATCCTGCTAGCTTCCTTAAGTTCAATCTTTTTATATATTTGAAAAGTTTGAAACTGAGATGACTCTACAAAAGGTTTAGGGAAAAAAGCTCCTAATATGCCTGTTTTCAAATGAAACAAATATTTAAATTTGTTCTCCTTTTTTAGAAAACATATATTTTACACTGAAAATACAGCCATCTTTGTAAGTGAATAATGCATACTAAAGTTAGAAAAGAGAGAACAAAATGAAAGGAAAAAATAATGCCAAACTAAAAATGTCAGTTTGCCAGCTCCTAGAATGTTTATTCAAATTAGCCACATGGGTAATTTAATTCTCCACTAATCACCCACAAAAGAGAGAGTTACTGATGACAAGCTCTGAGTTTAATCCAATACACTGTAATCCACTCCTTCCTGGGTTTCTTGCTCTTGATTTATACCCCACTACAACAAAGACCAGCACAAATCAACCAGCATAAATCAACCAAGATGAAGCCACTGTTAGAAATCTCCCCACAAGCTCACACCACAGAAACAAAACCCTAAAAATTAATTATCTTGGCCTTGCTACATTCTGGGTTTTCATGGTTTGATGTCTTGGTGAAGAGGACACCGACTTAAAAGCTGAAAAAACCATCAATTCCACAGATTATTTTTTCCATCTTGCATTCAAGCTCATTTGCTCCATTCCCAGCCTCTGTCCCAGAAAAAGAAGCAGTTCCAAGCTGCCCACCTTCTCCATTCCTCCTTCCCTCAGGGTTCTCAATGCAATCACCACGGCCCAGGAAGCCAAAGCACCAGGACACAAACTTTGGTTCGAGTCCAAGATCCCTCCAAGACAAATCTTGTTTTGAGTCCTCCAAACCTAAATTCCTCCAGTCCCCAGAGCCACCAGTGGGACTGAAGCACCTCAGCAGCATTTGGGCAGAAACCCAAATGTGTTCTTCATGCCCTTGTTGCCCACATTGCTTTTTCACAGCTCACACTCTCACAGTACTGGCAGGTTCCTGCAGTGCCTTTGCCTCTGAATTTCAAGGATAATTCAAAATATCAGTGGTTTGGGCTGTTCTTTCTCCAGATGAGCCCCAACTGAAGTAAGCACCTGAAATGGAAGAGGTGGCAGGATTTGAGCACATTTTACTGAGGGATTATTTCTCTTCTACATCCAGTAAAACAGGGAAAGTTGATTGTTACCTCCAAATGACAAAACAAACTCTTTGTAATGAATCTGCCACTAATTCTGAAATCTCCTGCTAAACTATCTGATGAAATACCAGTGCAAAAATCAGTCTTAGATATAATAAATTAATGCAATCTCAAAATATCTGGACACAAACATTTCTAGTGATTCATGACTCTCAGCATGTACAAATTCAGCAAATTTTTGGATTATATTTTAAATAGTTCTGACAAAAGGTGATTAAAAGTCTGCTTTCACATAAATTCTCCAGTGGAAATATGTGCTTTCTATGGAAATGCTCATTTAGTTAAACCAGAAAAAAGCAAGAAATTTTTCAGTTGGGAAAAACAAAAACAAAACCACAAAACAAAAGAAAAAATGCCAAACAACACAAAAAAGTCACAAACAAAACAGAATTGTAGTGAGCAACTCATAAATGTTCACTTCTCAGCCATGAAAATCAGATCTGTGCATGGCTTCTGGGAGGGGGATGAGCTTTTCCTGAAGATCACAAGTGCTGTATTCATAATTACTGATAAACTGACTGATTAATTAAGTACTAGAGAGACATATGAATTTATTTAGTGCCTGATCCAACTCTCATTTACGACTCCCATTAGTAACATTAATGTGAATTGCAATAGGTATCTCATCCATTTCACTCTCTCCACCCATTATGCTTCAGGGAGAGCTGATTGAATGCTGCAAAGAGAGTGAGTGCATCTTGGCAAATATTAATTTGCACTTTGAAATGAATTTACTCTGACTGCTCTAGTTTGCCAGCTGGAATACTCATCAGTACAGGGAATTTTAAGCAGAGATTGGACATCATTCAACAAAAGTAAAATTAGGATGGTATGATAGTCCCCAGGAAAGCTTTTCTGCATATTTATAAATCCATTTAAATGAGAAAAATACACTCTGTGAGTATAATGTGCAGTAAGAAGAGCAGTGTTTTACCACCTGATATCATACGTCAGTTAAGGATCATTACAGGGTGTCACAAACCCAACCTGCTTCCAGAAATCATTCAATTAATGTAGGCAAAGACCAAAAAAAACAGAGATCTGAGGTAGTCTTCTCACTCATAGTTTGCAGCCAGAAAAAAAAGACAAAATTCACTTCAAAACCTTTTCATTTCAAAGCCCCCTTAGGTAACTTGAAAACCCCAGAGGAGCCCCCCAGTACTGAGCACGATGTGGAAAAGAAGCTGCACGTCAGCAGTCATTGGAAAAAGGCTGGAATAAATAATGATGTATTCCCTTCTCTGAATGGATTCACCAGCCCCACCTTCCCACTGTAACAGCCCCAAAGCTGCCCTGTCACATCAAAATTCCCACATCCTCTGTGTCTCACTGAAAAACCAGGAATAAACTTCTAAGAGGAAATTCCTTCTGTATTCAAATGTTGAAGAACAGGAGGGAAAACACATCAGCCTGCACAGCTCTGTTTTATCTCAGGGTCCCTGGTGCATCCCATAATCAAACACATGGCTTAGCCCACTCCACCCCTTTGTTTCATTCTTCTGAGCCCATGTAAATAGTTTCACCTTTCATTATTCAAGAATGAAGCAGATCCTCAGTTGACTGGAAGCAGCCTTAATCTTATTTCAATATTTCTCCAAGCCAGGAGCAAAAATTGAGCATAATTTGGGACACTCTGTTCATAACCCAGTTTGCCAGTGGACCCAGGCAAAGTGTGTGTGTGCACAGCAGGGGATCCTTAGGGATAAAACAATATATTTCAGGATGATAAAAGGATGGGTTTTCATCTTCATTTTTGGAAACCTGAGAGGGACCTCTAATAAGTCTGGCACATCTCTGCTGCTCTGCCTGCAGGCACTCACAGCCTGGCTCTGCCTTGACCTTTTTGCTCTCCAGTCCAACTATTTTTTTCTTTTCAACCACAAGTATGTGAATCAAGTGCTAAACCCTGCTGAGGTCTCTTGTATCTCCTCTAAGTACTCTTCCCAGGAACAGCAGTTTTGCTGCAGTGATGTCAGCTGAGGTGAGACAGGCAGAGGACTTCACAGGATCAGAGCTGTGACATGGACAGATAAAAAAGGGTTATCAGTTGATTTTCATCTTCCTGTCCTACAGTACCCAGTGCCTGTTCTCTTAAAATACAGTGAAATAAGCACTTTAATATTTCAGCAAATTTTCCAGCTCAAACCTCAGCTGGGTGGCAGAAAATGGTTTGGGTTGGAAGGGATCTTAAAGATCATCTTGGTCCAACCCTTCACCATAGGCAGGGACACCTTCCACTATTCCAGGACGCTCCCAGCCCTGTCCAGCCTGGCCTTGGACACTTCCAGGGATGGAGAATCCACAGCTGCTCTGGGCACCCTGTGCCAGGGCCTCACCACCTTTACAGAAACCAGTCTGGCACAGCCCAGTGACCAGTAATTAACTGGTGAGCTGGCAAACACAGGGAATGGTAGAGCTGCTTGCTGCAAGGATAACACTCTGCAAAAACAGAAAGCAAAAGTGCTCAGACAACAAACAGCTCAACTTATTGACACCCGAATCACGAGCAGAACATGAAAAAAAATGAGAATATAAAGCCCAGTTCTTGGTATTTAAAGACTCAGAACACTGCACATTTAAATTCTTTTTACACAGGGAAGCTGGCAAATAGCTCAATGTTTCTTTTAAAGTCTTCTATTTTCTGCTTCTCAAATTTTGGACACCTCCAGACTCAGGAGAGCAGAGATGGAATTTACATGAAAATTAAAGAGCGTTTTACATGTTCCATCTGTGTCACTCGTTAAACGTTACCTTCATGAGAGTGGAGGATGTTGGATTGACAGCTCTGGAGATTGGCATCTCTATTTATAGCCCAGGAGCAGGGAAAACAGAGGCAGGAAGAGGGCAGGCACATGTCCTCTGCTTTCCTCCCTCTCCTGCCTCATCCCTGCCTTGCCTGGGGAGCAGCAGATTTTGGATGTCCTGCTCTCCCTGCAGAGATGCCCATGGAAAAGGGGATGAGCAGCCCCTGGTCAGACTCTGTCACTTGAGTGTTTGGGTGCTCAGAGCCCAAGGGGGATCATGGAGCACCTCTCCCATGAGGAGAAGTTGGGAGAATTGGGATTGTTCAGCCTGGAGCAGCTTTGGGGTGACTTAAATGTGGCCTTGCAGTGCCTGAAGGAGCCACAATAAAGATGGAGAGAGACTTCGCAAGGGCCTGGAGGGACAGGACAAGGGGGAATGGCTTCACAGTGACAGAGAGCAGGTTTAGATTGGATATTAGGAGGAAAGATAATTAATGATATACAGCAATTAGTGTGGGGCATGGGTGGTGTTCACCACAGAGCAAAAATGTTGTCAGAAGTTCACCTGAAGCCAGGGATCAAGGGGAAATGGTAAAACTTGAAAAAATTTCTCAAGCCTAACCCAGCAGAGCCTGCAATGATTCCATCTCCCCAGCCACATTTTTGGGAAGGAAACCTTGCCTGCTTTCAAGACTGTGAGCGGTTGATTCGATTGTCAGCTGTGTTTGAATATCTTAACATCTCATTTCAGAGAGGCTCTGGCTTTATTTTTAAACTCTTTTTAAATTCCAAGAACAAGACAATAACACCTCAATTATGAAACAAAGCCATCCTTTCTTTTTATTTACAAATTGAATCATAGAATGGTTTGGGTTGGGAGGGATCTTAAAGATCATCATGTTCCACCCCTTGACACGGGCAAGGAAAACTTCCACTACCCCAGGTTGCTCCAAGACCTGTCCAACCTGGTCTTGGACACTTCCAGAGATGGGGAATTCACATCTTCTCTGAGAAATCTGTGCCAGTGTCATATGGTGATGAATTTCTTCCTAGTATAGAATATAGAATTAAAGAGTCACTTCACTAGCAGAGATAAATGGTTTACTAAAGCAATCGAAGCAAGGTAATAAACTGAAAAGGCCTGGGGCAGTGACTGACATAAATTAGTTAAAGACCAGACAGGGGTCATTAGACCAGAGGTTATTCATGCAAGAGATCTGAAGGATTTTGAAAAAGAGTTAATGACAATGTCAGTAAAAATGCTGAAACTGGAAACTGTACACAAGAGCTGGAACTTTCTTTTGAAGGCAAGAACTTTGATTACAGGAATTTTTATAACAGAGTTTGAATGTTGTACAAAAATGTTGGTTGAAAATATAGAAAGAGATAAAAGAATAAAACTACCAGAAAAACAAAAGGAGTTACAAATGAAACACAATAGCTATTTGTCAGAGAATGCTGTTTATTTAGTCCAGGGAAGTTACCTGGTTAATGAATGAAAGGGAAAAAATAGGTGATAAGGGAATCTGGGGTTTCCTTGAAAAATGTCCATCAAAAATGTTATTAATAAAACAGAGTATTTTGATATGCAAGGTGACAACACCGTCCTGGTTGAAAACTGGTGAAGAACCCAGTTCTTCAGCACAGAAGTGAAAAGAATTTATCTCAGCAAACCTGGAATCAGACTCGAAGGAAGGCAGAAAGCCAAGACTGGTAATTCACATCTCCCACAAAATAGTGATGTTAGCTGAAGCACCTTGGAAACCTGCAGGCTAAATTTAAAGCTGGAAAACGAGAAGTGAGTGGCCGCTGGTTTTGCAGACCTCCAGATGCCACCAGAGATTAGCCACAGCACTGTGAGATCCGTGCATGCCTTTATCCAAAGAATTGCTCACACCCTTCCAGCCCCAGCTGGCCCAGCCTTTGGTCACAAGCAGGGTCACTGAACCCACATTTAAAAATGTCTTTTCCACAGCCCTTTCTCCTGTTCCAACACCTGTGGGAAAGATCTGGTGGCTTCTTTGGGATTTACTTGTGGGCCTTCTTAGAGCATCCTGTTTCAGAGAGGGAAAAAAAAGGCAAACTCTGCCATGTGGAAATCTTTCCATCTGGCCATTCCAAGAACACTTGCACAAGGCTGTGGAGGGACAGGAGGAGAAGAGGGAAGAGGAAATCTCTCAACAAACCCAATGCCAGCCATATCCCCACATTAGGAGGGAGGGGATCTTCTCCCCAGCCTTGCAGCTCAGGTGCTGCCTCAGTACGAGCCTGGCTGCCAAGGCAGGTGGCTTCCCAAGGAGGCAGGATAAATAAAAGGTGATCTGTCAGACTGTGCTTTCCCTCCACGGGTTTGGAAGGAAGGCTTTTAGCGCTGTGCTGGAGGCAGCAGTGACTGTAACACTTGGTGAGTAAGAAGTGTAACGTTAGCGTGAAAAGCGGAGCCAAAGAGGGGAACAGGAAAGAGAAAGTGAATGAGTCAGAAAAGTGATTGCAGGGGCGTATCAATATTTATAGCAAAAATCCCCAGGCTCCAGCTGACTCTATCTAGTGGCACAAAATAGAATTTTTTCATTATTTTTTTTAGCACTAATCAGGAAATCTGTTTGACAACAATAAGGACCTGTTGATTGAAACCTTGTGCTCTGCACGGCTACACCAAGCTCTGAAGATTATTTCCTGAAACCTTTTTATTTCAAAATAGAAATTGTTTTTCTAATGGCTTACTAAAGGTCAAATCCCTTCACTTTTTTACAGCCTAGCATGACTGCTTGTAGTGGATTTTACCTCTTTGCTATCCTGCAATTAAGGCAAAAGAAATCATGAAATCAGGCAGATGAATGTGTCATTTGTCTTCCAGATTCTTAAAGTTCTTTGAATTTCAGAGTTGAAACAATTTGAGTTTGGTGAATCTGTTGCTAAGCAATTGAAGCCATCAAAGTTTAAATCTTGAATTATTATCCTTTATTGGAATAGGATTATTATCCTGGAAATAGGATAGAAGTTATTGTCCTGGAAATAGGATGCAAGTGAATGGATCAAAATGTGAGCTGATATGTTCTAGTTCCAGCTCCCAGGGGCTTCTCCCATGTATCACCATGATCCATGCTGCACATTTTGCAAAGAGCCAAATTTTCTTCGTGTTGCGCTATCCTTTTCCAAAAAGCATTTTCCAAAGAGTCTTTTGAGGGCATTGAAGCAGCTTGGCTTTATGAAATACATAAATGTACCATCGAGCATGTTAAATGCTGGTAGCAGCACTCAGCTCACGGGCTGGAGAAACCAGGGCAGATTCTCACATCCAACCATTATCTTGTCCCACAAATGAATGGGGTTTTTTTGTTTACAACCACTAATGATACACTATGCTCTGGTTGTGTTCAGAGCCATGCTTTGTTTCCTAAATACTTTTAATTCTGTTTATTACCCACAGACATTTAATCACCCCTGGCTTAACTTTCAAAGCACATTATCATCACTCGTTCATGTAATTGCTTGGTTCAGACTGGGTTTTCTGCAGGAAATTGTCCTCAGGCAGTCTGATAAGTTTGGACAGCCCCTGATGGAAGCCAGTTTGGGAATTATTGATTGCTGATATTTTCATACTGTGCATATTTTTATTTCAGGTTGGTAGGGATGTGGGGTTCTGTGCTCTCTCGTGTGCTCTGGAAAGATTTATACAAATAAGAATATTATTGGAAGAAACAAAGCATATTAACACACTGCATGTCATGTTTCTGGGTTGAACAAGCTGCTTAGTCACTTTTAAAATACAGCTCTTGGTTGTAGAAATACTCTTGGAAAATAAAATCAGAGTGGATTTTGGTTTCCTTTTAATGCTTTCAACAATTTCAAACAGATATGCAGGAACCTTTGATGTCACATATAAAAAATGCACAGCATCAAAGAATATTAATCTGCACAGTAATGGCAGTTCCTAAGGGAATAATCTGATGGAAATTAAACCTCTGCTAGATACATTTTCCATCTGTTCACCAACAGCAAGGGACACAGAACTCCTCTTCTTATGGGAACTTTCTCTTTTAGAGTTAAGAGAAATAGTCAATCATTTTGGCATCATCTTCCTCCTCCTTTCTGTCTATTCAAAAATAGCAATGCATGAAGACCCCAAACGTTTTGGAACTGCAAAAGATGAGAGTAAACAGAGGTTCAGAATTAGTCTCTTCTCAGTCACAGACCAAGGGGATTAATGTTTATTGATTATGTGAAAAACATAAAGCATTGAGCAACAACTGAGCTGACAAAACACCCTGTGAGCAAAAGCTGTAGGTTATGGACTGTTAAATCAATGGACATTTGAAAATTGAGCTCTGGGAAGTTCTGGAGGCAAAACCAACCAACCAACCAAACACACTGAAGGCTGCATATTTTCAACAAGAGACTTTTCTGCCCTATCCAGGACTTTTTAAAGTGTGCTGGGGGAGCAGCATTTCCTTCCAGGACAATCAGCAGGTAAAGGCCAAGATCAGCATCTTTAGGAGGGTTTTTCAGGATGCTGTTGTTTCTCTTTCCCTTCTGTGGAAGCTTCTCCCTGGCTCCCTGACAGGTTTTAGCCTTTCCACCCTGACCCACAGACACTCCCAAGTGGCTCATGGCTGTTAAACTGTCCTGGTCCTTCTTGAATGACCAGACCCAGCTCAGCTCTAAATTCTGTGAGGAGCGGCTGAGGGAGTTGCGGTTGTTTAGCCTGGAAAAGAGGAAACCTGGAAGGACCTTGTGGCTCTGCACAATTCCTGACAGGAGGGGACAGCCAGGGGGGTCGGGCTCTGCTCCAGGGAACAGGGACAGGAGGAGAGGGAACGGCCTCAGGCGGGGCCAAGGCAGGCTCAGGGTGGACATCAGCAGGAATTTCTCCATGGAAAGGGTGCTCAGGCACTGGAACTGCCCAGGGAGGTTTGGATCCCCATCCCTGGAGTGTCCCAGGAAGGGCTGGAGGTGGCACTGGGTGCTCTGGTGTCATTGACAAGGTTCTTGGACTCAGTGATCTTAAAGGTTTTTTCCATCCTAAATGATTCTGCAATTCTGCGAACTTGTGGTGAGAGTCACCCAAAAGCAGATTCAGTGAAATGTATTTTTAAAGAAATTGACAGTTCAGTGTGGAAGTATTGCTGGGCTGGTTCCAGCTGATCAGATGGATGGATGGACAGCCATGCTGCCTGTCAGAATGACAAGGCTCCATCTCACCACCATCCCTGCGTAGGTACAGCCTGCCTACCTACTCACAGCAAGAACATTTCTCAACAGGACCCTTATTTTTAAAAAAATTAATTAAAAATTTGAGGTTTTTCTGTGGAGGCTTTCTCATACATCCCTATAATAATAGTATACATAACACATGTGCTCTGTTACTTCATTTTCTTCTACTTTTGATAAGATAGGTTTACTAAAATCTGAAATTTAAATATTTATACTGTAGGTTTTTTGATTAGCATATTTTGAAGCTAATCATAATAGGGCTCAGCTCATTTAGTGGATGTCAGTAAAATGAATAATGAATTCAGTGACAGGGGTGAAGAGGAAACAATGAAAAAGAAGTAATTTATACTTGTGAGAAGGATAATGTCTGTTACATGGGGACAGACCTACAGAAAGTTAAGTAGGAGACAGCTCCTACTCCCTTTCCAATTCCAGGAACAATTTTTCAGAGAATGCACTTTTGGAGCATGAAATATTTTAATCTAAGGTTTAAAACTTCCACTAAACTGACTTTCAAAGTTTCCCTTAAGTTTAATGGGAAAGGATTCAGATTCTTTTAACTTATGGTACAAAGCTGATCACAGGGAGAATTTAAATCCTGGTCTGAAAGTACCAGGGGACGCAGCTCTCAGGATTTCAAATGCCAGCCTTGTGCAAGTCCAAAAGAGCAGATTAATACAATTGCTCTGTTATCATCTATACATATATATTATAAATATATGTAATCCTGAACTTTTGGAGGTCTTGTTTGTTTATTCTGTGCAGCCACAAAGGTCAGAGGATGATTAGGAAGCCAAAACTGATATATGTGCACGACTGAAAGTACTGAGCTCTGACAGAAATGTCTGGCATCATGCAGTTTGTCACAAAAAGATGAGAACAAGCAAAACAGAAGTCAACTAAACAGCAGAGAAGGATTTATTTTGTTTCATCTTGGATGACTGTGACACATAACATTTTGTCTCAGCCAGTCAGGCCTGACAAAGAACATCTCCAGAGCATCATCCACCCAGGCTCCTGGAGAGGTCCCTGTTCCATGAGGGGACTGCTGCTTGGAATTGCCTTTTGTTTGCTATCAACCATTTCCTTGATTTTTTTTTCCCCCCTAAATTTGCTAAATCCCCTGTGGGAACATGAAAGGTGAAACTATGGAATGATAATTGCCCAAGCCATCAGATCAAGACCATGTTGTAGAAGATCTGCCACTCAACACTAAAGCAAGTCAAAGAAAATAATTCTTCATTTACATCAACTGAAAGCATTCACAACTCTGAGAGGCAAATTCATTGTTTTGGCTAAAAAAAGCCAGAGACAAATTTCAAAACTCAAAAAAAAAATTGGTCCTGACATTTCTCTAATGAAAATTCTAGGGGCTTTTTAATATGAAAAACATTGCATTTAGAAATTAACTTAAATACATTTTAAAGGAAGGAATCATCCCTAAATGAAACAAACTCATGAATGCACTGTAAAAAGGTCAAATGGGAGGCAGTTTTTCAATCCAAACCTAATTCCCCTGGTTTTGATTCCATCCAAATCGTATTTGTAACGTAATTAATGAATTAACTTAGCCAGGCTGATGAGCTGGCACCATGACCAGCTCCATTCAGAAAGTCACTTCATTCCTTTGGGTGAGTTCAGCATCAGGAGCAAACTGCAGCCCTGGTCCTGCCAATGTGATGCCTGAACAAGGACAGATTCTTGAAGCGGTGTGATGAACTGGCCTATTCAGGCTGTGATTTATCCCAAAACAATTATGGCAGTGTATTGTAAATTCAGGGACCCAATGGGAAGAGAATGAAGGATGTCTGACTCCATTTCAGAAGGCTTTGAGATGCTGAATACTCTTTATTAAATCTATACTAAAATACATTAATAATATTTGAAGAGAGGCTATTCTACGTACCTACGTTTAACTTACCTATCTTAGTCTTAGTCTTAGTCTTACTCGGACTCGTGACCTTCTCTCCAGAGTCCAGACACAGCTGGACCTGGATTGGTCACTGAAGATAAACAATCTCCAACTCACATTCCACAGGGGAGAACAGAGAGCAAAGATAAGAATTGTTTTTCTCTCTCTGCAGCTCCTTCATGCTTCTCCCAATAAATCTTTAGGAAAAGTTGTGCCTTGCGTTTCTCTGTGAAGAGAAATGAGGCAACAGCAGTGAGACCCATGGTTGGCTGCCACCACATCCATTGCCTGGCATCACCTGAATTTGCTTTTTTTCCCACCTGGTTGCCCACAGATCTTTCTCTCCTGTTTCCCAAGCCAAGCAGCTGAGACCTCTGATGGACCCTGACCACATTGCAGCCCCTCTGCTCTCCTCAGCCTCTCAGCTGGGCTTGAGCTCCATTTAGAGCCCTGGTCCTATGTAAAAATCCTTAAATTCTTCCCAAACAGAATTTGCAGGTGGGAACAGAGGTGGTGTTGCATTGCATGAAGCTTTTCATTGCAAACCTGATCAAGCTACAACTGATCTTCCCCATGAGGAGGAAATCCAATTATCCTATATTTTTAAAGGAGGTGCAAATCATTAATTTATAAACACTTCTTTCTGTACCAATATGCAGAATATATCTTGTATCTATTTAGAAGACCAAGGGGATAGATTTTTATGTTCTTATGAAGTTTAATGGAATTTGAGCATCTAACTCCCAAAGGCTTCTTTGACAACTGCATTTAAAGTCATTTACCAAAGAGATGGAGATATTTTAAAACAGTTTCTCTAGTCTACACTTGATATCTTCCTCCTTTCCTTTTGTTGTGGTGGCTGTTATAAATATGGTTTTTATGAGCCTTAGCAGACCAAAAATGATCTTCAAAGAACTCATTACATGTATTCACATATTTTAAAAACCCTAAGATTTTCTTTAAAAGAAATATTATTGGTGTTTCTGCATGTCTGTAGATAGTGAAAAGAAATTATTTGCAGCAAATTGTATTTTCACTGAGGAACAAAGGGGCAGAGGAAAGGATGAGAGGACTGGAGAAGTGATATATGTTCCAAGAATTCCTGTTATGAAGCTCTTGAGAAATACTTGTCTATCCCAACACAAAATGTTGGGATAGATATCAAACTGAATTTATTCAAGGATTGATTGTGCAAGATAGTGAGAGAGTTACAACTCCACTAAGACAAACCAGAGGCTTTTTGTTCTCTATCCTCTCCACCACATGTTGTCAATGAAGGGAAAGGGCAAGCAGAGCAGCTAAAATAATCCTGAAATGCTGTGGTTTGTACTCACACCTCCAAAGGTGCTTTATCTGATGGGCATTTCAGTTAAAGCAGTAGAAACAAAAACTATTCCAAAATATGGTGTTGTCAGCTGGAGAAATTCCAGGACAAAGTCAGAGGAGAAGGAGATGAAATCAAAGTACAGGTCTAGCTGTGAGTAAACAAATAACAAATTTTTAAAATATTATAAGATTATCCTGTCTGTATCTTTGGAGGGGGCTTCTCAGAACTGTGGCCAAACAAAACCTGGGTTATCCTGATGCACGTCCAACCTGGCCTTGGACACCTCCAGGGATGGGGCAGCCACAGCTTCTCTGGGCACCCTGTGCCAGGGCCTCACCACCCTCACAGGGAAGAATTTCTTCCGTACATTCAACCTAAACTTCTCCTCCTACGGTGGGAAGCCCTTGTCCTGCCACTCCAGTTCCTGAAGAATTGTTCCTCTCCTGCTTCTTTGCAGGCCCTTCAGACACTTGAAGGTGCTGTGAGGTCTCCACAGAACCTTTTCTTCTCCAGGCTGAACAGCCCCAGCTTCCTCAGCCTGTCCCCATAGAGGAGGGGCTCCAACCCTCTCATCAGCTCCATGGACTCCTCTGGACTTGCTCCAACAGCTGCACTTCCATCTCATGCTGGGGCACCAGACCTGTGCTCAGGATTCCAGGTGGAGTCTCAAGAGCGCAGAGTAGAGGGGGAGAATCACCTCCTTCCAAGGATCCACCCTCCAAACCAAGCTGGGGCACTGCTGCTCCTTCAGCCCCTTCTCCTTTATTCTCCTTTACTCTCCTTTATTCTCCTTTATTCTCCTTTATTCTCCTTTATTCTCCTTCTCCTTTAATCTCCTTCATTTCTGATGACAACAAAAGCAGACTGGGATGCTCAGAATTTTTCCCGGTTGAAAATTTCAAGTTTTTCCCAGCAGCTCTATGATTTTGCCTCGTGCCTGACAAAGAGTGGAACAGGAACACGGCACTTGAGCAATACCCACAGGGTAATCAATCACTGTGGGAGGAGATTGAAAACAATCTGGCCTCCCACAGGAGGTTCAAAGCCACCAGCACCATTTTATGCACCACCAGCACATGTTTTATGCATCTGTTATTCTGTAGTGGGAAGCCATTCAACAGATGGTTTCATTTTCACTTACATTAGGTATATAAAGTTGGGAGCTTATTTGTAACAAGTGATAATCAAATCTGAGCTATAAAAATAAGTATATTGATGCCACCCAAATTTTCAGTACGTGTTTTCTACTACTTTAATGAGAGGTGAGGTTTCAGATACTCGAGATCCATGTTGATAGGGCTACAGAAGGATCCACCCTCCAAGCCCAGACTGGGTCAATTCTGCTCCTTCAACACCTTCTGCTTTAGCTCTGATGAAATCAAAAGCGGACTGGGATATTCAGGATCTTTCCCCATCCAAAATTTCAAATTTTTCCAGAAGCTTGCAATTTTCAAAGCTCAGTTATTCAGCAGGGGCAGTCAGAACCCAAGAGGTGCAGTGACAGGATGTGGGGACCATCACCTCTGAGTGTAAGTGGCCAAATCTTATCTTAATTGTGTTTATTTATTGCTTGGAAAAGAGATTTTCAAAATATCTGAAAACTGATCAGAAAGGACAGAATCCACGTGGATTTAATGTCAGTTTACAACTCAGGGAGTGCATAAGTGTTTGAAAACCACTGGGTCATGAGCAATGAAAGGCACAAAGTTGAGAGGCTTTTCCAAACTTGCAGTTATCATCAACAATGAAAACTGAATATTCTTGACATTTCTATAAGCCCCAAATTCCTTTGAAATTCTTGTCAAAATTCACATTCTCAGTGACTGTGCCTTAAGTGAATGTTTGGTGAAATTATTCCCCACTGCCAGCAGCTTCCCACCTTCCAACCTCCCTTTGATCAGGTAACACAACACATGGAGAATTTTCTGACCCCCTGCTCAATGGTCAGGCTTTGTGCCTTTCCATCATGCTCACGTCTTCCCAAAATAAAGAATCCATATATAAATTCCAGGAAAAAGTTCTAACTATGATTTTAAAAAAAGTTAGTTTATGTTAACATTTTAAGCAATGATTTGCACATAATAGCTGAAATGACAGAGCTGAGCTGAAGCAGTTTCTGAATGCAGATGTTTCAAAAGCAAATGTAAAAAGTGGATTTGTGGTGGCCTTGGGGGAAAAAAGTGAAACATTTCTGACAGTGATGGTGTAGCATTTTTCTAACATTGTTTTTGCTTTCTTTTTCTTTTTCTTTTTTTTCCAGGATCAAGTTTCACTCAAGATAAAAATTTCTACTGCTTGAGGGAACAGACAGATAGGCACTAATGAAAAAAAAGGAAAGATGAGCAGGTTCAGGCACATGGCATTAAAAGGGGCCTCCCACCCCCTGCCACAATTTCACCACCTAGACTTTACTGGGTCAAGAATTCTCTGTTTTGAGCAAACCATTCCCATGGCTTGTTGGGTTCGAGGTGGTTTTGGTTTCTTTCTTGCAACATTGCCTGAAACATTCAGTTCTGCTGGGAAAAATGTTGGTGTTCTTCTGTGACATTTCCTGGGCTGCTTGCCTGGAAGGCTCTGCTCAATCTCACACTCTGCCCGTGGGGAGGGAAGGGAAGGGAGCTGACAAGCCCTGGGGAGGGAGAAGAGCTGGCAGCAGGGATGGGGCAGGGGGAGGAAGGCTGGGGTGTGAGGAGGAGGAGGAGGAGGAAGAGGAGAAGGCTGGTCTGCCATCAGCCTTCCAGCCTCCTCCAGAGCAAAGACTTCCATGAAAATCTAAGCCTTAGGCTGGAGTGTCAAATAAAAAGATACAGAAGAAGAAACCTATTTTGGTTTCCTCAAAACAGCCAGAGACTTGCTCAGAGCTGCTGGTGCAGAAGAAGACAACATTTTTACCTGGAACAATTTTCCATGAGACTTCTTTTCCCCTTCTCCAACCAAAACTCATCACACCAATGCCCTCTGTGCTCCCCCCACTTTTCACAGCTCTGTTTCCTCACTTGCCCTTTATATTCTAATCTCATATTGAAGCATCTTCCCTCTCTCTTGCCCGCTGGCAAAGCACAGGTTATTTTTATATGTCCCAAAGGTGCAAAGCATTGAAAATCACAAGGCCTCATTTCCCCTGCCTTGTTAACTTCTCTAACCACAGTTAAGCAGCTCCAGGGGAAGAGCCTCCAGCTCCTGCAGCCTGGCCAGAGCTGTTTCCTGGTTTTATCCCAAATTATTGCTCACAGACCCTCTGTAAGCACCTTCTGCCACCTGCTGCTTCCATATCCCTGACAGCACATTTCTGTGCTGCCAGATCACCCAGCCATGCAACACACTCTGGATGAAATAGGGACATCCAAATGCTTTGGACAAGGTGTTAAGTTTCCCAAAGCCCAAAAAAAAAATCACATTTTCCCAGTTCTGTAGCTGTGTGCTTGCTCTGTATCTCTTTTTCACAGGGGCAGATTTTAAAAACAGCATTTCTGATGTACATTTTTTTTTCCCTTGTCAAGAACACTGTCACCAAGACAAGGGCTATGGATTGCCTTTTTCCTGGCTATGAATTGACTAACATCTTTCAGGACCAACACATTTCTAACCTGTGTTTTCTCATGCATTTCTGTGCCCATCTCTTCCAGCCATATGTGCAGAGGAAAAAGTTGCACTTGGAAGAGCCATGCATTTGGAAAACAATGATTTTGTTGTTGCTGTTGCTGCTGTTGTTGTTCCCTCGTTGGCCCAGGATTTGAGGGTTCCTTGCTGCCCTGGCTGCAGACAGAGTGGGGATGGCAGAGCCAAGGAGGGGACAGGAGATTGTTCTGCAGGGGACAGGGTAGCAGGACCAAGGATGACAGCAGGACAGCATCCCCAGCTAGAGGAGATGAATCCTCCCAGTGCTTTGACAAGAACTGGGGGAGTCCAGAAGCCACAGACAGGGTCTGCCACAGTCCAGAGCCCAGAGAAGTGATGGGGAACTGCAAATCAAACCATGAGGTCAGAGCCTGTTGGCTGGAATTCCTGATTCCCATCCTGCACCCCACTCGTGGAGCCTCACCACGATCCCTCACACCAGGGTGGCTCCCAGGAGCTGCCTTGGCCCAGCCTGCTGGTTCCTCTGCAGCAGAAACATTTCATTCTTGAAACGTTTTTGGCTGCACTTTGCCTTAAAAATAAAATGTGCAAAATCAATCTGTGTAGCAATATTGAAATCTGACAGCATCACTCTGCACAGGGCAGGCTGGTTATTAACACAACCACTCACAGCAATGATCCCACCTTTCCCTAGAAGCATTGATTACAGGTGAGATAAAAGAGTGAGTTTTCTCCCTAATTCGTATTGGCCACACATTTTTTCTGAAAAAATGGGTGCACTCAGTGTCTGTGCAAATACATCTTCTGGGGAGCTGCAGGTGGTGATTATGAGGTCCCCTGTGTCAGCTCATGTCAGGTGACAGATGTGGAGCAAGGCTCTTTCTGGGCAAGGAAATCATTAACAGACTTCAGAGACACAGTGGTGTAAATCAGAGGTGAATCAGCTTTGCAGTATAAATCCAGAGAATGGCCAGGCATGGCAGTTAATAACAGGACAGTGGCAATTCCCAAATATCTGGGCAGTTCTCTGCAGTCAAGATGCCTTTGGGCACACCAGAGCCATGGACAGCAATGAAAATCTCATGGCTCAGTCCTGGGGGTGCTGCTGGGGAATGCCCCAAACACTCCCCATGAACTGCTCACAGGATGGCCTCCTCCTGCTGGGTGACTCCTCTCCTACAGACCTGTTATTTACTGCAAACCACCCATCCCAGCAAGTCTGTTGACCTATTAAATTCAGGCTTCATTTGTGTGTTGACTTGCTGAGGAGAACTCTCTGAGAAATGACATCCTCCAAGACTTCATGGGGAGAGCTGGGGAACTGCAGGCAGCAGAGTGCATGTCATTTATTCAATGGAAAAAATAAAATATGCATCAAAGCATCTTCATGGAAGTTGTTAGGATGCAGCTTAGCTTTAATTTGTAAGATGGTGGCATTTCTACGCTGTCACTTCAGTATCATCACTGCCATCCCTGGCATCACTCATTATTGGCAGCTCTGAATATTTGATTACAACCTCACACATGCACGTTGCCTACAACAGGCTCTGATTCCTCTGAATCCCACAGCTCCAGCAGGATCCTGCTGGATCTGTCACAGATCCCAAACCTCTAAAGAAAATTCGTGGAGCTGCAGTTTAGGGAGGATAAACTCTGTGCTGTTGCTCACTGCTTAAATTAGTGACAGTCACGCACTTTATCTTAGTGGCAGGCGGTGTTAGGCTTCTTTATGTGAGCAAAACAGAAAAGCAAAGATCTGGCTCTCATCGCTGAGTAAAAATCCAGCAATAAAATTCAGGAAAATAAAAAAGATCCAACAATTGCTATGAAGAATTTCTCCAGTTCTGTTGAATATTTGCATGAGCAATTAACTGCCTTCTGCCTAAAATTCTCCATCAAAGGTAATAGATACAGCGTATTTTCTCCCTTCTTGCCCCAAGCTGGTTCACAGTGAATGATGTACATTGTAAAAATACTGTTATTTCAGCCCAGGAGGGGCTGCAGGGAGCTGGTGGATAAAAGGATGATTTTTTTAGACAGTTTCTTAGAAAACTGCACTGAAAAGTACAATAAAAAAGTATATTAGGATGCAATTTGTCCTCAAGATGTTCTGAGATAAAAAAAAAAACATATTGTGATACTGGTTGTTCAGTTAAAGAGGACAAAATTGCACTCAGTGTATTCAGGAATCACTGGGTTTTTTAGAAATAAATCAACCCTGACAGGGCTGTTCCTTGTCCAGATTTTAATGATCTATGTCACTAAAAGCCATGTTCTTTGAGCTGAGTCCTCCTCGACAAATACTTCAATCAGCCTTGGAATATAACCCGAGGAGGGATGGGGCTGTGCTGGATGCTGCTGAGCAGAGCAGTCAGAGGCAGCTCCCTGGGTTTATTAACATGATTACAGCAAATCCTGGGCATTAATTTAATGGCAGAAGCAGAGGTTGGAGATGCAGGGCTGCCACAGAGCTCCTGGAGAGGGGATGATTCCTTGTGATGCCTCCATCTGACAACGGGAATTTCCAGGGAAAATGTCCTGCCAAACTGGCCCTGTTAGCAGGCTGAGCACAGCAGGAGAGCTCCCTCGTGGAAAAGGGAAATACAGATGGTTTAAATCTCCCTGGCAGGGAAGGGATGGGGGGGAAGCTGTGTGTGCACAGCAGAGCTCTGGGGTAGCAAAGCAAAGGTCTGGCTGATAAAGCTTAATAGACGTGGGCAACATAAGCAAAGGAGCTGAACTGAGAAGATGCTGTTGTTCAGAAAGGGACTGAAAAAAACCTGTCATTACCAAGCCTTCAGGATACCTCTAAAATAACCCACTTTTTATATTTGATGTATGAATAACCTAGGTGTTATCCAACATGATAAAACCTACCTTAATCTTATGCTACTCTGAAACTGCAAGATTTTGCTTCTTTCACTGTTCAGTTTTGGCTCTTTTCCTTTTATTTTTAAATACATATTCAACTTCTGGAGGTTTTACTTTTGCTTGATACAGCTTTGAATCTGTGCTCTGGGCAAAAAGCCACGCTGACACACAAACAGGTTAGAAAATGTCCTGTGAAAGCATTGCTTGGAAAATATCACCTTCCAACTGAAAATCCCACAAAACCAGCCCTGCTCTCTATTTTCAGGGCATTCAAAAATGCTCATATTTCAGGTATTTTACATTTTCCTGTATGCATTCCACATGCTTTCCGTGATATACCTTAAAAAAACAATCCCAAGCCTTTCTGCTTTTGAGAAAAGACCTTCATTTTGTAAGACAAAAGGTTTTGTAATTCTCTCTTCTATTTCAGGAGAATATTCACACTAAATAAGAATTCGTGCTTCTATAATCAAATCATTTATCTTTAAATTTTCTGTGGGAGGAGATCCTCATCCAGACTCAGAGCCTGGAATCTCATAAGAAATTCCAAAGGGGTAAGGGTAGATAACATAGGAAATTATGTTTTTTATGGTTGTTTTGCTTGTGTAAGAAGAAAACCACGGATTGCTGGGACCACCCTGAGCCCATCCAGCTGTGTTTGATGTGTCCTTATCAAAGGGGAGGAAGGAGCAGATGTGGAATGAGCAGAAAATGCCTCAGCTCCTGCAGAACCAGGGGGTTCAGGCTCAGAGCCCATAAGAGAGCATTTCCTGCTGCTGGTAGCCTGGGGTGGGACATCAACCTCCCAGCCCTGGGATCACCTAATTCAGAACTTAATTCTCTCTCCAGTCCCAACTCACCAGCATCACTTTGCCTGGTGGCTTTTAATATTTGAAAAAAAAAAAACAGCAGGAGTTATGCAATGCAGCATATTTGAGGCACTTAAAAAGAGCTAAAGGGGGGGAGGGGGGAAAGAAGGAAAAGGAAAGAAAACCTTTACTTTAAAAGGAACCTTAAACCTTTATTTTACTTTGACATGAGGGAAAATAATGCAAGTGGTTTGGGTTGAAGGATTTGCTGCAAGTGTTAACAAGGCATCTCAGGGGTTACACAGGTCTAGTTCTGCTTGCACCTAACACCTCTGGAGAAGGGCAAGGGCAAGTTCCTGCCTTCAGAGGTGAGCCTGGACCTCCCCATGCTGTGACCAGCTAGCACAGAGCCCTGGGACCAAATGGGGCTGAGACAGAGGTTTTTGTTTCATTTAAAACCTTTGCAGAACTCTCCCTAGCCAGCCTCACAGTTTGGGGGCCTTCCCTGAGCACCTTGGTGCACTGGCTGCGTGTGACCCTGTCCCCTTCAAACTGCAGGGGGCACTTCTAAACCTCCATGGGGAGCCACATCTGCCTGCTCTAGCCTGGAGCTCTCTTTTTCACCCCGTGGTGAAAGAGAGGAGTGGCTGAATCAGGTTTAATATGTTTTGTCATTGTTGGTAGCCGACCTTACTTTTTCAGACAGCTAATTCTTTATCATCAGCTGTGTCATCAACTTCATCATATCCTGGCTGGATAAACTACTAGTGTTTGATGCTAGACATGTATCTTATTAGTTCAGTAGCTAGAATTATTGCAAATTAATTATCTTGGAGGCAAATAGGATTTGTGTTGGTGTGCCCAGTACCTGTGGTTTGTATCCAACTCCTATGAGCCATTCCCTGTGGCTTTGGTTTTGGTTATTTGTGCTCATGGAATCATCAGGGTTGGAAAAAACCACCAAGATCAAGTCCAACCTTCAACCCAATTCCACCATGGACATTGAACCATATCCCAAAGAGCCACATTTTGAACATTTCAGGGACACAGGAAGCAGAGAGCAGCGAGAGCTCACCACGCTCAGCTCCAAACCTTTATTTTCCCAAAGCAGCCTTCTCTATTCCAGTCTTTCCTGAAGGATGGGCACAACAGCTCCTGCACACCAATCCACCCCCAGGCTCCTCTGTGAGGTGCCAGGGTCAGAGCAGCAGCACCTGCCCGTTGCTGAGGTGCATCTCCAGAGGCAGCTGCTCCCACTGAGCATCCCCCGTGCCAAATCTGGGAGAGCCACAAAGTAAATCAGCTCCAAACCAACACCAAAAGATCCAGAGCAGAACATGGACCAAGTAATAAGACACTAGAATGCTCTTTTCTTTATTTATACAGTAGTCTAATTATTGTTGTAGGGCCAGAGCAACATGAGTTACATCTGGATGAGGATTTTATCCCAGCCCTCCTAATGAGAGCACGGCAGGGCTGGAAAAGCCAGAACTCTGCCCTCAGCCCTCTGTCTGCAGCTCCCCTTGGTGAGCAGCCCCAGGCTGAGCTCCCCCCCATGCTCTGCACAGCTCACAGAGCTGCTGCTCTTCTCCCTGCTGCAAATTTTCCCGTTCCTCTCTGCAATGAGCATCCTCAAATGTCTCCTCTCCTGACTCATTCCTGCCTGGAGAGGATGGCTGAAGCTCTGAGCTCACTTTCTACCTCTTGGGCTTGTGGCTGAGCCTGTGACTCACACATCACCCCTTGGACTTCTTTGGGTTCAGGCCATTTTCTAATTTCTCTCAAGATTCACTGCCCACGACCCTTTCTGGAAAATGTAGCACCCTTTTTTGTCTTGATCCACTTCTCTCTTCCTACTGAATTCCTCCACTGCATGTTGCTATTTCCTGCATTTTCAGCTGTCTGAGCCCTTTGTAAACACATATTTTTGTCTACACACCCAAAACAAAACCTCTCCTCTGTTATTAGAATCACAGAATGGTTTGGGTGGTAAAGGACCTGAAAACTCATCTCATTCCAAACCCTGCCAGGGGCAGGGACAGCTTCCACTATCCCAGCTTGCTCCAAGCCCTGTCCAACCTGCCCATGGACACTTCCAGGGATGGGGCAGCCACAGCTTCTCTGGGCACCCTGTGCCAGTGTCTCACCACCCTCACAGGAAGAATTCTTTTTTTATATCTAACCTAAATTTCCCCTTTTTCAGTCTGAACCCATCACTATTTGTGCTATCACTACAGTTTCTCATAATGAGTCCCTCTCCAGCTTCCTTTCCTGCCTTTTACTCTGATTTCCAGGACAAAGTGGACTTCACTGCAAACACCAAATTGTTCCAGAGACAAATTGCTGTTTTGTTGAGTTTTTTCCAGCAGACATCCTAGTTAGCTTTTCAAGCTCTTGGTCCTGTCTGAAGACAGCCATGCATCAGGTGTGCACCAGCTGAAGAAAAGGCTTCAGAAGAATATTTTGGAGACAAATGAAGCCTGTAGCTCCACCTGAGCTGCTTAAATCCATGTCAGAACAGAGATCCTGGACTGTCCTGTGATGAAATTCTCCCTTCTGTGGTTATTTGAGCTCTCAGCCAGTGCACTCAGCCCCCAGGACAGATCACAGCATGAGGGAAGGGCAGAAGCACATTACAGAAAATAGGATGCTAAATTTGAAATTTGTTTTATTGCTTGTACCCAGCCACAAGCTGCTCTCCTTTTTCTTTAGATGTTTCCCTTAGTCTACGTATGTTAATATTTATATTTCAAATCTGAAAACAGCAATTTCTTGGAGATAAACAGATAACAAGCAATTGATTCCAATCAGAGAATTTGTTTTTCTTGATTTGTTTTAAAGCCCCTGAAGAATTATCTGTTTCTACCTGATTAATGGATAGAATAGAGTAAGGTGAAAGTTCAAGAGGTGCAGACACATCTTGTTAGGCAAGTTCAGGGTGCAAGGGCGTACAAAAACTAGAAAAGTGTCAGTCACAAGGAAAGTGACTGAACAAGAAAACAAGAACAAGAAAAGAAGAAAACAAGTGAAAATACAGGTTGAAATTCTGAATACAGCACTGCCCATGCAGCCTTTTTGCATTAACTGAGAGCAACCCTTCCTGAGCTTTCCCTGGGCCAGGGCAGGAGCAGGAGAGAAGCAGAAGAGAAAAGCAGCTCCTGCACAGCAGGAAAAGAGGTGAAGAGTGACAGGAGATGTGGCAGCAAGCTCAAGAGCCTCAGCAAAAAGGTTCTCTTCTGCAATTTCTTGATATTCACAGCCAGATTTAAATATCACTCATTCCACAGCGTTTCAACACAAGGTGCCAGTTTGAAGTGCAGTGCTGTTAAGTGACAATTTGTATCTAACACACCGTGACGGTACAAAACACTGGTGAAAAATGGGCAGGCACTGTGCACTTATAAATTCTGATTTTGGAGCTATTCTTTCAAGGGGCTATTTGCTTTTCGTGTTCATTTCTTCCTTCACTGGAGCCTGACATTCAGCTGAAGTTATCTCCTCTCATTTAGGGAGCAATGTATCAGAGCACAGCTAAAACTCACATCAGCTTTATTATTTCCTAGCAGAGAAAACAGTGGTTAACTGACAGCAGAATGAAGAGGAATAAAACAATTACAATATTAGTGTCTGCCTCACAGATGGGGGAGGTACTAAATAACCAGGAGTCCATTACAGGGGATTTCTCAGATGCTAAGAAGGTTAAATGGTTGAATGACTTATCCAAAAGTGATTGCTTTTCTGATCCCAGGTCCCTCGTGCTATGGCAACATTACCTTATTGCTTTCAAAATCACTCGTGTGGCTTTTTTAAATTATGATTTGACTCTTCTGGAAGGTACCATCCCAACCATCTGGAGCCTGTCAGCTCTGCCCAAGGCATTTAATGCTCCCAGCACAGGAAGAACAGCAAGGCACAAACAACCCCAGGGCTGTGCCTGCTGCTGGAGGGACCAGGGAGAGGGCCAAGGTTTTGTGCTTCACCCAAATCACCCAAAAAAGGATATTCCACAGCCTTGCCACAGCACAGGGTGGGACTCAGAAATTCACCCCAGCTGGTGGGAAATGCTCCCACAGAGCCCTCTCACTTCTCTCCCTTTGAGCTGCAGCTTTTCCATCAGCCTGGATGTTTTTTTTTTTCCCTCCCTTCCCAAGCTTTCCATGAACTTTAGGATGAAATAAGCAAGCCAGCATTAGCCAAGAGAAGAAAATCATGTCTGAGTTGATCAAATGGTTTCATGAGGTCATCCTGCACATGTGGCAGTGGAGTAGATCTTCCAGTCTTTCTTTTCTGTAGAAATCTCCAAACGCTGAGGAAATTGGTCAGAAAGAAAGTAAAATACATCAGTAAAACAGAAGAAATACTTTTAGGATCTAGAGACAAAAGAACTCAGTGTTCTCAGGCACATGGTGGAATTTATTGGGTTGTCCTGTGCAGGGCTAAGATTTGGGCTCAATCCTTGTGGGTCCCTTCCAGCTCAGCTTATTCTGTGATTTGTGATTCTGTGCACTGACATGCCAGCTCCTCCTGAGATTCTCCAGGAAATGAAAATTAATCCATTTTTAGATTCTTTCAGACAAGCTCAGATCCTCAATCTAAGCACGTCCTGTCTTTCTCCCTTCCATCAGCTCCATCAAAAGCCCTGGATACTTGAAATGGAAATGAATTGTGTAAAGGAGCTCTGGATTTGTCATTCAGTTTTGGAAATAAAAATCTTTCTTTGATCCTGCAAGATGTCATGCTCGCTGCCTGAGCATGTCAGCAAAACCAAATTATGGAGCTGTCCTGGTTGTGCTGCCTCTCGATTCCTGTGACACAGGAATTGTAAGGGATTCTGCTTTTTTAGGCTCAGATAAATATCAGCTTTATCTGATATATATTTATCTGATATTTATCTGATAAATGTAGTTGCTTTCTTTAAGCTTGGGTTTGGAAAGTTGATGGGACCATTAGGAAAACAGGGTCATGCAAGTGGATTTTTTTCAGTCAGTTAAGGGGGAAAAAAAAGTAGCCATGATGCCTATAGGCATAAAAATAACTTAAATAATTCTTTACCCCTCTCCACACTCACTTTAGTACCTCAAAAAGGCCACGTTTAATTGGAGCACAGAGCCAGAATGCAGCTTGCTTCTATTTCAGAACACTTTGTACAGTACTCACCATCAGAACTCCTGTTCAGGGAGACTCATAACATGCAGGGCAGATTTTGTGTCTTAATATCACAGATTATTTTAAATGTACAACATTCTGCACGACCGTGCAATCCCGCAAAGCTGCTGCCAGCAATTCCTGCTTCAGATTCCTGCTTCAGTTCCTGCCTCTGTGAGACCTAAAGTCAGACAGCAGAAACTCTCATGGTGAACACGAGCTGGATATGCTGTTAGAGGCAGAATTGGTGTGAATTCCAGCAGAGCAGGCTGACAACCCTGTGGGGATTGTTTTCTCCCACAATTCTGCCCAAGAAAACCTTCTGGAGTCAGGTCTGGGCATCACAAGTGGGAGCAGCAGCTCCCCAGCATCAGTCTGTGCTGCCAGCAGCACGTTGTGAGTGGGACACGACTCCTTTTTTTTTTTTTTGCAAATTCACCAAATCCCTCGTGTCTCTTTCCCATCTTTTTGCCTCAATGTGAGTTGAACCTCCAGCTGCTCATTTTCCTTTTTATTTCTGCTGCTTAAGTCTTCTCAAGCTGTGCCAGCTTTAATAGGAAAGACTTCTGCTGATCTCCTTTCCTGGATGACAGAGCTGGAATCACCTTGGGCACACAATTGTTTATTAAACACACACATGGAAGCAAGTGATCAGCAATATCTTCCCTTTCTCACATTCTGCTCTATCCTTTTATTAAAGATCTAAAAAGCACAAATGGAACCTCTCCCTCTTTGTTTTCATTTAATAAAAATTCCTTAAAATTGGAGACCTTGTCTTAGGTGAAGCTCAAAACTCCAGTGGAGGTAAGCTGGGTCCAGGTGGAAGGAGAAGGAGCACATTTGGTGGAGTGGTGAGGATTTTTGTGAGGTGCTCACACAGTCCCAAGCACACAGGAGGTGAGGTAGTTTCAGGGACACCTAAATTCCTGAAGTTCAGGTGTACTTTTCCCTGATGGAACAGCAAAATCCAACAGAAGGCACCTCTAGGCCCAGCCACCTGCAGAACTGTCTGCCCTTGCTCCAAAACACAGCAACCCTTGAGCTTCCCCTCACAACAGCCCCAAATTTTCATGTGGGAAGCACAACTTTCCTTTTCTGCTGTTCTCTTACGCTGCACTGATTTCACTGCTGTGACTGACACTTTAAAATTTGTAGGTCTGCCTGAGGCACAGATCCAGCATAGAAAAATCTCTCTGCAAAGGCTGAGGCTCAGCAAAAGAGATAAGTGACTGAAAAAAGGGTCTTCTGAGGGAGAGATCAGACAGTCTTAAGGTGGTCTGGGTCTCACCCCAACCACATTGTGCTAATCAGCAGGGGGGTTCTGTGATCTCCAATATGCCAGGATAAATCTAATGCAAATCCCAGGGAGTAAATTCTATTACTGTGGGTTTACTCAACAGTAATAGATCAACATTGGTCCCCGAGTGACTCCAGCATTTCTTCCTTGTGTGTGCAGTCCCCTCCCTGCTAATGCATCCCCACAGCAGGGAATGTTTCTTCTCCTAAGCAGGAAACAGGGGAAGAAGCCAATTTCATTTTGTTTGATGGGAGAATTTCAAATGTAAAATTTCCCTAAGACAGAGGCTCCTGTCTCAAACAAACACAGATATGTAACTGTGCCCTCAGACAGAAAACACAATAAACTCAGACTGTGAAAATGTGAGACTCCTCAGAGCTCAAGAGGCTTCATTCCTCTGCATTTCTTCCCTGAAACATCTTTTGCATTAATCCAGAGAGAGACCACTTGTCCAGATCTTCATCATCATGCACCCTGCCTCCTGCATGCTCTAGGGTGCACCAGGAATTAAGTGGCTGCTCGTCTGGCACTGTCTCTGTCCCTAAACTCCTGATTAGAAAGTGCTCATGGGCAGAGCAGGGATTGCCTGAGCCTGTCTCTAATCCAGCTCCAGATGACACAGGCAGGTTAACCAGATGCTCTCCACACCCACCCCACAGGGCAGAGCTGCTCCCAGCCCTCACCACAGGCAGGAGTTTGGAATTGTCCATTTGAGTGTCAGTGTGCTGTGTCATGGCAGTGGCACAGCTCCCTCCTCCTGCTCCTGGCTGAGGAGAACAAAAAGCACAATAAAGTGAATACTTTCACTGCTTACATTTTGCTTATGTCCTTGTTGTCCAGCAAACATCCTCATTTGATGTGACTCTATTTCAGGTGACTCATTAATTCCTTGCCTCATGATTGACCTTTCTAGGTGTGACCAGGAAATCAATCAGAAAATCTCTCACCTTCATAGGTTTTGCTGAAAGGAATCACTGATATCCCAAATCAAATCTGTTTGTTTCCACCTCACAGCAAGTTCTGCATTGGTGGGGAGGAAGTCTGGGATTTTTTGGAGGGTAATTTTCAGTATTGAAAGTCTTCTGCCTAGTTCAGAATGAACACTTCTGAAGCCTGCACATTTAATCACAAGTCTTTTCTCCAGTTAAGGAGAAATTCTCAGCATGACCACAATGAAAGAAAATAAAATCATGTTTCTCAATATTAACTGAAAGGTTGGTGCCCATGTCTAGACACACAAATTTTCCTGCAGTGGTAAACATTGGTTTTGATTAGAAAATTGTTCTTACTCCAGTTTTAACCTCACAAGACAGAATTATTACTTGGTAGCTGAGATCTGAGAAAGCTCACAAGCTGGCCAGTTAGAAGTAATATTTTTCACTTTTAATGAAAAAATATTATTTTCTGTATTTTTCTCCATTGTGCTAGGAAGAAAACATTTTACTGCAGGGCTCTGACTGCAGCTCTGCATCACATGGGAGTCCAGTGGCAGAGAACAGCACTTAGAGCATTAAAAATGCATTCTCCACGTATCAAACCAAAAGGAGTGTGCCTCTTGGCAGCATTGCTGGCCTAATTTTGGCTGCAGAATGAATAAAATCCAGGCTTCCACTGAAATCCCAGCATGTAGCTGCAGGCAGGGAGATACCAGGGAAGGAGTTTGGGCAGTTTTTGGGGCAGGGGCTGTGTCCTCACCATCAGGGCTCTGTGCTGAGGGAGGCAGCATTGCTGAGCATCCCAAGGGCAGCTGTAGAGTCCGTGGGATTGGATCAGCAATATTTGTCTCCTGAAATCACCACGCTCCTTTAAATATCTCTGCCCACCCAAGGTGCACCCAGGCAGCCTCGTTAATCCCTCAGCAGCTCCCAGCAGTGGTTTCCTGCCAGGGATGGAGCTGCTCCTGGAGCTCCTGACAGGAGGGAGCACCCACACTTCAGTCCTCACACAGCAGCTGTGTGGGTGGGAATGGCTCCATCTCCTCAAAAGGGAGCATTCAGGACTAGCTGACCCTGTCCCAGGAATCTGCCTGTTGAAAGATTGCTGCAGGCAATCCTTTTTTTTTTTTTTTCTTTTTTTTATGAGAGAGGCTGATTTCAGAGAGGAACAGAGGAGGCAGAAGCTGTTTGGGGTGCCAGCATATCGCAGATTGGTTTGGGTTCTAAGGGACCTCAAAGCTCACCTCATTCCAAACCCCTGCCGTGTGCAGGGACACCTTCCACTATCCCAGGTGCTCCCAGCCCTGTCCAGCCCGGCCTTGGACACCTCCAGGGATCCAGGAGCAGCCACAGCTCCTCTGGGTAACCTGTGCCAGGGCCTCAGCACCCTCACAGGGAAGACTTTTTCCTAACATCTAGTCTAAAAGTCCTCTCTTTTAGTTTAAAATTATTCCCCCATCATTATTTGCCCATGTAAGAGGCAAGGGGCACAGCATGACAGCTGTAATGAGGGTAATTTGGGGAGTATTATGATGATCCTCAGACCAAAGTGAACTCCCAGCCCCTCAAATCCAGGCCCTGTGTGACAACAGCAGCTCCTCCAAGACTGACAAATGATAATGACTCTCTGAAAGCAACACTCCAACCTCCTCGTGGATGTTCCTCCCATCTCAGCTTCCCACTGAGACAGATGTGATAGATGGAACAAGCTGGAATTAAAGTATGAAATGGCATCACCCCCAGAGCCCGTGGGAACGAGCGGCCCCGCTCCGCCCTGGCAGCCGAGCTCCTCACGGGGGCTGGCTGGAATAACAACCACAGAAATCACAGCACTCCAGTCTTGGCCCTGTGGATATCCCCTGACCTGTCTGTGGTGACCATGAGGCCCATTAATTCGTGTCTCTTCCTATCTGGCTTTTCCATGGAGTGTCTATACCAACAACAGCCTGAGCTGTGCCCACACATCAGAGCAGGCTTTGACCCACAAGGGCCTGAGAGGGAAATTAAACCTTGAGAAACTACTCTGCAGCATTACATGCCATCCTTTTATTTTCCTTAAGGAACTAAAATACAAGGAGCATTTTGATTAATTCAATTGTTGAAGCAATTACAGTCTGTTTAGTGCCCTTGAGTTATGGATACAACTAAACATGGACTCGCTGCTAAAAAAAGCAGCAGTGTTACAAGACAATGCAAATTAAATTAGTCCTTTGTAATAAAACAAGATATTCAGTCCAAGCAAGGGAAATCCTCACTTCAGAGGGCAGAAACAGCTCCTCAGAGAGGAAGGTGCTCCTTCCTAATATTACCTTTCTCTTCAGCTCAGTGACTCCAGGTTTCCCTGGGCAGTGTTTCTGGAGCATTGTTTTTGCTCACCCTAACAAGTGAGCTGGCCTTCATTATCTACAGGTATTTGTAGTTTAAAAATATTACATAAGACACAGAGGAAATTAGCATTCAGGAATGATTTTGTGTCAGTTGTGAGCAATGGAAAGCAGTAAAATAAAATCACATTATAAAATGTAATAGAATAAAAAATGTAAATAATAAACTAAAACAGCAGTGAAGCTCTTTCATTTTAGGGAAAAGTGTATTTTCTCCTCAGACACCCCACGCTTCCCCTCCAGCTGAACTGAAAACCCCAGAGGCTTTTACTGGTGACTCTTCCCTACATTTATCTTTGAGCACAGGCAGCAAATGGACGTGGAGAGGAATCACCAGTCATTTTGAAAAGGGAAGTGAAGGAAATATTGAACAATGCATTGATTGCAGCCTGTGGTGTGCAAAGTGTTTCCTTCATGGAGTGGGAATGGGTGGGCACTGCCATGGGGGAGATCCTGCTGGGGCTCCTCACTCATACTCAGCACAGTTTTGTGATGTTTTCCCTGCCTTACATCCCATCAGTGGGGTGGGAATCCAGCCCTTCATTGATGGGTTCTTTTCCTGCGTGTCAGGATTGATAACTTTATATTCTCTTTGCTTTTATCATGCAGCTGGGCCTTTACTTCCACCACATGTCAGAATTGAGGGTGCTTGCACAGCAGAGCTGGATAAATACTGCAAAATAAAAACAGTTTCTGCAAGTGGTTTTTGAGCTGGGAAGGGCAGGAAGCACTGGAGAGCAGAATTCCAGGGGTTAAGTTTACCAAGGAGTATGAGCTCATCGACTTTTTGGCCTTTTTTTGAGAATGCCTCAGTGAATTCACTCAAGGGATTCTCCCTGTCCCAGCCCAAAACGTGCAGCATTCCCCTGGGGATGTGGCTGGGGGATCCCAACAAGCAGGATCCTGGGATGCTGCAGCCATGTGTGAGTGCCAGGGGTGTCCCACGGGTCAGAGCGTGCCTGGCTGGGCTACAAACACGCTGCTAAAATCACCTTCAAATCACATTCCTACAATTTACTTTATCTCAATAAGTAAAGAGATAAAGAGGCTGAAGGAGTGAACATGCATTAGAGACAAGGAAGGGGGAAGAAGGAATTTGCTCCTGCTGAAAAGCAGCAAGACAGTCACAAAGGGCAGGAATTCCTGTGCTGTAGCCTGGGTACAAAAATGCCACTTACAGAGGTAAAAGTCCACAGAGACTCCCAGCAAAAGGCCAATTAGTCACACTTATTATAATGAAAGTTACCTTCACATACTCATTTAATCAATTTTTAAGAATATAATCAATATTTTACAACGAGGGGAACTAAACAGCACAACTGAAATTACTAAATGTCTAAATGTGACTGCCAATACTCTTTGCTAGAAAGGCTTTTACTCATGCCACACCTTATCCCAAAGCTCCCTATCACTGTATTTTATCCTCTCAAGCAATTATGAAATATGACTGGAAGTTTCTGCATTAAACTGTTCTAATCAGAATTTTTTTTTTTTAAGATTGTCATACATTAATAACATGCATTGAAAATGTTCTACTTTATAAGGATCAAAATGATATTTATTTTTTTCTGAAATTGTAACTTTATTATAATCTTTCTTACTTCAAAAATACTGCTGTTCTTTAAGCCATAACCTTGCTTTTGCAAAAAATAACTCAAACTGTTTGCAAACACATCCAGAAAAACATGAAAATGGACCAGATTTTTGACTTACAAAAAAGATGCCAACAGAAAATGCCTTTTTTTTGCTCAAAAATAATTTCCCACTGCTCAAAAACAGCTGTTTCCAGGGGGTTCCTTTCATTGTTGTCCCACATCCCAACAGACCTGGTGGGATCCAGGGTTCCAGGAGGTGTCAGGAGGCTGCAGGAGCTGCTGGAGCAGAGTCTGTTCAGCTGAGAACACAAATCCACATCAAATTCTGATACCAGCACAGAAGAGCAAAGAGAAGGAAACTGGATGGTCCCACTTACAATTCTGAAATCATTACAGAAATTGCCACAAAATCTTAGTAAACAAGAAAGTGAAAAAGTAAATAACAGCATCATTAAATCCTTTTTTATTATTTAAAGCACTTTTAGGATGCAATTTCAAAGTGTGTTTTCACAATTTTTTTTAAACATTTCATCTCTCTGGTACAAAGTGCTGGCATGGAAGATCTGTCAGTCCTGACAGGTTTGTCCTTTTAATGCAGGTGATGCAGGCCTGGTTCATCTCCTGCTTCTGTAACAAAGAAATTTCATTTAACTTCACCATTTGTCCCTTCCACACGCTCCATGAATCCTTTACTTGAGGATGATGGATGTTGTGGATGAACATGCACATGAAAATAGATTATTGGTACTGACACAGAGATGCAACCAAATCATTAAGAACTTGGCAGCATTGAGAACTCCTTTATTAACACAGAAATAAAATGGAAGCAGGGGGAAATGCCTGGTGTCTGAATCCAGAATTCCCTCTGAAATTAAGAGAAACTCTGCAATGGTAGCAAAGGTCAGGGAAATGTTTGATTCCCCTTCTTGCTTCAGTGGAAGGACAATCTGGGAAGCAAATATTTCCCTCATTCTCTTCTTTCAAGATCTCAAAAACATTCTCTTGTCTTAGGAAAATGTGAAATTAATAGGAATTCTATTATCTGAAAATCAAGGGATGGGAGCAGGAAAAGGTTTTTACCAAACCAGTTGTTTAATGCAAGCCATATTAAATTGTTTCATTTTATTTTAGTGTTTAACTTGCTTGTCAGTATATTCAAACCAGAGATCTGAGTTTTAAAATCTCACACTGCAAACTCTATAGTTAGGTACATAAAAAATAAAATCATTTTGAAAATGTAAAAAATTATTTATACAAACAACACTTTTTCTGATTAACTGGTTTTGGTTGGGTTATTGTTTTCATTATTTGAAATATCCCACAAAGTCTTATTCCTGTTAGGTGGGAGCTATTCAAACAGAAAAAATGCAACTGGTTTGGAGGCTGTGCCACACATAGCCCTGAGCAAAAACCTCATTCCCTGCTGAGCTGTTCCTGTCTGATGCAGGGACTGGGAGCTGGTTTGGTCCTTGGGTCTGCCTGGACCTGGGCTCTTCCCTCATCCCTCCCTGGATGCCCAGGATGGTGGCAGGGCACGTGGGCACAGGGTTTGCCCAGTGCCACCACCCCAGCCCCGCTCCCCTGCAGCCAACCCTGCAGCCCCTTTTTCTTTTGTGCCTCTTAAACCCCAAATCATCCATGTCAGCAGCTCCAGAGGGTGATAATGAACCAGACCCAGGGTATTCCTTTGGTCACATTTCCATCCTGGGGGAAGCCAACCTCACACAGAGGGGCAGGAACTAAAGCCAGGCCACTGGCACAAATCACATTATTTTGGTGGGTCCAAGTGTGTGGCTGCAGCTCTGTGTGGTGGGTACCAGGATTTGCACCTTCTGCCATCCTTCACCAGGCACTGAGGAAACTCCTTCACCAAAAAGCCAACAGGAACTTCCCTCTGGGAAGGGAAGGAACAGCCTGCCACGACCAAAAGGGAAATGCAACTGGAATAGAAAAGCAATGGACACCAGCACGGCAGGGCCAGCAGCTTTCTCCTGTGTCGTTGCCCAGAACTGTTTCCTAGAAATCAAATTAAACAAAGCATGGCAGAATCTTGCTGTTTGATTCTGACCATGATTGTAACAACAACCAACATGAAAACAACTGTTATATAACCATTATACACTCAATTTACACGTTCAGCCCCAAAATCACCTCTGTAGAAAGATGCTGGCAGTGGTGGCTGGGCAGGGCCAGCACAGGGCTCAGCAGATCCCTCAGGAAAGGCTGGTGCCACAATGCAACCTCACCTCTGAGATCTGGGGTATGGCAGGAGCACCAGATTCTCTCTCAAAGATAGGATTATCACCTGAACCAAGACTGGTGTCCAACACTTGGTTCACAGACCAGTGCAAGAACACCTTGGATTTGTGTTTCCACCTTTTAAAAGCTATGAAATAAATACCACAGTGTTCCTTGTCTAAGTCACATTCATTGTGTGGCCACATAGGCCACGTGTTCATCTCTAGGAACACACTCTGCTGTCATTACACTAGAAACCAAAACAATTGCTGGAATAATCTGCCTTTCAAGATACTAATCATAGCATGTTTTTGAGATTTCAATCAGATTTGGTTGCTTCTGAAAGCTATTGATTTGAAAAAAATCCAGGATTGGCTCCCAGTAACTGTGTCATGATACCTGTACCTCAGCAAAAGCATTTCCTCATTTCATCCTCTATCTTTTGCATGCTTTGTTAAGTTAGAAACTCAAATCAGCACAAAATTCTTGATGAGGGAGGGGGAGAAATATATTCAGATTTAATCTGGTGATTGCAGCTCATTTGTTGCCAACAGCTCCTCCATCAAGGCCATCAGGTGAATTATTAACCTCTTCCAGCCACAACAGAAAAATACCTGCAGTCACGAGGAAGCAAAGCCAGGAAAAAGGGTTCCTTGGTTTATCTGGGTAAACTTGCATTCATGTCCTGTCATGGGAAAGGGACACAGCGAGGTTCACTGTGGAGGAAATGCTGCTGGAAGGGAGCAAGGCAGGGAGAAAAGTGTGAGCAGGGCAGGGAGAAAAGTGTGAGCAGGGCAGGGAGAAGAGTGCCTGACTCCCCCAGAGTAGATGTGGGGATAGTCTTGGTGGCAGCAGTGACATCCCAGTGTCCTGCCACTTCATTGCTCCTCTGTGGCTCTGCCTCTGCCCAGCCACTCATTGCTGCATGTGGTGAGAAAAGACTTTCCTGGGGAGGTGTTCCACCAAAGTGGCCAAAGTTGTCTCAGGGGAGACACTCTCAGAAATGAGTTCCAGAGCAGCAGCTGCCTGCCAGGGTGGAACAGCCAGCAATCCTCCCAGGCTACTCCAGCCAAACCTCTTCGGTCAGCTCCCTGCTATCAGCTCCACAGAGCCCAACGAGGGCCTGGCACTCCTCCATCCCCTGGGGTGCCCCCTGACATTGGTGTGACCAGTAGTTCCAGCAGACCACTGGTTTTGAGCAGCTGGAGAGCAGGCACAGAGCAGGTAATGCATGCAGCTTCTGAGCAATTCATTCAGCATATAAATAGAGAAGCAGTGAGCAGGGGCCTGCTGCTGTCCCTGCTAGCCACCCCTGACACTGGTCCAGGCTCTGCAACAGGTAAGGGAGGCATTTCTGGGAGCAGGATGTGGGAAGGGGACTCTTGGCTGTGCTGGGGGGAAGGATTTTAATTTGGACTTTCTTCCAAGCAAAGGGTAATTGGGGCAAATAAAGCCAAAAAAAAGGCAACAGAAAGACTCTGGTAGTAATGGGAGGAAAGGCAGAGAGGACAGGTAGAGGCACTTGCTGGGAAGGCTGGAAAACAAAGGGTAAATGGGGTGTGTTGGTGAATAAGGATCAAGGCCAATTCATGTTGTTTTAAAATGTATGGAAGGGAAAGGAGCCAGAAGCAAAAATTAATTAAATCAAATGAGAGATAAAACAATAAAATAAAGTCACCCAAGTGTTTCCCCAGTCTCTCACACCTAGGGCACGCTCCCAGGAGCAACAGCACCAAACTTCACAGAGCCCCCTGAAACTCATATCCTTCTGCAAGGAGGAAGGTTCTGTGACAGCTCCTGGTCAAGCAGAGTAAACATTTATTACAGGCTACAAATCATCCCCTATGAACCCATGCAAAAACAGCACCTTGCTTTACACCATCTCCTTAAATCATATTTTGTATTTTGCTTTTATATCAGACTGCTGGGAGTTTTGAGACTAAGTAAGAAATCACAGAACCTCCTCTTTGGCCTGTGTACTTTTAAAGAAATGAAGTCATTCCTAAAAGGTACCCCCAAAAAATCAGGCATTAGGAAATTTTCCCAAAGAAGCCCAGACAGGCTGGAGGCAGCCAGGATGCCCTGTTTGCCTCAGACCTGCTGCTTCACTGACCCCCAGGAGCAGCCAGGGAGGGAAGGGGACCTGGACATTCCCACAGCTCCTGCACCAGCTCCAGTCCCAGGTGCTGGACTGGTCATGCTGGTGTTGCTCGAGGCAGAAGTGACCATGTAGATTTGTTTCTTCATTTCAAAGTGAATCTGCAGACAGAGGAAAAAGCAAAGGGCTGCCAGGAGCAGAGGGATCCTCAGCTGCACCCATCATCACCTCACTGCTGAAATGGTTCATTTGCTCCAAAAAACAGACACCAGCAGTGGGGCTATATCAGGCTTTGAGAAGTACTCCACAGCTTGGGAGGGAAAAAAGAAAAAAGAAAAGGAAGAACAACAATAAAACCTGTTATAAACCAAATTCACTATGCTGTTACACCAAGGCAAAAAATAATCTTTTAAATAAAAGTCTCCAGTAGGTCAAGCTTTACACATTTAAAGCAGAGAGTGGCTGTTTCCAAATTGCTTTTACTGCTTTCAAATCCTACTTTAGAGCAAGGGCTCAGTGGTCTCTAGTGAAGAGGTTTTCCTCTGCTTTTAACAGAAATTCCCATCTGCCTCATGGGTGTGATCCCAAATAAGGGCAAATGGGAAAATAAAGGAACCATCCTTCCCTTTAACACGATCAATACAACTGCCAAAAACCAGCATGTATTTAATAAATGCAATGTAGATTGCTTTATTTGACCTTCTGTTCACAAAATAATTTTATTATATGTATGAAAGCAGCATACAGGCAATAAAATTATGAAAACATTCACAATACATAAATACACAGACCTGATGCAGGATGTATATAGTTTGTTAGACTTCAAATTTTTTTTTCTCTCAGTTCTCTTTTCCTGACAACACATTTGTTTTGATATATGTTACGAAAAAGTTGCTGCAAAGGGTATTTTCTCCCATTTAGAAAAGAAATGGATTCCTTTGAATGCTGCTGAATATTAACACCCAATGTTCCTGTTGCTAATGCTCACTGATTGCTTTTGGCATTACAGAGGGAAAGCAGCAGGGAAGGACAGTGGAAAAGTAGCAGGATTTTTTAATTAAACATTGGCAACTTTTTTGGAGTTCACAGGAGGATTTCGAGATGGATGCTGCAGTTCCACTCGTATTTAGAAATGTTTTAATCCAAAATGGTAATGAGGCCACTATTCCTTATTGATTGGAGTATTGGCATGGCAATCACTAAACTGTAATGTCCTCCCAGCTCCCGGGGTAAAGCACCAGGGACCTCAGGTTTTAATTCTGACTGTGACAGAGAAGCAGACAGACAGCAGGGTCCAGGTGGTCCTGCAGGATAACCAGATTTTGGCATCCTTCCTACCATTATAACCCAGTGTGTTTGTTCAGAAAAGATATCCAAGACTTGAAATAAGAAAAATCTGAGAAAGCTGTTTATCTTACATAAATACAAAACACTATATACTAAGAATTGTTATCTAAGAAGCTTTCCTTCCCAAATTGGATTCTTCTTAAGGTTGTAGTCATATTTAAGGTATTTACAGATCCACAAACTTGACATTCTAGCAAAGTCTCTGTAACATGAAACTTTTTAAAAATAAATAGCAGCAATTTCTTTTATTTCTGTAAGGGAAGAGAATTCGCAACTCAGTCAACTCTGGTCCTATCTTTTGAAAGAAATCCCACTTAAAAATAAAAAAAGCCCACAAGCAAACCAACTCCACACAGCATCAGTTCTGTTGATTCCTTCATCTCTTGCTGAGATCCTTAACATTCCTCCACTCCCCTCACCAGCTCTCCAGACTATCAGAGCTTGTAATAAAGTGCTGACTGGTTGACTGGTCAAAATGCAGTTATGACACTCCAAAAATATCCCATTATTTAAACATCTTAAATAACATAAATAAAGCTAGATCTGTTATAACATATGAAAAATATCAATTTAAAACAATAAATAAATAAAACCAGTATCAACATATTACCTCCCAAAGCTTTAAAAATAACCATTCTCATTATAAGGCTCAATTATTTGTCAGAAATAATTTTAAGAAGGCCTCTACCTACCTTTACAATCCCTCAGTCATTAATTAGGACCTGTTAACACCCACTATCACAAGACAAAGCAATCTTTTAACTTCTAGTAAACATTAATCTTTAAATACTCAACATTTATCTTTTGCCTCACTTTTAGCTAGAAATTGGTTTCTCTGTACAGAGAAGAAGCAACATTTTCTTTGTAACTGCACTGTATCTATATTTGTAGATTTTCCTCAGTGTGAACAGTACAGTTTAACATCCTTTTCTATAACCAATTTCCAGTATCTTTTTCTGTTTATTGTTTGAAATGTTAAATTTGCTCTGAATGCCAGGAAAATTAATTCTGGGCTTGGTGTAAATGTGCATTTTTCTCCCTTAGAGCTTAGGTTCTTACCAAAAAAATCTTGTCTATCTTTTTTTTTTCCCCAAAAAGATTATTACAATATACACCATTAGGTCTTGCTGAGTAAACCTTACTGTTCAGGTTTTATGCTGCCCATTTTGTGTAATGGGATTGATCTTTTCCAAAGAAACATCAGCTTCATAATCCAAGATACCCGACAGTGCTGGAGACATTTTCTCCAAGGTCTTTGACAGTTCACTCTCCTCGTCTTCCTTTTTTAGAGGTTCTTCTTCCGGGCAGATAATGGAGTGTGGAATCAGATAAACCAGATTAGACTCTTTGGGGCTGGACCCTTTGGGCTCGTGTTGGCTGGAAAAAACCACGGCCCCGTTGTTGTTAATGCTGACAGTCTCGATGGCATTGCCAGACATGGGGCAGAGCCTGTAGCAGCCCAGCAAGGTGGAGAATGCCTTGCGGAAATCAGCGTTGAAGGCATAAATGATGGGGTTGAGGGAAGAATTGGCCCATCCAAACCATACAAAAACATCAAAGGTGGTGGAATTAATGCAGAAAGCCTCTGCTCCCTTGGACGGCTGGGTGGGCTCGCAGAAGGGAATCATGCAGTTCAACACAAAAAATGGCAACCAGCAGCACACAAACACCCCCATGATCACCGAGAGGGTCTTTAACACCTTTGTTTCCCTCTTGAAGGACATTTTGAAGTTGCTCTCTGGCTGCTGGCAGTCCATGCTGCTCCTGTTGCCACCCGGGTTCTGGCAGTTCTTGGCATGCACTGCTGCTCTCTCCAGAGCCGAGATGCGCCGGATTTGCTTCTGAGCAATCCGGTATATCCTGGTGTAGGTGACTATCATGATGGCCACAGGGATATAGAAGCTAATTAGAGAAGAGGAGATGGCATACATCCTGTTTAGGCTAGAATCACAGTTGTCCGTGCTTACATCTTCTAAGGTGGCATTGAAGTCCAAAAAGCTCGTGGTTGTAGCCTTGTGCCAGTTCAGCTGCACTGGGATGAAGGAGATCAACACGGACAAAGTCCACGCCACGCTGATCATGATGAAGGCTGCCTTGGGGGTCATTTTCCTCTCGTACCTAAATGGGCTGGAGATGGCCCAGTATCTGTCCACACTAATGACACAGAGGTTTAAGATGGAGGCTGTTGAGCACATAATATCAAAGGCCACCCAGATGTTGCAAAATGAACCAAAAGGCCAGAAACCGGCAATCTCAGCCACAGCTTTCCAAGGCATGACCAAAACTGCCACTAAGAGATCTGACACGGCCAAGGAGATGACAAAGAAGTTGGTCACCTTGGACCTGAGGTGGCGAAACCGAATGACAGCTGCGCAGACCAGCGTGTTTCCCAGCAGCGTGGAGAGGATCAGGAGCGAGAGGAAGCAGCCCGTGAGGATCCGAAAGGAAGAGGAGTCCCTTTCCACCAGCAACCCTTCCCCGTCCATAGTGGTGTCGTTCCAAGTCATAGTTTCTCCTGAGGGAAAATCATATCATGATTTTCATGACGACATCAACTCCTCTCCTTGCAGAGATCAGAGAGATCAGATGGCCATTAATTACTCATCACCAAACCGAGCAAAGGTCTTTTCCTACAGTCCCTTCGCCCCCAGAAGGACCTCACCCTCTTTGAATCATCCTGAACAACATCCTGAAAGCTCTGTGAGCAGGAGCTGAAAATGCACAAACACAGCCCACCCTACAAACAGGGGTTTTTAGCAATCCCTTCAGAAACACACTGCACCACCCCGGCATGGAGTAGCCTAACTCAGACAGCTCACCTGTAAATGTTCTGCTGCTGTCCTCTGCAAACACACCCCACACACAGCAAAGCAATCACTTTTCCATGCTTGCATCTATTCCCACTTAAATAGACTATTGATCGAGTGTTTCCAGTGTCCACTGCACCAGCCCTTCATATTTACTGAGGCGTATCAGACAAGATGCCTTTTCTCTAGTTCCCAAAATGTCTCACTGATGAAACACTCCATCCTTCCTCCTCAGTACATTCCTGTTATAAAACGCACCAGTTCTCTCTCTGTTTCTTGGCAGTATCAGAAAGCAAATCTTCACTTTGTTTCAAACTGTTTTACATTTCCAAGACAAAATAAATAAACATACAGTAGGTGTGTTTTAAAGGTTTTCAGCAAGAAGTAGCTCAGGTTATTTAGTTTGACTTAAACAAGAAATGCTGGGTCCTACCTTTCACCTCTGATTCCCTGTTTGCTCTGGGACGCAGGGCCGTCTCTCCTCCTGTTTTAATTTTGGAATTGCATAGCAAATCTTATATACAAAACCAACACAGGAACACTGCATTGCATCGTGTATGTGGGTTTTTTTCCCTGAAAGTGCAAAGTGGCAGGGGAGAAGTAAGAGTGGACCACCAGGAGTTAGTTTTCAAGGGAGCAGCAGGTCTGTGCCGTCGGACCGTGCGTGATGGACCCTGCTGGTGTGTGCCCAGCTCCCTCCATCCCACGGCCCCTGCTGATCACTCTGCAAACTTTGTTGGCCGGGTCAGTCCCAGTCGCACTTTGTACATCCCGTTGAGACGGCACATCAGGGCAAATCATCCCAGGCAAAAGGCACGGTATTCCCAACACTGGCAAGAGCCGATTACCAGTTTTTCCCTCGGTCGTTTGCCGGATGAAGAAAGAGGCGAGAAGAGGAGAAGGACCCGAGTGACTTTCCCTCGGCCACCACGCCGGCGATGCCCGCAGTGGGTTCCTCTTCCAGCAGGAACAAGTCGCTTTAACACTCCACTGCCAAGTTATAGCTCTCCATAACTACTCCGGAATAATCCCACCTCCTGCTCAGCGGGGCTGCGCTCCAGGGATCGGGTCCAGCTCTTGCCATGCTTTTTCCCTCTCGGAAAGGCGCAGGCGGAGGCAGCTCCTCACACTCTCCCGCTGCCCGCCCCGGGCCGCGCATCTCCCGGCTTCCTTCTGCCCGGGGCAGGGCTCGGCAGCATCGCCCCTCCAGGAACGCTCTGTCTGCCTGGCGACTCCTTCCTAAAGGATTACAAGGGAACGACAGGCATGGAGGCGTGCAGCGGGCAAAAAGCCACCCCCCTTCGCCTCCTCTAACATCTTCGGTCGGGCGCCGCTTCTTCTGGGCAGCTTTTCCTGCCTTCCTGGGGAGTAACGTCCCGGGCAGCCGGGGCGAGAGGCAGAGCGGGGCTCCGGGAGCGGCTCTCGTGGAGTTTAGCGCAGCCGGGATGACTTTGCCCGAGCTGCGGGACGCGCGGGGCGCTGCGAGCCGCGCTCGGTGCGCGGCTGCGGACAGTGAGTACCGGCCNGCTCCCGGCGCAACCGCGGCCGCCGGGCTCCCTCTCCTGGGCGGCCGCGGCCCCGCCGAGGGTGGGCACGGACGGAGGGCAGCGTCCCACACCGCTCCCAGCCCGGCCCCGCGGCTGACACCGCGGCTGGCATCGCCATCCTGCGGGCACGGAGTGGCGAAAAGCCACGGACAGGCTCCGCGTCCCGAGTGGATCGTGCGGGCTCCGGCGAGGGCACGGAGAGGGACAAACACGGTGGAGCCGCCGGAGCCCCGAGCGGGGCACTCCCGGGGGCAGGGAAAGCCCGTCCGAGCAGAGCCGCGGCTCCCTCCAAAACCTCTCGGCAAACTCCGTTCGATAGTGAGCACCAAAACCGGAGCGGTTGTTACTCAAAGCATTTTTTCTACAAAAGGGTCTTTTCTTGCTTACCTTAGCTGCAACAGGCAGGGAAAGATGAACATGCTGATTTGCAACCTTTGCACAGGAATCTTACCCCCCAAAAAATCAGAAAATAAATATAAAAGACATCACAGGGAGGTTTAAAAACCTCCTAGAAGAACAAATACTCTTAATAAGTTGTCAACATAAATTCTGTGGGGTCCAGCACTTGTGAAGTTGCTTTTGAGCCATCTATTTCTCATAGTGTCACTTAAAGCAGAGACAGTGCTAAGCTAACCTTGACTAGTTAACTGAAAGACTTGTTTTCCTTTCCCCTTCTCTTTCTTTTTTTATAAATTTTAACTGCTTCTCACCAAGTTCTCATCCCGCCCTCCCCCTGCTTATTATCCTGTGCTTTAATCATCGTTCATCCCCAGAGGAGGGTGAAAATAGATAAGAAAATGAATCCTGTGCTGTTTGGTAATCGAGATCTCTAATGAAATTCACTGTGAGTTTTCTTTTTCTAATTTCAAGATCTTTTTTCTATTGTCTCCTGTTCTTAAAGCTCCACACAGGTGAGGTTTAGTGCATGATAAGTATTTGCTCCAAAGGTAGCATGTTCCTGTTTTTCCATAGAAACCCCAGGCTGAGGGGAACATTGCCTGCAGAAGAAGCCACTGAGCACACTTGATTTTATTTGCAATAACTTCCAGAGGCTCTCCTAAAATGACTTTCAACCACAGCTATCCTGGATTATTCCAGGAGAAATCACAACTTGCAATCGCCCAAAAAGCAAAATTTTTGAGGCATATTGGAGAGAAATACTGAGGTACACATTGCAGAGGAGAGAGAAGTCTGCCCTCAAGCATCTGCTTATCAGCTCATCCAGTGAACTCTTCTTTTCAGCTCCTTTTTACCAGGGAGTGGCCTTTCCTGGGGGACAGGCTGGGTTCAGCATTGGAAGAACCTAATGCTGCTGATATGAGTGAGGGTTTCACCTGAATGTGACACTAAAAAAAGCCTTTTGGATCACTACTTACAGCAGCTTGTAAGACTCTCACAGCCCTTACTTTTTGGCAATTCAAGCATCAGTTTCAGAAGCCAGAGCCTCTCTCCTGTCTCTCCCCTAAGTTTGTGTGACCAGTCCAGGGATGAATGTGAGGTCTGGCTCAGCCCTGGCTGCAAAGCCCCTTCAGCAGCTTCAAACACCAGCAGTTCATCCAGGGCACCCTGCTGTACTCATTTGTCACTTCTGCTAATTTATGAGCTTTTAAAACTTTGATGACTTAACAGTCATACCCAGGTGAGGAACAAAAGCGAAATCCACTAAACCCATATTATTATTTAGGTAAATTTAATGCTTGGATTAGGCAGCAGATTGCCACAACTCTGGGAGCCAGTTACATGAGTGTTGGGTCATTTTTCCTTTTGCTGCTCTCTGACCAAGCTGTCCCCAGCCAGTGTGAGCAGAATCAGCTCTGGTCCAGCCCTGGGCTTGCCTGAAACTGTCAGCAACAGGATGATGGTGCAGGTTTTTCCTGGAGATTCAGAAAAAAGCACAGAGCTTGTTAAATTCTCCCTGGGTACCCACATAAAACAGCTGCTTAACTTTATTTAATGTTTTTCAATCACTACCAACTGCTGCTGGAGTCAAAGCAATGGCCAGCAAAGGAAAGATTTCGTGTCTCTATTCCCAGCTCCTCCTCCCAGGAGATGCTGGTTGGAGAAGGCCCTACTTGGTCCATATGAAGACTTAAAAATATAAATACTGAGTAGCACTTTGATCCAAATCATCTTAATTCAAGCAGAAATTAGCTACTGGAAGACTAAGTCCAAGCTGGACAAAGCCCAGATCTTGCATTCAGAGATGAACATTCTTTAACCTAAATAGTGCAGACACTACACGTGGAGAAAGCTTAGATGAATTTACAAAATATATTGTAGTATGTGAATACAAATTGTACTCACATCACCCTTGGGAGGACTTTTCATGTCTGCAAGCATGAGATTTACTAAACATTAAATCAGCTGAGGCATATTCTCAGAAATAATGTCTAAAAGAGCTGTCAGATTTGTAAATAACTGGTTATACTAATAAGCTGAGATAAATTTAGCCTCCATGTAACCTTCTTGGAAAAGTCAAGGGTTCCTGGAAATCAAACAGCTCTGAAGTCTTTTAAAGATCAGTGAAGCACATTGTTTAAATTGATATAATGTTGTGCATTCCACGAGGAAAACCACAGTAGTGACTACAAAATCACAGAGCAAAGTGTGGCAGCAGAAAAAAAAAACACTGCTAACATCTCCAAGGATCTCAAGCTCACTCTTGAATGATAAAGATCCATCAGCAGGGAGAACAGATCAGTGAGAGAAATGATTTCTAGTCCCCAAAGGCAGACAACAAGAGGCCTAAATATTCAGTATTTGAGCATGGGCACTGTTTTTTGACTGTAGATTATAGTCACTGCAGCTGGCCCTCAGTGCCTGGCAGATTCAGCAGGGCTGATCTCAAAAAGCACATCAGTGCTCAAAAAGCACATCAGCACATGTTGACTTGTGAACTATTTTTCCCATGGCAGCCACGGAGCATCCCTTGGCATCAGGTCACTGGTGAAGCATGTGAGGAAATTTGAACACTGGCAGAGAAAAGGAAAATCAAAAAAGCCCAGAGAGAAGCACCATGTATAAAAGTCTGAATTTAAATGACTCATTTGAGGGGGTTCATTCAGGCTGGACACAGAGGGTAGTGCAGGAGGGTATAAATTGCAAGGATTTGCTGTGCAGTGCTACTGCTCCCCGGGATCTGGAGCTCATGCACTGGCTGCAGGGTGCTCAGAAGGCAGGACCAGGCACTGCTGCTCCCCTGGCATCTCTCTCTCAGGCATTGATGCATCAGCACAGCCTCACTCCCAGCCAGGAGAGCCCAACTCCAGCCCCGGGCCACAGCGGGTGGAACCTGCAGAAAGGATTTCTGCTCTGCAGGAGATCAGGCAGCCGACTCTCAAAAGGCAGCCTCGTGTCACCCACAGGCTTTAGGAGTGCTGAAAACCATCCTCTGGTTGTTCCATCTTCCCCTCCCAGCCCCCTCCTTCTCAGAGCCTGTTTGAGCTCTGCTCCCCTTTCCCTCCCTCCCCAGTGGTCCCTCTCTCATCTCCCTGGAGCAGGTTTCAGCTGGAACCCCCCCAGATTTTACAACAAAATGGTTCTTTTTGGAGAGGTGAGGAAGACAGGAAAGAAAGAGAAGTACCAAACCTGCTGCCAGGGATCCAAGCAGAAGCTGTCACCTGCACAGTCCCCAGCCCCAGGAGCTGTGGGTAATTTAAACTCAGTGTGATGCTGCCAGTAACTGTGTTATTTAATCTGCAGAGCTCATGCAGTGACTTTTTATGGGGTTTTTCCAGTTCCACCCACTCACTCCCACAGGATCAGAGAAAGAAAATTTTCCCGGCAAGGAATATTAGGAGTGACCTCCTCTTGCAGCTCGACCTGCTCTACCAATCCAAAGGCCATTTACTGGATCTTAAATCACCCTGGAAATCACTCGGGCAGGGAAACCTAAAAATTCCCCCCTTTTCTTTCTGGGATTTCCATCTGCCAAAGATACGGGGCAGGAGAGGGATTACTGCCCTGCCAACACTTCCCTCCAGAGTGGGTAGAGAGCCAAACTGCAGAGGATGATGAGAATAAATTATAGCTGAGAGGAGAGCTCTAAGGAAAGGAAAATGCATCCTCCGACTGCCTCATCCCTGCGGCACAGCAGAACAGTGCCAGGAAATCCACAGCAAACTAACAAGACTCTTTCCCTAAAACCTAATCTACACCAACAAATGTGGAAGAGCTCAAAATTTCTGATCATTTCACTGACAAGTGTAGAGACTGGATGTACTCCTGAATTTTATATTCTAGTCCATGTATATAAAAACCTTAGCTGATAGCTAAGGGCCTACTATATGAAATGGCTCATAAAGTAAGTCAGCACAAAAATACAGAGCGGGCCATTGCCTCCCAATTTAGGCTTTATTTGCATATGCATATTTTTACTACTATACAGGCTTAATTCTTTCACTCCACACTGGACATTTTAGGCCCTCAGAAAAAAAAAAAAAAACCTGAATATGTGAATCAAAAGAAAAGTCACTGAGAAAATGACAGCACTTTTCATGTTAAAGATGGCTTTGACATATTAATTAGCATCTCAGAGATGAAATAAAGCCAGCGATACCGAATGATTCATTAGAATGAAATTAATCTGAGGAATAATTAACTCTGAGGGGATGGAGAAAAAGAATACAAATAGATATATTAGCAGCAAAACTCTTCACCAATGAGTGTGACAGTGATTTCTAGCAGCAGTGGATGAGACTGCAGATAATACAATTTTCTCAGCAGATGGCTTGGTAGGTGGCACTCTCCCTCCTAAGCTGCTCTTACAGATTTACTCCTGAGCTGCGTGCCAGCATCAAATAGATCCTTACCCATATTCCAGCCCAGCCCCTGATTGATGGATGGAGAAGAAATGTTTAACAGAACTGCTTAACAGCAGATTTGTTGGTTTTCTGGTGCAGGACATAAGATGAAGAAGTGTGTGCTTGGTACCCACAGCAAGTAGACAATAGTTTGCCCTACATTTGGTTATTAAATCCACATTATTACACATCCAGCGTGGTCAGGCTCCACAGCCCTGCCACTGGCAGGCTACAAATCCTTGAATTAAAGATAACTAAACTAATACTTACCAAAAACACAGAAGCATCACTTCTTGCTCCTAGTGAAGACTGGCAGCAGCATTTCAGAGCTGCAGCACAGGGAGCCACAGGAGCCCAGCCAAGGGTCTCTGCAAGGGGAGCAGCCCCACAGGGCCCACGGAGCACAGCAGGTCCAGCTGCAGCAGACAGGATCAGTCCAGCAAGGACCAGACCACTCCAAATGTGCCAGTCGTGCAGCTCTGCTGTCTCAGGCAGCATTTTCCCATCTGCAGCTCCCCACACAACCCTGCTGTTGTAATGTTGCAGTTCCACCTTCAGGTTCTGGGGTTAAAGAACCCAGATTCTTCTCCAAGGCTCCTTGTCAAAGTCAAATCACATAGTCTGGGCTTGACAGCAGTCAGAAACATCTCACCAAGTTCAATAAAACACTGGAACAATATTCCAAACAAGAATCTGTACCAAGGTCTAAGCCTTGGGCTGTTTCACTCCTCCTGACATAACTTTCATGCACGCCTTTGAAAAACCCTGTGATCCAGCTGCCCCAAACTATGATGTGATCCCAAATCCACTCTCACCCTTGTTCGCCTGGATCTGTTATCCTGTCCCAGCCTCTCTGCCTGGCCCACCACATCAGGCAGAACTCTTTCTTCCCCCTAACATGAGTAACTTCTCCCTCTTTGCATCCTGCTTTGATGTCCTTGGCTTTTCCCTGCCCTGTTGCTGAGACAGTCTCTAACAGGCTGTACTTTCCCAGGCTGGAAATGTTCCCTGAGGTTCATTATCCACTTGTCAACAGCTGTCCCAAGGTCAGGGGCCTTCCAAGGCAGATATTTCTTTGCTCCCTTCCTACAAAGCTCATCAGGGCTCAGCTCCACCAAGACAGGCATCTAAAGTCTCTTCTCAGTCCATCAAACCAGCCCTCTCCATTTAGGAGAGGCTAAAAGTAGGGATGTCTTCCAGGTCACAAGTTCCATGTCAGTAGAAAGTTCCCTGGTGCTTTCCAGTAATTGTGTACTATTTATGGAAATTCCCTTCTGCTTTCCGAAATTTCCCCTCTGCTCTTTAGAAATTTCCCACAGCTTTCTAAGAGCTGTGCATTTCCGTCTAGGATTTCTCCACTGCCTTACAGTAATTCCTCCTCAATTCATACAAAATTCCCTCCAGCTTCCTGGGAATTGGTAGGCAATTTTTTCGGAACTCACGTTTTCCTTTCCTGGAGTTCTCCCACAGCTTTCTAAGAATTCCATTTTCCTTTCTAAGGAAATAATTTTCCCATAATTTTTCCATGAGTTCCCTGTAATTTTCTAGGACTTTCACATGTTTTTCTAGACATTTTCCATACCTTTCCAGGAATTTCCTGCCTCTATGAGTCTCTCACTGCTCTCTAAACACTTCTGTCTGCTTTCAGGTGTATCCACCAGGTTGTGGCACAGTGTCCAGGGTTTTTCCATGCTGGTTGTGCTGCTGCATGTTGTGATGTGCCCAGTTGTCCCCTGGTGTCCTGTTTTGTCATATATGACAGGTTTTGTCATTGTTGTGCTGACACACCTCGTTCTCGTATTTTTAACTATTTTATAAAGCCACAGGAAAGGCTCGGGAGGCGAAAGTTAAAGGATTAATCAATATCTGGTCCCTAGATGCTGATGAAAACAATTGTCAGGTCTGTTTGAAAGACTTGTGAGAGCTGGCATGGATCTTTCAATGACCCCACACGAGACATTTATAAAATAGCCACATCATAGAGGAAGTGGCTTCCTAATCCCCTTGAAAGGCTGATTTATGCCTTTAAACACAGCTTTATGTCCCTTCTAAATGCAGATTGGCTTTTCATCTTCATTCCCTTCCATTCTTATCCAATATAACTGTGCATCTAGAGAAAGAGGAAAATTGAGTTTGCATTAATTTAGCTTGGCACAGTAGAGCATGAGTAACCTAGAACTGAGTTCAAATATTGCAGATGGAGCCAAAGCATTTAAGTGATTTTGTAAGTAACACTCTATCAGCTTATATAAGAGTTTCATTACTTACAATTTATATTGCCAAAAAATCTTGTGTTACTGCCTGTTTGATCAAATTTCCCAAGCTAATAGTTTATTCCTTATCAGCTGAGACTGGAAAAACAGGGTGGTGGCTTTTGATGTACTGACACAGACTCACAGAAATCACTGGCTCATTTACAAAAACAATCCTTGAACTCCCTCAGAGTGTACCGATGTCCCAGTCTGAAGTTTGGATCTTCTACATAAAATTAATGTATATTAAGTCAGGAAACCACAGGAAATCCTGGATGTACGTGGTTCACCTTGCTCAGCATTCTGCTCCCGATAGCAAAACCCAGCACAGAGCCTTCACAGGCACCTCCCATCAAGTGCTAATGAATCATTCCCAGAAATGTTGCTGGTTTCTTCTGGCAAACCCCTGATAACAGCCAGCTGGGTGCCAAGGCCAGCTCCTGACATCATATTCCAGAGCCAGCCACTGAGAACACCCAGATCCTTGAACGTGCCTTTGGGAACATCATCACATCATTCCCCACTGCTCTACAACTACTTTTTTCATGGAGCAGAAAAGTCTTGACATCCAGCACGTTTCCCTTCACTCTACACTGTTTTCGACCCAGGATTTGAAATTCCTGGTCCTGCAGTGCCACTTACTGGACATTTCTGTTCATAAAAGCACGTGCAGCAGCTCTTCATTTACTCATCTGATTCTCAGGGCTAATTTGAAATGGAGAAAAACATAAAATACACCAATGTTCACTTAGGAATACAGGAAAGCAAATACAGTAAAGCTTATTTCTTAGATGAGGCAGTAATTGTGGAGGAACAGAAATCCTCCTTTTCTGGTCAGTGTAGGGAAGAATTTGCCCTGTAATAGTCTGGGAATTCTTCCAGGTGGAAACATGCAGATGGTCAAATTCATTCCTAGGTCAACAAATGTACATGGGAGTTTGCAGGATTTATTAATATATCCCTTGGGAAATAAGGCAACTGCAAAGAATGCTTCAAAAGGAGCTGGGGTGGGGTTTATTTGATTAATCCAGACACACATTTTTAATAGAGACAAAAACATTTTTGTGTGAAAATTAGTGCAGATGAAAAAAGGCATGGAGTCAGAGGGCAGATACGCTTTGTGACTACACATATTCACCCATTTGCCTTTCAGTTTGTAGCTCATGAGTAACTGGTGGTGATTGCTCAGAGCCATCTCGAGCCTGCTCAGGATTCATGGCAAAATATCAGATTTGTTACTCAGCAATGGGAGAAATGACTCGTCCAGTGAAAGAGAAGTTATGTAGCTGCTCAAAACCATCTGCACTGAGCACAGAGCAAACTGTTAACTCATGCAGCTTTGCATGTAGTGACTCAGAGAAAGAATTTAGCTATTCCTATATCCACATTTAATATTCTGCAAGCAGAATTTCAATTGTGACGCAAAGAAAAGTCCACATGTGGTTTTAAATCAGATTAACAAGTTGGTATCTTTGGCATACAAGGAAATTACAGGCAGAACAGATCAGTCCTCAGAATGCAAACCGTACAAAACCAAACAACATACAATTTATACCAAACAACAACTAATTTATTTCTCTGCACAACATCCAGCTGTTTCCATTTCCTGAACAAGGTGTTTTTCCTGTTCAGTCATTGCCATGTTTTTTAGCAACAAGTGTTATGGCCAGATACCACCACAGGTGTATCAGTGTTGGATCTGTCACTGGTCATGGAGACTGGGATCTGACTGACAAGATTAAAAACAATCAGACATTAGCAGGGAAATATATAAATTGTGCACAAATTTTGTTGTGCAGTGCAAGGATATCAGCGCCAGTTTTTATTCTTTCATGATAGACTCCATGAAACTTGGTATATTTGCAGCTGCAATTGACATATTTATATCTCTAAGATTTAAGTTGTGGAGCCACAGGGGAAATAGAACAGGAGACATCTGAGATTGGATGTGGCTGTGTCAGAAT